>QDHC01006030.1:66597-338678 GCA_013186455.1 Papilio dardanus tibullus
GAGACTTGAAATTTTGCATAGACGTTTCTGTTACGACGTAAAAGTGCTCTAAGAAAGGATTTTACGAAATTCTACCCCAAAGGGTCCGAATAGGGGTGTAAAATTTGTATGGAGAAAAGTTGTTCCTATGTCAGAATTGCATGAAAATTGGAATGAGAGCTCTTCGGCATTAATAAATAACTTTGCCATTAAATATTTTTTTTTTACCTTGGGGGGGGCAAAAAAGAGAGGTCAGAGTTCGAATCTAAAAATCTTTTCACAATGTAGGTATGAGTCTTAGAAACTTGATATTTTGTTCATGGGTTTCTATTACTACTTCAAACTTATTTTATAAAGCTTTGTTTCCAACTTCTAAACTTCAAGCGGACGAAGTCGCTGGCGACCGCTAGTAATACAATAAAGATAAAAACTTCAAAGTTAAATAAAAATAAAGCTGTAAATAATTGTTTTATATCATTATCATTTATCATTACTCCCATGATGAATTCAATGGATGCGAAAAAAAAAATCACACACAAAACACTTACCAGAATCTTCTTTATTTCCTACGGCTTCATTATACCGGGTTCGCGATAACAACGAAGAATTTGCTTCGGCGTTAGTCCGTTTTTATCGCAAATTTGGTCTAATTTAGCAGTATAGTTACAAAAAAATACTACTTACCGTATTCCATAGATGAATTTGATTAATTTCAGGGATATAATCTTCTAGAGCAAAATGGATTATTTTTCCAAAGAAAATGTTTATCTGACAGTGATGATTTGAAACACTGTGTAAGTATATTCAAAGATTTTTTATCTACACTATCATATAAAACAATAACGCTTTTTATGTTTGTCCCTTTATATGGTTGAATCTTTAAAACTACGCAACGGATTTTCATGCGGTTTTAATAGATAGAGTGATTCATAAGGTAGGTTTTTATGTACAATACCCTAGCGACTTGCCTGAACTTCGCCCGGGTACAATGCTAATACTAAATAAACTACAGTAAAACTATAAACGTTGATTATAACAGCCATACTAAGAACAATTGCACCCGTGGGAAGCCGGGGCGAGTCGCTAGTTTACAATATTATGATGAAAATATAACGATCTTCAATTCTCCTAGATCCACTGCTTATTATTGTTAACTAAGCTTTTTATAATTTCAGACTGCAGTTGGAATATATTACTACTTCTTCGCAAAGTTAACGGAGTTATTTGATACGGTCTTCTTCGTACTAAGAAAGAAAGATAGACAAGTAACATTTCTTCACGTTTACCACCATTCTATCACGTTGCTCAGTACTTGGTTCACATTGAAATATGACCCAGCATATAGTGCCATATTCCTCGGGACAATCAATTCTTTTGTACACATAATTATGTACACTTACTACGGATTATCTGCCTTTCCCGATCTCACTAAATACTTGTGGTGGAAGAAGTATATAACAACAATGCAGCTGGTAAGTTTGATCATTTTGTTTTAAGCTGTTAAGTTCTTACTTCTTCATACCTCTTAAGAGTTATATCTACCTAGTAATTTTGCTTCCGAAAAAAACATTTTAAGGGGTAATAATTCTATGGGATTATTGTGAAACAAAACAAAATTTACAACCTTTATATCTCGAAAAACAAAAGACTTCTTATTGTTTTTTTTTTAATTTTACGCGGACGGAATCGCAGGCGAAAGTCTGTTTATTGTATACATATTTGTTTCCAGGTACAGTTTTTACTTATTGTCCTCCAAGCTGCAGTTAACTATAAAGTTTCATCGTGTCGAACATCGAATGGTCTTCTTTTAACAATTTTTTTAAATGCTACATTATTCTTATATTTGTTTAGTGATTTTTATGTAAAATCGTATCACAATAAGAATGAAAAAAAATCAAATAACATAATTACAAATGTTACGGATATCAGAGGAACATCTAAGTTATATAATTCAAGTAACAACGGTAACATATATAAAAATGATTAAAATTATAAAAAAAACAATATAAAATAACATAAAATGGAATAATATTCGTATTTCATAGATTTCATTAATGTATTTGAAGAATAACCTACAATTATTACACATAGTTTAATACTAAATAAATTATTTCAAAATAAAATAACATCTTTAGAATTATTCCTTTACATTTTCCTTTTTCACCTACTTTATTTCAAATTAAAATCTAAAGATTTTACAAAGTAAACAGTCAGATCGTAAACTACAAAACATAGAGATGAGTAAGTTCTAGTAACGACATCTAGAACTTTATATTTTTAGTTTTGTTTTAAATAGATCAGTTTTTTGAGTCATTTCATGTCATATTATTTTTGTTAATTTATCACAATAATTTAATCAGATAATAAAATCATAAAAAAAAACTTTGATAATTATGCGAAATTACGTTGGAACAAGTTTTAGTTAATTTATGTATGACAATTAGAGACCGACCAAAACTGGTCTTTCAGTTTCGGAAACCGAAACTGAAATTTCGGCTTGGATCTCAGTTTTGGAACCAAACCGAAACTCATGTGTTTTCCATGTTTAAAATTTTAAATTTTACAATTATTTACTGAAAAGCGTACTTTGTTCATACATATACATAATAGAATGATCAAACGCTTTTTGTGGTTTGAGATCTTTCGATTACACCTATTTTATGTTCCGCGATTTTTAATAGGTTCTACGTATATTTTTTTCCTTAAAATGTATAAGAATTTCGACTTAGAATTAGTCGTACACCCGAAATATTATTTTTTAATTATTTTTATTTATAATGAACCTCGCACGAAAATGCAAAAGCACTTAAGTTTCGCCCGTATTTTGCCCGAAACCGAAAATAAGGCCGAAACTGGCCGAAACCGAAACCGAAACTTACGGTCTGTGACTAGATAATGCTCATTCATATACGAACATACGCTACGAATTAGACGTATCAAAAGTGCTAACAATTTTTGAGAAATATTACAAAAAATATTAATAACACAATGTTTACAAAATATTTACTTTCAGAAAATACAAGCGAAGGTAAGGAATTCTCAATTTATTACTTTATTTTTAAATTAAAGATTTATAACATAAATTCAAATAAAAGTGTATCAAATACATCATAAATAATTCAATTAAAACTTTTCAATTAAAATTGTGTATACTTTTTGTAAATGGCCAGGAAGATTTTTTTATTTAATTCTGGGTTCTATTTCAGATATTATAGAGGATAAGTTCCTCACATCTCCGATATCGATTTTAGTTATTTTAATAACATATTTAGGATTTGTTCTTAAAATTGGACCTGGATTTATGAAGAATAGGCCGCCTTTCAATTTGAAATTAATCCTTGTTGCTTACAATGTAATTCAAGTTTACATTTCTGTACTAGTGTTTTACATCGTAAGTATAATTATTGCTCTTGATGTTGCGACGGCATCGTTACAATGTCAAATGAATTAAATCCAATCTAATGAATAAACATAAAACCTTTATTTTTTTATTATTTCAGACAACTACTCATTTAATGCAAAACGGTTTGATAATTCGTCAACAATGTTCAACACAAAGTGAAGAATTTAAAAAAAAAGTGAGTTCATTAATTTAAGTCATGATGATTATTTACATTTCATAGTAAAGTTCGATGTTAACCCGTGCGTTGTTAATTTTCAGACGGCGTCAATAATTCATATTTATTACTTAGCGAAAATAAGTGAATTATTGGACACAGTTTTCTTCGTGCTTCGCAAGAGAGACCGCCAGGTGTCGTTCCTGCACGTGTACCATCACAGCTTCGCAGCTGTCTTCAGCTGGAGTCTCGTGAGCTTCGAGCCTGCATACGTTGTCGTACTTCCCGGTGCTCTCAACTCATTTGTTCATATCGTCATGTACTCGTACTACGGACTATCCGCCTTCCCCAGTCTTACTAAATATTTATGGTGGAAGAAGTATATTACGGAGATGCAGTTGGTAAGTTTATAACAGTTTAAATAACGCTTTATTTGGTAGAACAAAATGCAAAGACACTATTGGAGCTAATATAAAGTCAGAAATATAATACAATGAACATCAGGGACACTGACTGCCTGTACATACTGTGCAATGGCTTGTTGCTCACTAGCGACCCGCCCCGGCTTCGCACGGGTGCAAATCGGTATAATGCTGATACTAAATACCGCAGCGTTTGCAATGTAAGCGTTAAAAATGTGTTAATTTACGACATCATATTAAAAACCTCTAAAGTATCAGTGCTACTCTACTATATTGTGAATGTATTATACATGAAAACCTTCCTTATGAATCACTCTATCTATTAAAGACCGCATCAAAATCGGTTGCGTAGTTTTAAAGATTCAAGCATATATAGGGACATACATAAAAAAGCGTTATTATTTTATACTATGTATATATAAGGATAAGGAAGAGTTCGACTGTCTAGGTCCCACCAAGTATTTTTCTTTTACCAAGCATTTTCTTCGCAAAACATAGCTAGCATCATGAGTTGATAACTAAATACTTTTCTTGTTTCTTAACTCTATTCTCGGACTGGTCAAGCTTATTTTAATATTGTTTTCACGTTGCTAAAGCAATGATTGTTCTCTTGTTTCAGGTACAATTTTTCTTGATGGTACTTTATTTGACGTTAAGCCATACTTTATCATCATGCAGCTCCTCTCATTTAGTAGTAATAACTCTGATATCAAATAATTTGTTGTTTGTCTATTTGTTTATGAAATTTTATGTCAGAGAATATCTTAAAAGTCGTCGTTCAGAAAAAATGGCAAATGATGTTACTACTGGTGAAAACAAGAGCACTTACAAAATTAACTAAATATAATTAAGGGGAGATTTTTTGAAAAAGCAAAAATGGTTAGCGAAAATAGAACATTCTAGAATATTCTAGAAAAACAATTGAGACAATTTTTTAAATATTTAAGGAAGGATCCATGTCCTTGGTTCGTGTACGGATTTAAACTGTTTTTGTAAGACTTAATAAAATAATATGTTTTATTCAATGCTCTGTTTTTATTTCCTTTATGAATAATTTAGGTAGATTTGTTCATTACAAATATGTAGCTTATGTGATGATAATGACATCACTTAATATTTAGACAAATATCACTATTTAGTATTATTTTAGATTTTGTTTGGTAATTTTTTTTTCGACGTTAATAGTGTAACGACGGGATCCGAACCCGTCGTGGGTGCCAAAACCTGGTGAAATTGAATTATATAAAGGTAGAATTACTTTTACTAATTAATTTATTAAATTGTTTAATTTTTTTTTTGCCTACTTTTTTGTATTGGCTTAAGCAAATAAAATACATGTGTAACAGATTTAAAAAACAAATATCAAAAGAAGCAACTTAATTATTTACTTTTTTTCACTCGAGTAAATAAATATAATTATGAACTGAGTACTTGCGTAGTGAATTTATAAGTGAGACGTCGTTTAGTTAAGCGACAAATATTGTAACTTAGCACTTGCGTTTTAATCATTAAATAATGAGTAATGCGATATTGTAGGAATCAAAGATATATTATACTGTAGATGGAACACACGATACCTAAAAGTGAGGCATTTTCTTTGACCTCCGGAGGTCCAATGTAGGGAAATCTCCCTAAGTGTTAACCTCTAAATTACATTTGCCGACATAAAAAGTCGACCGAGTGTAACCTCTTTTCTCAAATTTAAATTGTATTTCATAGTATTTACTAAAGTTTAATATAATAATTAATAGAAACATTTTTAAAACGCTAATTAAAAATTTATAACAACCATAAAACAAAAATGGTCTTTGTTAAAAATTGTTTGGATTTAAATTGTTTTAAATAAAATAATAATAATGAAAAACGATAATTAACGTTTTAATGAATGTTTTAGTTTATTCTACTGTTTATTTTAAAAATGTAAAAAAATCACACAATTTCCCAAACTTGGAAATTTTTTTCATGATACTGGCAAGTTTTTTTTTTTTAATAATTTCTTTCTTGGCACGCTTTTTAACGTCAAATTAGTATGGAGTGCTACCTCTATGTATAATATCTCTTTGGTAGGAATATTCCTTTTCGGAAATTTTTTTTGTCTTTCTCTCTTCTTTTTTTCCACACGTATCGACCGTCTACTGTTTTTCACTTTATTAAATGCGTTATTGCCGTGTCACCGGCCAGCTCGACCTCCTTGGCAGCATACAAACCCTGCAGTGGTGCCAAGGAGGTTCGATGAGCTTTATACAATTTTTGTTTCATATTGTGACCGTTATTTTATTTTGTGTTTAATTTCCTAAAATAGTTTACTGACGTTCGTAAAAATATCATAAAAATCACACAGTTGTCATATATTCGCGATTTGCAGTACAAATATCATAAATCCCTCGCTATATTGTCAGTGTGATAATTAAACAGTTTTAATCTTGACATTTTTATAAAATATTAGAGGAGTAAATACTTTAATTGCCAATATTACCTATATGAGTAGAGAGAAGGGCAACGAGCGGCTGGATCACCGAATAATCTTCGACGCCCATGGACATTTGCAACACTCGAAAAACCGCAAATTAGGTTTTCTATTAATATCATAGCAAAGCCGATTCTTTACAATTTTTCTAGCTTTATTCCAAAGTAGCAGTATTTACAATAATTCAGTGACATACAATATATCATGACATTGAAATCAATTAATAAAATATTACATTTTTATAAATACAACTTCTTGTATAATTTATTTATACTGACAATAATAAATAGCAATTAATCTACTTTAGTATTTATTGTATTCTTCTCTGATGAAGTCTTTTCATTTAATTTCTTTGTATATGAATTAATATAGAATTGCCCGAACAAATAAACGAAGAGGACAGCGTTGACCATGATCGTCATCAGCAAAGTGTAAGAAGGAGGACATCCTGAGAAGAATTGGCTCGCAGCTGCTTGCACAATGATGCATAGGAATTGAATCTGAAACGGAAAAAATATATTAGTTTACTCAAATGTATTTATTGTCGAGGTAGAGTAGCTTATAGCCAGAAAAGTATTTAACAATAGATATGATATAGATATTGAAATAGAGCCAATTGCAACTTACAGCAACTCTTTCGGCTGACTAAACAGAGGCGAAGAAATTCAAAGATATGTGTGAAGTCACGCAAAATACGCACTACTCGTGGAGTTGCGGAAAGTGGAGCCCATCATGGGTCGAACTACTACAAGACTTGGTATTATATACCTGCTCGACTTTCACGGTGTTGTGGTTTTGGACTAATAATATAATTGACATGTAAAAAAACAGGCGCTTTTAAATAAGAAAGAAGCAAAAGCTGTCAATAAGCAGTAGCCTATCTCTTTATAATTATCCGTGACTTGGAATAACTTAATCAGTCAATTACTGCTAGATATGCCAGTGGCTGATACAATAATAGATAAAATAACATATTATTAAGTATAATAAAGTAGTTTAAAAGTACTCCAATGATCAAATATCTTGTTCAGAGTTCATTGTGTACTTACCAACTGCATCATAGTAATGTATTTCTTCCACCATAAATATTTTGATAGTTTCGGGAAAGCTGACAGAGCGTAGTAAGAATACATTATGATGTGGACGAAGGAATTCAACGTCCCGAGGAATATCGTGTTGTACGATGGTTCGTACTTCAAGGATATCCAGGTTGCCCACATCATCAGCGAATGATGGTAAATGTGTAGAAACGTCACTTGATTATATTTCTTACGTAGAACGAAGAAAATCGTATCCAAGAGTTCCGTCATTTTAGCGAAGAAGTAATAATAAATACTCGTTGTTACCTGAAATCGTATTAAAACGAAGATTTATTAAATAAAAAGGAGAAAACAATAGATACGTTTAAAAAAGTCACGGAAATAAAAAAAAAACAAAGTAATTTGATTTAGAAATCGTTATAAAAATATGTTGTAGACCTTTCATCTAATACAATTGTGTTTTAAAATTAGGGGTTACATAGGTTAAAGACGCCAGTCTCTAACACCTTTTGTTTTATTTAAAAACTTTATTTTAATTTCAATCGCATTTTAAAGACAATAGAATAGATAATAGAAACCTTACGTTCCATCTGGAATCTTCTGCTTCCATGAGACATGACGAACTCAGCAGACCATAAGTTGATATTAAGTTGTGACCCTGCGGAGAATATAGTATTGTTAATTCATTCGCTCATTCTTTTAAAACTTATACTTTTAATACTCGATGTTAACAAATATAACAAGTAGGAAACAATTCTCCAATTGGCCGATAATTGCCGTCATCGAGTGAGGCAAGTAAGCTACATAATTTTGCAAGAAAACTTCCACACCGACCGCAAAAAAAAACTTTGTCTTATTATTTCTATATACTTACAATGTACAATAAAGCACAAGAATAAGCCACTTGCATAATATTATAAACTGTTATAACTGTTGTTAGTTTAAAAGCTTTTCTTGACTTCATATATATTGGACCCAGTTTTAAAACGAAAGTGAGATAGAAGGCTGTCAGGCAAACGAGTGGTAGAGGAGATGTCATTAGAAACCATTGGTCTATGTAATCCACTGTAATAAATAAAACAATTTCAAATATTAATTAGCATAATCAATGTAATTTTATAAGTCGGTTTTATTTATAAAAAGTATTTTTAGAAATTGTCTAATGTTAATAAAGAATGTATTGTACATGTTTACATCAAACAATGTTAATTTATGTAGGATCAAATGCAAGATCGAATGTGCCAGAAAATTTATGTCACTGTGCAGTCTAAAATAAAATAATTGCACATTTAAATAAGTATTATTTACGAGAATTGTTTCTTTTTAAATATAGTGCTTAGAATGTTGTTAGTAAGTACTTATCTCTGTCTATATAAAAGAGTAAACTGACTAAACTATCAACGCACAGCCTAAACTACTGGGTCTAGAGACTTGAAATTTTGCATAGGGGTTTCTGTTACTACGTAACCGAACAGTAAGAAAGGATTTTACGAAAGTCAAACCCTTCTAAAGTCTAAAGTGTGTATGGTGCAACGTGATTCCTTTGTCAGAATGGTACACGAAACAATCACTTTGCTATTCAAGAATTTTACATTTTTTTATTTTGTGGGACAAAAAAGGTTGGTCAAATGTACAAATATTTTTACGGCGTAGATACGAGTACTAGAGAAGAGAAATTTTGCTCTGCGGTTTTACAAAGATTTTACGAAATTCAACCAATTTTGTAAATCCTTTCGAAGAGCTTCCCTACGTGGTAACAGAAACCCTTGAGCAACATTTCAAGTCTGTAAGGGTCCGAAATGTGGATCCAATGTTTGTATGGAGCAATGTCATTCGTTCTTCAGAATTGCATGAAAATTGGAACAAATGCTTTACAATGAATAATGAACTATGCCATTTACAAGTTTACAATAAAAAAAATTGTTTTGATCTAAATTCCGCGCGGACAAAGTCGCTAGCGACCGCTCGTATTTAATTAATCAAATCTACATTTTATAATATGATGTACAAAAAATACCATTTAATTGAGAACCTCCTTTTTGCAGTTGAGTAAAAATTGACTAAGAAACTGATCACACCTTTTGCTTGAATATATTTAAAAAATATATCATAAATGGTTTCAATTAGAAAAAAAATGTTTATATATATTTAATACGTCAATTATTTACAATATTGCAGTTATTGATGCCATAAATGTCGATTTTATGATACTAATATAGTTATAAAACTAGCAAAGGAACCAATTAAACAAATTGTAAAATGAATCTTACCTTTTCCTTTAAAATTCCAAACACTATCGTCTTTTAAAGATTCATTTTTTGATAATAAATCCATTTTAACTGTATCAAGTTTTGATTTTATTTTAAATCTGTCAATTTACAAAAAAAAACGAAATAAGCCCGAGTACAATACGTTTACGCTCGAAGTGATGTTGTTTTGTTCTACTTACTCCACAAAACTTCTGGTATTTGTTACAATTACGAGTAAGGTGTTCAAAAGGAAAATTTACTAAATTAGTTTTAAGGAATAATTTAGTGTGAATTACTTACGTATATTACGTTGATCTAAATTAGAATTGTAAATTCAGGTAATTAGGCAAAGTTCCTTGAATGTTTATGTTAATTCATAACTGTTTGCTTGCAACAATAACTAATACAAATATTATAAAGCGATCTATTTTTTGTGCTTGGATATTTTCTAAGCAATTTTTAACATTTGGGTTAAATGAAAGTATTTGTTTTAATCTTATAATTAGAGGTCCCATGGGACGTCTTCGGCGTAAATTGTAAAGAAAATAAAAAAAATAGTAGGCTATAATATTCTCACACATCAGCTACCTTCTAGGGAAGGTCTCTAAACAATTTGCCAAGCCGTCCTGGAGAGTGCCTGAAGTAACGCGACTTGCGAACAGACAGATTGACAAAAGTTTTTAAAGCTTTTCAAAATTAATAACGCAAATTGATTACCTTTACACGAAATAATAAAGATTTTATGTCGACATTTGAAACCGACACACCAATGGGTACATAAAACTAGATTAGTCTATGATCTAGATAATCTTAGAACCTCAGTCTGTCTAGATTTCCAATACTAACAGCCTATTTTTGATTTAAAAGTTATATTTTTCCCACTCACAAGTTACATGTGGCATAAAACAATTCGACCTTTTACATTACAAGGGCCCTCATTATTCTACGTCAATAGCCAAATTTACATTTCAGAATAAGTAATTTGAATGTAGGAAGAAACTGTTAAAAAATTCATTATACCGGCACGTTAAAGTAAATGCATCAGTCGTATTTATATATTAAAAAAAAACCTTAGATATTAAGTTTTTGTTTGATTCTTGTAATGTCTAGAACTGTAGACATTACATAAGATGTTCTTAATTTGAAGTCTAAGGTAATTAAATCAAGTATCTTTAAATATTAAGCCAAAATAATCCTGTACATATCTCGTTTCGAAAAATAATTCTTGTACGTACATAAAAAAGAACTCATTGACTTGATAACCTCCTTCTGTTGGAAGTCGGTTAATAACAATTTGTACGTACTCGTAATAGAACACAAACAGACACAGAAAAAAATGATTTTACAAAAGCATTGCTTTATCTGTCTTATATATTGCAGTTGTCAAAGGTTTCCCTGATTAATATGCTTTTGTATTAAAAGATTCAAACTGCAGCGCTGCTTGCGGTTAGCATACGAGTAGTATGCTGGACGCAGGAGGCTCAGCTGGCAGAGGAAATCTAATGCAGGTGTGTGTCCAAATGCCGCATCCCGTTACATTCTCCTCCGAAACCTCAAATTGTCTTAAAACAGCGTAATATATTTTGTTTAGTCTATGAAGGATACAAAAATATGTTTTTGTGATATAAAGTTGACATATTGTTTGTTGTAGTATTAATTACAATTAGCAGAAAACTTGTTTTGTTTCAGTGAATTACTGTAATTAGTAAAGTTCAAGTATTTATGATAATATAATGTGCGCAACCGCAACAACTACGCAATACAAAGATCATACTCGTTAGCTTTCTATGTATAAAAAATAAACAATCTCAAAACAGAATCAATGAGATGTGGATAGGTCCATAAGACATTCGAACGGTTACGACTTAGGAGCCTTCAAGAAAAGAGCGTACTCCTTCCTTAAAGGCCGGCAACACATCTGCATTTCGCGGGGCGTTGCAGATGTCCACGGGCATCGATTTAACTAACTTAGGCGATCCGCTGCTCGGTTGCCTTCTACTACATCTTCTCCTATAAAAAAGACGCAAACATCATTGTAAGTAAAAAGTTTATTCTTTGCATGTATGTTTTTAACTTAAATTAACATTATGCTAAGATGTTGTCATTAAAATATTTCTAAAAAAATCTTAAAAAGAGGAAAGATATGTATTTTTGGATGTATTGATACAACTCAATAACTACTGGGCCTATTTCGAAAATTCTTTTACCATTAGGAAGCTACATTTTGACCGAGTAATATAGGCTATATTTATTTCCACTCGCATAAAGTTGCGAACAACAGCTAGTTTTATATATTTTAACTGAATTTTAGGAGTCCAGGAGTTTTTTATTTTTAAATTATATAGTAACAAACTAGCAAGCGGCCGTCTGGATTCGCTGAAATAGCGAAGCGACCGCTTCCCATAGACATCTGCAATTACAGATACGTTGCCTACCCTTAATCTACGGAGGAGGAGAGACAGAGCAAGAGAATAATTCCTCATCCTATACGTCCCCTCCCCTGCCATATCCACTTCCCCTTCCTATCATTTCCTTATTAAAAAAGGATAGGAAGGGAAAGTGGACTAAAATTAGACCTCCGGCACCACACTCATCAGACGAAAGATGCAATTGCTTCCATTTGACGCCTGTCTTCTGCGTGGTTGTGGTATTTCACCGGGGTAACCGGCCAATTCGTGCGATGATATTGAAGCGGGCTTTACCACTGTTTCACAGTGGTTGACGAAATGGTAAGCAACTACAGGGCTTGTTAGTTGTCAGGAATGTTTTCAACATTGCCCAATAGATGGCGCGGGATCGTTAATTAAAAAAATAATTATTTTATTGAATTGTTTACTGGAAAAGCTTAACACGATTGATTATAGCATAAGGTAATCGTGAATGTTTATTAATGTAATATCTTAATAGCCAATTTTCGTAAGCAAATGGTGAGTTTTTATAGTAGGTACCATGTTTTTACTTAAAAAAAACCGCCTTCCAAAACGCAAAAACATATTCAAATACAAAGCTTAAAAAAACTAAAAAGTATAAAATAACATAGTATAGAATAAATTTTGTACACCTCTTATGCAAACCATTCAGACCTTTAATATTAATAAAATACTATTATTTGTGAGATATACCTATTTATTGACAGGTTTGAAGTCGGAGCTCATTTAATAGCTACGTACTTTTATACCTATTACGGATATAATATTTTTTTATACCTTTTATGCTAATTTTATAGTTGTTTAATTAAAACTTACAGGATTCTCACTTACAGGATTAGACAGATGGATGTATGAATTAAAGCGTTACAGCTGAAGTGATCTCGTTGAATTGCACAGATCTAGAACATAGTGCGCAACGCTGCTTACTATGATTTTCTTTACTCTGTCCGGACGGCGTCGCAGACGACAGCTAGTTTTAAAGAAACATAATTTATTTTAATATTTTTTAACTCGTAATTTTCTACTGTAAACTCAAAAAAATACTATCACTTCTACTAAACGTAAATAGACAAATGTTGAGGACGTACTATTGTTTTATTTTTTATTTGTTGTCAAATAACATTATTTGAAAATTAAAAAAGCCTCAAGGCAATCCCAACAGCAGAACGTTTTTTCGCTAAAAATTACAAAGTTTGTTTAACAAAAAAAAAACTTAAAACAAAAAACCGAAAAATAAATTTAACTAAATAAAATTTGCTTGGAACTGCAATGCTTACATTCATACATTAAAATTATAATCTTATAATATTCGGTAAAGGAAAATAAATACTAAGAAATGTTTAGTAAAGAAGTCGGTTTTTGACGCGACGAGTAACATTCCAAGAACATTCAATACCTCTCCTAGAAGTAAGTACAGGAAGGAAATATTTTTGTTAGTTTTCACATGAAATAAAGGTAAACGAACTTACGTGGTGTCATGTTGACTGATTGAGCCGTCTACAGCATCATGTGTACAGAAATGTGCAGTTAAGATGGGGTCAACGACACCCATTGTAATAACCCCTTCAGAATTACCAAGTGAAAAACACACGTTAGCACTTACAAAGGCAGAGGAAGCATGAAGAGGTAGCATGGGTGGTGGACGGTCGCCCAGGGCTCGCGCTTAGGGGAGCCTCGCGCCTTCAAGTTATAACTTCAAGCGCGAGGTCCCTAGAAGTTCTAACTTCAAACACGAGGCCCCTACAAGTTATGACTTTAAGGGCAAGGCCCTTAAAAGTTACAACTTCAAGCGCTAGGCCCTTAAAAGGTAATTGAAATATTGTGCTCATTTACTCACAACTAACGCTATAAGCGTGGACTTGTAAATGGCTATATTCTACCTAATGTCATATCTACTTTTTGTTACTATCTAGCTGTAAGTCTGCCTTTGAAATAAATAAATAAACGGGTTATACAAATTACGTTCGCTACGAAGCGAATCTATAGCGAACCTCAAAAATGTATGAAACTGATATCGACGTTCGATATCTCACATGTAACAATAACATGATTTTATCGAATGTCAATGACAATTACATACAATTATGTCGATTCCATCAGAGATATCGCTAAGCGAGAGATACTTTGGGCAACCGCCCCCATATCTAATTAAATATGTGATATTATCATGAATCACGTGACCAGAATTTGAATGAATTTTTCCAAAACGTTAATTTAAACAATAACCTTGAAAGAAATCCCTGGCACTGAATTCTGCAATCTCAGATTTCGAATAATGATAGGATATGCAAATTAAGTATAAAAACTTTAGAGTTATAAAAAGTTAATAAAACACCGTAATGATACGACTGTCTTTGCTTTTGGCTTGCTAAGAAAGAATTAACCTTTTGCCTAACGATAAAATATTTCTCGAAATTTATAAATCTCTGACTTTGGGACCTTAAAAAAACGAACGCTATTCTTTTATAAAGGAAAAGATAATATTATAGCTTTTATCACGACCAGATGACGATAGTTAAATTCGTTGTTTTACTTGGAGAGAATAACAACGTAGTAAAATCAATTATTATCATAAGATAGGTCATTATCGGTTGCCTTCTAATTCACTACATTTCTGGGAGGCTACCCAAAGCACTTTCGATTGGTGATATTTCTATATGGCTGATTGAAACGAAAAATATGTATGAAACTGACAATGGCATTCGGTAAGTCGTGTGTTTGTCACGTGTGAGATATCGAACGTCAAAGTCAGTTTCATACATTTTTGACGTTCGGTATAGAATGGTTTCGTAACTAATGTAAATAAAGAGTTTAGATGACGATCTTTGACATCAAACGGTTGACAATTTTTTTTTATAATACAAAGTGGCAAACGAGCAAGCGATCACCTTTATTCGCTGAATAAGCGAAGCGACCGCTACCCAGAGACATCTGCGATTGCAGATGCTTTGCCTACCTTTAATCTACGTAGGAGGAGACGCAGAGCAAAAATATACCTCTTTCTATGCGTCCCCTCCCCCTCTAATCCACTTCTCCTTCCCATCATTTCCTCATAAGAAATGGATAGGAAGGAAAAGTGGACTAAAATTAAGCCTTCGGAACCACACTCAACAGACGAAACACAGAATTGCTTCTATTTCACGCCTATCTTCTGTGTGGTCGTGGTATTTCACCGGGCGAGCCGGCGAATTCGTGCACAGATGTTAAAGCGGGCTCTACCACTGTTAAAATGTAATTTAATGTATCAATGAAATATATAAAATATAATAGTATCTTTGAAAACTTTGTAAGACATAACATAGTCACATTTATGGGCACTAAAGTTTGCACTGAGCAAACACTTGTATGTCATGCAAATGTTTGTGCTATCCGCTTTAACGGAAAATTGATAACTGATTTTTCCGGTTCGTCTCATTGTTTTTAACTAACCTTATTGTAGATTATCCTTATCCTTATCCTTTTCCTTACATAGTATAAAACAAAAACGCTTTTTTATGTTTGTCCCTATATATGCTTGAATCTTTAAAACTTTTAAAACGCAACGGATTTTGATGCGTTTTATTTAATAAATAGGATTCATAAGGAAGGTTTTCATGTATAATACATTCACAAAATAGTAGAGTAACACTGATAATTTAGAGGTTTTTAATATGATGTCGTAAATTAACACATTTTTAGCGCTTACATTGCAAACGCTGCTGTATTTAGTATCAGCATTATACCGATTTGCACCCGTGCGAAACCGGGGTTGGTCGCTAGTTTAATTATATTCCTTTACTAATTCTATATCATTTAAAAGTAGTAGAGCCGGCAACATCTGTTGCTTAAATATACCAATTAGTTCGTTGACTGCTACGTCAAAGAAACAAGCACGAAGTAGAAGTAAGTGTAGGCCAAGTGCGACGCATGAGGTTCCATGAGCTTACTTTTACCTTTTAAAATGATAAGAATAAAAGGTTTACATTCCCTAAAAAAATCCTCTTGTATGTAATTAAGTCAGTAAAAGCTGGCATGTATCATAAAGATCATGTATTGAAGGCTGCTCAATTCTCGGTATTAGTACGCACGTGTTATTCGCTAGTGTGTCTCGGCCCTACAGGCGGTCGATAAAAGCCTCACGGGTTTTGTCACATGTACACAATGTTACGAACTCGGAACGCAATAAGACTCGAAGAAGTTTAAAGCAGCACAACCTAAATAATTATAAGTGTACAATTTAATATTAAGAAAAACATCTTGGTATTCAGTGGGAACGAGCACTTTTACATCTTGAATTTTTTGTTTGTAAGTATTAGCATAATTATTTATTTTTTAATATTATCAAATTAAAATATATTTGAATAATTAATTTAAAGAATGTTGTTATATTAACAGCAGTCTGTTTGGCAACGGCTTTGACGTTACTTAAAATTGTAAACATACAGTTTACAATCTCTTAAACAATAAATTAGAAATTAATTTATAATGAAGTATATAATCGACGGTATTAATTATTTTATTGAAATAAAACTGTTTTGTGTATTAAGCTGACGCAGACATTATGTTTACATTTTTTTAAAGTTTCACATTGTAAGACAATGTTTATGGTACTCGTAAAAACTATAGAAGTACTTAATTCTTATTCTTGGTTTATTGTAGTCGGAATTTATATGGATTGTGCAGTTATTATAAATAAATATAATATTAATAAGCCTATGTTAAACTTTTGCACGTTTTTATATTTTATGCCTACTTTTACCATAAAAAAATCTTAATAATTTTGCCTTACTCATGTCAATTTTACGAAACAGCTAAAGACAATTTTCTCTTACCAAAAGACTTGTATTTAATAATACCTGCTACATAATAATTAAAATATTTTTAAGAAGCATCACTATTTTTCTTTACATGGATTTTTTTTGTTGTTTTTTATTACATTTTAAATACGCTTATATAATACTCAGCATAAATAAAATAATTGTAATTACGTATTAGTAATTTTGTTTTTGTCTTAATTGTTTTTGAGTTTTGAGTTTAATTAAAGTTTTAATATTTTAATGTAATATTTAAATGTAAAAATTGTTACTATGGTTGTTCATTAAATTCCATTATTATCAAAATTCTATTGAGTTTTACGATGTGGAAATATCGGCTTAGTACAGGGCATTGTTTGTGTGGCATTTAGAGAATGTGATAAGGGACACGACATGCTCCAACAACATTTATGACGGCTATGAGAAATTCATATATTATTTAATACATTAAACATTTGGTTTACAAAAAGCAGTCTGATTTTTTACTTAAATAAATGTCTTAATCTCGTCGTATTCTCGAACCCAAAATCTTTAAATTGTCACTAAGGGATACCTTTAGTGTCATCATGATCATCATACTAAAGTGCTATCATTGTCAAAATGGTGATTAAAATAATTGTGGCTTTCGTTAATGACTTAATTAAAATTGTTTTAATTTAATATAACTATTTATAAGTTACTCGTAACTCATAAAATGTAATAAAAGGCAATACAATAGGAGGAACATTTTTAGAAATTGTTACAAATCAAATTAAATGATATAATTTTGTTGTCAAACGCTACATTTATAGGCGGAATATTTCTAGACATGTACCTTTTCACACTTCCTTATATAAACTTATAATAAAACCAATTACTAACACCCTAAAAACGTCAATACACTAAAAGGACACGAATAATAATACTAAAAAGTAAAAAGGCAGTAACAAAATTAAGATACGTGGAATTGACGCTCCAAGTAAGTATGAATTCCATGAAAAAGAGTCGAAAAAAGTACGAGCTTCTTTTGTCGGGTTAATTAATTTACATTTCTACAAGGTTATTTTACCTCAAAAATTATGAAAGTTAATTAGGTTTTTCTTTAATCCTGTAAAACAAGGATACTACCTTATAACATAAAAAAATTACTTATCATTAATGAAAATGGTTAAGCCACCACGGGGTGAAGTTTTAATAAGGATCAGTACCGGTAAGGCTTTTTTTGGGTAAAAAAATATTTTGTGTGTATATTAAATTTATTTTAAGTTGTTTCTGTTTTCAATATAAGTAAATATTTTTTTATCAATTTTACACTAGTTTTTGACCACTTTTTAAACTCGACTAATAGTAGTCGATGCTCTTGTTACAGCTGAAGGCTGCGTGTGATTCAAGAGTGCGTAGTCCGTTGAATACGAATCGAATGATTCCTATTCAAGAATTTTACAATTTTTTATTTTGAGAGGAAAAAAGGGGGTCAAAGTTCAAATTTCAAAATATTTATCACATCGCAGGTACGAGTCCTGTAGACTTGAAATTTTACATAAGGGTTTCTGTTACTACGTAGGAGTGCACTGAGAAAGAATATTACGAAATTCAACCGCTAAAGGTCCGAAATGAGTATCCAAAGTTGGTATAGGGCAACGCGAAAAAAAACTTTCTTAGAATTCCATGAAACTTGTAATGAATTGTTCTTACCACGAATAAAAAACTTTGCAATTTTATTGCTTTCTTCTTTGGGGGAAAAAACGGGGTCAAAATGCGAATCTTAAAATATTTTTCACGGTGTAAACACAAATCCTAGAGTATGGAAATTTTGCATATGGGTTTGTATTACTTACTTCTTCAAATTTATTTTATAAAGGTTTTACGCGGACGAAGTCGCGGGCACCCGCTAGTAACATATATTTTTTAATTCCACGCGGACGAAGTCTCGAACGAAAGAATATAAAGTTTATTAATTACAAATATAATGTATTTAATTATGAAAATAATAAATTAATAACTAATGAGTAATTACTACATGGTTATTAGCTATTCTTGCAATTTTTATGTTTCTTAATTATAGTGATTCATTAATTTAAACTTTCATAACCTCGTGAATAAAGACAAACGTTGTAAAGTTCTGCTGCAATGCCTCAGTCAAGGATTGTATTTGCATTATTTAGGTATATAATACTACCTAGCTATATAAACATCGGTTTGCCTTATGTACCGGTCATTTAGTGTTCGTCACAAGTCGGTGCTGTGAAGTGGCTTACGTTAAAAAGTAACGAACTTATAATTTAAGGACTAACCGATTTATTTTCAGCTGTAAGAAAGAAATATGAACTCCAGTGCGGCTCTCGGACTTCGCATCCCCGAATGGGACCTCAACAAAAGCCTATGTAAGTCACTTTTTAAAATAAAAAAGCAGTTCATGCTCAGCCTGACCTGATGATGCTTCGTTAATCCAGAAACTGATATTTGGATTAACGAAGGGCATTCCTGTGTTGGTTTTTAGCACAAACGATATGTAGTTCCGTGTAGACTATGTAGGCTTTGCTTGTATTTGTCTATACTATGAATTTCAGAACCCGACATTCTCTAACATTAAAGCATCGGATTGATTAAAAATGCATTCTTATCAAGGTTCGATGGCGATAAAATACTTTATCTTAATGATAAAATGGAAATATAATTACAGAACCTTTAGTTATTTATTTTTAATAAGTGTATTTTTTAAATTATTTTACGCGTAGTACGAGTTCTAATATGTCTTGCTTACTTATGATTGTAAAGCATGATATTTTAATCTTTAAGCGAGATCAATTCAATAGGTATTTGGGAATTATGTTTGGTAAATAATTCTAGATTCTGGCTTTTTTTATCACTTAAATCAACTCATGGCGTACACGCAAGATTTCTACTTTGTTTTTTTATGTGGAAAATGTTTTTATTTTTTTTAAAACATATTTTTTTAATTAAATAAATAGCCCATTATAGTACTTAATTTAAACATAAAACAGTTTAAAGCTTAGGAACTACAAAATAAATAACTTAGCTTTGTTAAGATTTGAAAAAAAGAAACTTTAATTGCAAGAAAAAAAAGGGTTTTTATTCACCCTAGTTGTAGTTGTAGTTCGACCCATAAACGGTACCATTTTCCGCAATTCCACGACTAGCGCGTATTTTTCGTGACTTCGCGCATATCTTTGAATTTCTTCCTTGATATGTGCAGGTTGCATCGTGATGTTTTGTTATTAAACCTAAAGAATATTCAGTTCTGGTGGCAATTATTGCCGATATTTCAAAAAACATAATTATAACACGAAATATTAATCGACCACAGTTAATATCTCTAGAAGTAATATAAAACTGAACCCGGGATAAGAAAAGGTTCGGAACCCCTGCTCTAATAGAACAGCATGTATGTAGGAATAATAATAGACATTATAAAGGCTATGATTACTGTATAATGTGGTGGATAAGAGGCCATGAGATATTTAATTATTTCTGTCGTCATCATCTCATGATACGTCCCCAACGAATGTCTCGGAGCCTACTCTAATGAAGGGGTGACTATGCCATAGCCAACCACGCTGGCCCAGTGCGGATTGACTTCACAATATCTTAAAATTTCTTCTAGATATATGCAGCATTACGATGCTTTCCTTCACAGTAAGAACGGATAAATGTAGGTTACAAAGTTTGAAAACGAAAAATCACAATAGTGCACGGTGATCGAACTTGGACTTATGGAATAATAATTTACTATGTACATAAGTGCAATAATGTAATGTTACGAGCCTACTTTAGTATGATGAATAGATATTTCATGAGAATGCTGTTCATGTTTTCCTATAGTAATACTAATTTATGAATAAAGTAATACTAATTTATCAGTGGCAGAGCCCGCTTTAACATCGCACGAATTGTCCGGCTCGTCCGGTGAAATACCACGACTATACAGAAGACAGGCGTCAAATGGAAGCTACTCCGAAGTTCGACTGGCGAGTGTGGTGCCGGAGGCCTAATTTTAGTCCACTTCCTCTTCCTATAATTTAATTAAAAGGAAATGATGGGAAGGGAAGTGGGTCGCATTGGATTTTTCAACGAATCCTTGTGGCCACTTGCTCGTTTGCCACATTGTACTATAAAAAATATTGTAATTAATGCGTCTAGAACGCACTTTTAACAGTCTAATAAACAAATTGTTATTTTAAATTACTTTGTGGTATTAAGAATATTTTTAAATATAAATTTTAAAAAATGTGTAATAAAATATAAACAATAGAATTACGCGTTCGTTGCATTCAAGGCGTAAAGAAGACAAGGCCACGATCTTTGTATCGTTTCGTACAGAAGATAGACAATTAGAGGTTAACAAAATATACGTAATATGAATAATTAGTTAAGTTCAGTGTTTCGAGATCAGGGCTTAGCTTCACAACAAATACTCTTATAACATGAATGTCAAACATTGATTCTGAGCATATTAAAATTGGATTACTTGAATATGAAAAAAAAGCATTAATTTATGTAATCGATAATCAAAATCAACCTTGACCAGAAACAACTTTCAGATGTTCTTAACCTACATAATATTTTTTAAGTTTACTTATTAATTTTAACAAAAGCGCACAAAGTAAAAGGCATATATTTATTTAGTCCCTTTGGTATCTATTGTAATATTATTTATTTGCAACTTAGACGTAAGCCATCGACCGTTCTGCTTCACTTAACACTCCTTGTTGCTTGATGGACACATAAATGAATAATTTTATAATGCCTCTGATCCTTTGAAACTTTTAAAAAGGCTTTGCTACAACTTTCATACTTAATTCATTATCCTACTAATATTATAAATAAGAAAGTTACGACGGACGGACGTTTGTTTTAAGGTATCTTCGAAACGACTTAACGCCTTCTTGCTCTTATAGATGTAGAAGTCAGTCTAGAAGAAAACTATGGCTACTTCTTGCCTTTCAACTTTCCAAACCAGTACGACTAAAGCCTTGTTCGCACCAGGATAGTATTTTAGTCGAGTAGCAAGTAGCTTTTTTTCGAATAAAGGATTTACTACTGTTCGGAGTTGTTTAAGCCTAACACTAGGATAGTAATTTAGTTACTAAACGTCCGAACAGCAACAATTTAGTAGAGTAGATTAGTAAATCCTTTGTTCGGATACTTGCTACTTGCTACTCGACTAAAATACTATCCTGGTGCGTACAAGGCTTTATCGTATATCAAGATGCGAGCCTATCTCTTTTTCAAAGGCCGGCAAGGCATTTGCAGTTCCTCTAGTATTGCGAATGTTCATGGGTGTCGTTGACCACTTCGGTGTTCCCGGGACCCGTTGGTCCTCTTCTCTTATAAAAAAAAACTTATTTATTTATTTTCTTTCGTTCCTCGCAATTGTAGTCGCCAGATACAGCTGGTTCATTATAATTTTATATTTCTAGATGATGAAGTCGACAGTTTACCGCTGATAGCCAGTATAGGCCCGGTGCTGACTATATTGGCGAGTTATTTAGTCTTCGTGCTGAAGATCGGGCCCGCTCTGATGACGAAGCGAGAGCCTTTTAAACTAAATACGACTCTGCTCTTATATAATGGAATACAAGTACTTATATCTGTATATTTAGTACAAAGGGTGAGTACATAATACTATATCTATACAAATATTATAAAGAGAGAAACTTTGTATTTTTTATGTATTGAAATAACTCAAAAACTACAGGGCCGATTTCAAAAATTCTTGCACCATTAAAAAGCTACATTATCCCCGAATAACATAGACTACATTAGTTAATTCCACTCGGACAAAGTCGCGCACAATATCTAGTTATTAATATATCTAGGTATTATTTAAACTACCAAATATTACATATATGGGACAAGCTGAGGTAAAGTTGTTAGTTGAACTTTTGCGCGCTACATTTGTGCCACCGTCATATTGATTAATTCTATCGTTATTTTACGAATCATTTTATGAAATAAAAAAGTTTTTTCACTGCTCTAAGTATGTATTGTATTCATACACAGTAAAATAAAATAACTTACTTGTATTTCGACTAATGAACGTACTTATATAGTTATTCAAATTATTATATCGTTTTAAACACATTAATTATATTGATTATTTAATTTGAGACAATAATTAATAATATTTAAGCTTTTTTCGACAATATCTAAAATCTTTTCAATCAATTTAATTTTACCAGTAGAAAAAATTACGCTTTATTTACTCTGGACTCAAAAATCTTAAGCGTACATGAATTTAAAAAAGTACACATAATAAAGAAAAATATTTTATACCTTACATGTATTGTTTTATTGTTGGTAGAAAAAAAACTGTGAACATGAAGAGTCATCGAATGCGTCATTCACGTTAAAGATTCTTGTATTTGATCTTGGAGATTAAAATGTAATGTTTGTTTTCAGTACTTTATGAATTTACTTGATATTGGATTAACACCGAAAAAATGCTACATACAGGATGTCGAGTACAGAGACAATGTAAGTAAATGTTGTTATATTGTAGTAATAAAGTGATATCTTTTAACGATTACAAAACGAATACGACATCGGACAATATAAGTAAACACCTCGTTTTTAGAATTAAGTATGCCTCACTTCCTAATTCTTATTTAACCAAGTTTAATAAGGAGCTTATCAAGTCAATGTTTTATAATTTATACCAGAATTTTCCCTCAGTTCAGTTCGTAGTCGTCATCAACTTACGCATTCAACGAAAGACACGGAGTTACTCTAAATTAAGGACGTTAATCAACCACGCTTTGAATTTCTTCACATCAATATGTTCATATTGATTCATAATCTTCTTCGTAGTAGAGACGTCGGATTTAAAGAAATTCGTTAACAGATACACATAGATCGAACTGCGGATATCTAGACTTCAAGTTTAGAGCTCGGAAATGGTCTTAAGTACGGTGTTTTTAACTATTTTTTTTCTTTCAGATCCTGGTAGGAATTTGGATGTACTTCGCAGCTAAAGTCACCGAGCTACTTGATACTATATTCTTTGTGCTAAGGAAGAAGGACAATCAGGTCACGTTCCTTCATTTGTATCACCACTCGATCATGATGATCGGCACTTGGTGCTACATCAAGTACTGGCCCTCACACACCCTCGTCTTCATCGGCTTCCTCAACTCACTCGTGCACGTTTTCATGTACACGTACTATGGCCTATCAGCCCTAGGACCGAATGTCGCCAAGTATTTGTTCTGGAAGAAATATATGACGAAGTTTCAGCTGGTGAGTTTTTAATGTTTCATATTTCATTTCGAACTTACCTTATAACTAAAAGAACTATATATGATTATACTCAAATATTTAATAGCTTACTACTTAAGTAAGTAAATAAGAGCCGTCGCACTGACGTAAATATTATCTGATGCTTTCACCGACTAGTTTTTACTCTATCGAAATAAGCGAGAATTAATAGCATCCCCAACATAAAGAAGTAGAGCCCCAATGGGCTTGAAATTAGTCTTTGCGGCGGCGACTGTCGTCGAGTGAAGCCATTTTGATTTACTCGCCTTGATTTTAGCAAGCAGTATTAAATACTTGAACTCAGAATAGTTAATTGGCCACTGAGTTAGTAGTGTAGTTTTTTACACAAAAACTCCGCTTAGTGAGCGTTAATAACTCTGACTGCTATTAAGCAAGCTTCTTAGTCACACAGTTTCATGAAAACCTTTTTCCCGTTGACTCAAATGAAGTTCTATGACCCACCAAAATTGTTACTGCGAAGTCTTATTTAATGCGTCACATCGCAGACATTAATTTAAGGAAATGTTTAATTTTTCCAGGTACAATTCATATGTATAATCATACAATATGTGTCAGCGGTGAGGAACTCGGAATGTCCGCCGGCGAAGGGGGTCGCCACTTTCGTCGCCTGTAACACAGGATTTTTCCTCGTCCTTTTCCTTAACTTTTATCGGCACAGTTACAATCGTAATTCGAAGAAAAGTAGCAATAGTTCATGCCAAATAAATAAATTAGAAGAAATTAAAGAAAAAGAACTATAGTTTTAAGTTATTATAAATATTATGTTAGTAATATAATATTAAGAATACTCTTAAGAAGGGATTGGTTATGAAAACATATAACTAGAAAGTTATCTTCGTTGTCTGAAAGTAATTGTAAAAAAATCCGAATTATG
Organism: Papilio dardanus tibullus; assembly: GCA_013186455.1. Classification (NCBI taxonomy): domain Eukaryota; kingdom Metazoa; phylum Arthropoda; class Insecta; order Lepidoptera; family Papilionidae; genus Papilio; species Papilio dardanus. The sequence goes on from QDHC01006030.1 coordinate 91,686, forward strand.
CATCAGACTTTGTATTCTTTACTTATGTTAGATGCGATCCCTAGATACATACATTTTCATGTAATTTATTAAAAATAACGGTTAGTATTATTAACATTCATTTTCATTCACCCAAAGCACATGCGCTACAAAGCGATTCGATAGCGAACAACAAAAATGTATGCAGCTGTCAATGAAGATAGATATCTCACATGACAAGCACATGACTTATCGAATGTCATTGTCAGTTTCATACATTTTTGTCGATTCCGTAAGAGATACCGCTCATCGAAAGACACTTTGGGTAGCCCTCCTGATCGATTTAGACCAGTTCTGTCAAGCACAACCCTGAAAGCATTTTTCTTTAATTTTAATACATGTGATAATAATTATTTTTTATGACTCTATGACAAAATGTACATTTTAACAGATAATTTTTAATAAAAGGATTTTTTGTCATTGTTTAATTAATAAAACCTCTAGTAGTCAATTTGTTGTTGCAACTTTAGTTAATATGATTTGTTACTGAGTACAATTGTTTAAAGATTTTATACTTAATACAATAACGTCTATACTCTATACTAATATAGTGCAGCCAATAATGCATTTTATTTATTTTTATTTATTGACGATTTTTTTTTTTTTTAGGGTTTTAGTTTATATTAGAATAAGAATATGGTTTGATATTAAAAACTTACGTTAAATGTTTTACAATAAAACATATAATGTAATAATAACTGGTGTACAACGTAGTTTTTAATTACTCTAAGTTGAAAATGATTTTTGTTTATTTTTTATAAGTACAGTTCCTGAGGCAATTAACTACATCAAATGTTCACAATATATTAAGTAAATAAAAATAATGTTTATAAAAATTATGCTCTAAAACGATGTTTTTTTACAACCTATAAACAGGTTTAAAATCTCAATAAACCTAATCTTTATTTAATTTCGATTCAATGTAACATTTTACACAATGTTAGCTGACAATTACCTTAATAAAAATATGTTTTATGGGCAATAAAATATCCTATTAGCACATACCAGATTGTCTTGAAGTTGTAGGAAAGGGTCAACAACGTCAATAATCTATTTTCAATAATAACTGCTTGCTGAAATAAGTGACAGTCGCATAGTTTACACCCTACACTTGTATATGAGCAAATCCGTTTATCTTTATTTCAATACACTAATGACAAAAGCACCAAGAACAAAAAGGACTTGCATCGTTATTATTTGTGGAGACCACGTCATCTAGTTTAAAATTAATTAAATAACAGCTATTTGTATTAGGTTGGAATTTCAAAATTCTAAGTAGCATTGATAACGATAATGTTAATCTTGGTAAAGAGTAAAAATGGTAGTAAAAACATGCAATCTACATAACTTTATTAACACTGCATCTATTTACGATTCAAGAAAGTAAACCACAACTTTATTTTCACAACATCGACATAGCGCAATCGTATCATACACAACACTGCTTACCGAAGGGCCAGTCGGCCCACCGATCAATCGTCTCAGTGGGAAATAAATACTATTGGGCCGATCACGGTGGGAGAAAAATTGTACCCAGCAATAAGAATATCTTATCTTATTTTCTAAACACAAAATAAAGTGAATTAAAACACTAAAATTTATTTACATTTTATTTTATACGTTTTAAGATTAACATAATACAAAATATACAAAATAATTCGACTTAATTAACGAAATATTCTTATACATTGACTATGTACTTATTTCAAAGTTAAACTAAATTTTATTAGTATTCCGTATAACTTGATACAAAGGACAAGTTACAAATGTTTTTTACTATTACTTGGGTTTCCACTAACGAAACAAGTACAAAAACATTATAAGCTCACTCTGAGATATATTTTTGTTGTGCAGTAGAAACGCACTATATGCAAAGACGGTGGCTAAGATTGAAGAAGTAATTTGGTAACTGGTATATTCACCGTTTATACGAATGTTATATTAATCTAAGAGTTTATGTATTACCTTAAAAATCATCAATTTAAATCAATCTATATACATTTACATAATAGATTATACGAAATCCTACATTTGTTAAAAGTTACGGAAGACAAGTTTCCGATTTTATAGTAACTCTTTGGGTTTGCAGAAAAAAAGGATAATTAGACTATGATTATTCAAAAATATACTTTCTTATTGTTGAATTAGGTCATTATATTACTGCAATAAGTATATGTTTACCAAAAAAATAAAAAATTCTTATCGATAGCCTCGAGTTTATGTTAACCAATTATATTAAAATAATTTTTATAGGATAGAATATCAAATAAAAATACATACATTCTATTAAATTAACATGAGTTATTTAAAGAAGTTAAACATGATAAGTATTTATCATTGTATCCATATTTTTGGTGATTTTCTTTAATTTAAGTTTGACGCACAAGAAATAAAACTTAAGGATCCGTCGTATTCATATGTCAACGTATTTAATAAAAAAAAGATCAGGTAAACGCATAACTTACATTTTTATAAAAAACAAATAACGTTTAGTTTTATCTAGAGAATTATATTTATCTTTGTCTAAAAGAGCAAGATAAATATTTGCCTACATTTTAACACTCTACAAGCCCACTATTGAACTATTGCGAAAATTCAACCTTTCAATAGCATTTTCTACAGTATATTTATAAACATTTTGTATATGTATCAGTATTGTAAGAAGATATAAAACGACTCGAACATCAACATTACCATCATGTCCATGTTCTCTTCTCCTCATTTAGTCGTCTTATCCTTTTCTAATCATTGTTTTATCCTTTCAATAAACCCATTTGCCAGTATTCCCTTCTCTTCATCTTGCTTCTTAATATCTGTCTATCACTGGTGCTCTTTCTTCCCTTATGATGTACTCCTTGCGTACCCTACCCATTAATGTTTTCTATCTTCAGTTCACTTTTCTTTAAAAAATCGTATCACTTCATTTAATTTCATGTCGTTTTACTTAATATCGCTTGTCTTTATTAACAATCAATAAACTACTATATACAAAATCTTCTTTCAAATCTCTTTTTTAATTTTCCTTTTTAATTCCATTTCTGACCTCACCATTATCGAATCCATTATAATTCTTATCTGTAATATGGCCATTAGTTTTACCATTAATCTCAGAGTGCTTCTGACCACAGCTACCGTTTGTAACTTCACTGTTTGCCTTTCTAGCGGAAGGCTTTCCGTAAGCTTTGTAGTAGAAATCATAGAACAGATAATAGAAGAAAATTGAGTTGGGCAGCGTGAAGACGACCGACCAGCGAGGATAGCCACAGTCGTAGAACAACAGTTGAGATGAATGGATGAAAGCTATGCAGAACTGGAGCTGAAAGTAAACACAAATAAATTAATAGAGGAAAATAACAGCAGTTAAAAAAATAAACTTCTGAACTAGACGTACTTCTGTAATCAGAGACAATCATCTCTGCCATCCCCCATAGCTTAGAAATGAGCGTAAGTGTATAGGAATATCAGAAGAACCGTACCATTTGCAAAGTGGTGATGTGCCGTTTCCAGAACAAGAATCGCTGGTACTGTGGTCCCATCGCCGACAACATGTAGTAAGTATACATGATGATGTGAACGAAGGAATTGATGACGCCGATCAGAGTGCCGTGACCGCCAGGGTAGTACTTGGTAGCTCCCCAGGAGATCATCGGCATAACTGTGTGATGGTACATGTGTAGAAATGTTATCTGTCTATTCTTCTTCCTTATCACGAAGAATATCGTATCGAGCAGTTCGGACATCTTCGCTAGGAAATAAACGTAAACCCCTCTCGCAACCTGAAATTATTTAAGGCATCAAATTAGTGAAGTATTAAGATTACTAGAAAATATAGAATATTAAGTTTCAAAACATGTAAAAGTAACAATGGTTAGAATAACTTGAACATGTCTTGAAAGACTTTACGTATATGACATATTATAATAATTACCCTCATAGCCTCCGGCGATTGTGAAAAGTCAACCGGTTGGCACTTCCAGCTGTAGGTCCTCAACCAACCAGCATCGAGTCCCTGTAAATTTTATGCAGTAGTTTGATTAAATAGACAGTAAAGTCTTTATTATAAACCAGTCTTTAGAAATACTACTTCAAAATAATAATTTATTAGGGTAACGACCTTTCAGTTGGTCAGCTGCATTGTCATATCTTGTCCTTTCAGTTTCACAATGATTGATGTCTGGTTAATAAGTGAAAGGGAAAGTGAATGTTGTGATGATGATTGCTTGTATTTTGGTCGTCACCAATCAGACGACGTGAAAGCGTGCGCGTGCACGTGGCCGCAGAAATCATATCCGCCACTCTACCGTCACTTGCTCTATGACCGATTATCCTAGTTCTTTTCATCGTCAGAAAAATTAATATTTTTTCGTTGAACTTAGACTGAACTTAAAAATAGTATAAAAACGCAGTGGAAACTTTTGCTGGTACACTCAAAAAAGAAATGAGACTATCCAACTTCATTTTTTAATCAGTAGCTAAATAATACTGTTACAATAATTGAATATCGACAAAAGACCAGAGATCGTTTTCTGCAGTTTTCTCAGAAATTCAATCAGTTTTTGCTTAGCATTGAATTTGCAATGTCGCGCCATCAGTTTTTACATTTTATTACAGCTATCCTCTATTCACGTGCGTAAGGCCGTTGAGTTAAGAAGCAATTATTAAAACAAGGCTAGCAAATAAATATAATAAACTCGTCTATTCGAACAAAAGTACTCGTGAAGCATTTCTCATTATCATCAATCAAGAAATTGATTACAAAATAATCCTTAACAAATCTCTAGAAAATTTTATCATCAAATAAACAGAATTACTTGACCATACCTCGTAAAACAACCAGATGCTGACAAAGACCTGGATGAAGTTGTAAACCACTAAGGTCTTCTGTAGCTGGAAGGGCTTCTTGTCGGTCATGTACCGCGGGCCCCATTTCAAAGTGAAGTACAGGTACAGACCGAGGATAGTCAGCCCAGGCACCGGGCTCGTTATTAAAAACCAATCGTTCGTTCGCGGATCTGAAATAAAGACAGAAAGACAGAACTTATAAATACGACTTTTTCTCAGACGAAATTATTTCTAAATTATTTCTAAACCTAAATTCTTGGAGACATTCCGCTCGTTTGCCCCCTTCTCTTATAAAAAAAGGCAATAAACTCACTTACAACCGAGGATTTGAATTAGATTGATCGTTTTGATTTAACAACAATACTCCTCTCTCACATTCTTTTACTATCCCCAATTTGATTAGTCTCCTAGTAACTTTTTAATGTTCATAATCAATTTGTCTATACTTAAGAATATTATAGAATAGTTTATAATCTCACCAGCTAATTCTATGAATAACCGATGATAGGTCTTCGAGAAGGAGTTATTTGCCAACGCCATGTCCGCCAGATGTCTCGTCAGTCGAGTGTTCACTTGCTAAGTGTCACGCGGGACTCGCCCGCATCGCTGTGAATCCTTCTGCTTTTACCTGCAAAGGAAAATATTTAGAAATCTATTAATACATGGTCTACTCGTAAAATGCATTTCTGCATAAAGATTTCTTGTTGTGAAATTAATTACCTTTGGCATTTATAAATTACAAGTAGAATATAAGAATATTTAATTTGTTCTGACGAAATATGATCATTACAATACTGAATGAGGTCGACACACTTGACGTCATTGTGACCATTGATGTTTGAGATCGTTAAAAATATTGGTACTTCTAGGACAACTCTTTCTAGAGGACGACGATGCTTACGACAAACCTAATTTGTTTACGTTTATGATAAACAAGCAATCAAACCAACAAAGTAGTTATAATTTATCACAATCCTCTTCGTTCTCAAGGTAATGGATGCGGAAAAACCCATTTAATTATCTGTACTATAACCTTCAACGTCCAACTGAACACCTTGCGAAATCATCAGAAGACTATGTCGTCATGACACGTCACTAGCATGCCGTCATGGTATTGTGGCCACCAGCACTTTCCTACATTATACAACGAGATAACATCGCTTTACATAATCTGTCGTTTATTTAGAAGCTAGCCAGCTCAAGAACATTAATATCTAGTTATTAGAAACTGAGTACCGCACTTAAATATAATCAGTCCGCACTTGGCCAACGAGATTGACATTGTCCTAGCCACCCCTTAGGGTGGGCTCTGAGGCCGTTAGAGGGGACTTATAGCGAGCTGGTGATGGTAATACTTTAATATACTGAGTGCATCCTTAGATTTTTCCTCTCAAAAATAGTAAACAAGTTAGTCTCTACGGAAAAATACTGCTAACCAAAGACATCAGAAATGGCGTATATCTTCACGTGGTCGCGTCAAACGCTTAATAACAGCAATCTGTAGCCGATGTAAATTATTCATAACAACTTTTTAGTCGATGTAGATTTGTTACGCAAAAACAAACGCAATCAAGATGGAATTGTGCACGACAAGGATATCGCAATTGCAATTATAAAATGTTATTGTGTTCTGTGTAAAAAAAAGTCTAGTTGTAGTCACATCTATGCCAATGTCAAAAAAACAGACGTAGATCAACTAAAGTACATTATCAAAAAAATACGTCTGCGGAACCAATCTTTTGAAATACAATATCTCATATCGACCTAATACTGTACAAAATTAAATATTATTTTTAAACGCCTTTCTAACATTGTAAATATGTAGTTCAGTTCACCTTTCACTTGTCTATATAACATCGTGACCTTCATTTGTTTTGATTATTGGGAGCTTTTGTTTTCTTTTGTGAAATACTTAACGGTCCAATTAAGATCAACTGCCTTGCGTTTTTCGCCGCGCGTTTATAAAACGCACGAATAATAAAACGATTCTTTCAAGTTTTCATTACATGCTTAGGAAATAATTAATCGTAATAATACTATAAAAAACTTAGGAAATATATCCAAGTATGTATCAATTATCATAAATGATAATACAATTGCTATAGTTTTGAATATGTAGTTTGTATTACAAGGAGAGATACTTGACATATTGACGACAAAATCAATACTGTAGTACAGATCAGTAATAAAACATTATTCAGCCCTTTATAAATTCCACATACCTGCATTCCATCTACATACTAAAATGGAAGACATGTTTACCACTAATATCACTTCGTTATAACATATTTATATCATAAGCTTTGACGCACAAAGCATTTCACAGTAGGTGCGTGCTTTTGACACGCCTGCGCCCGGACGACTACATGCCGAGCTTTCCTTTTTCACCAACCCCTACACGCCGCCATTTTGAAAGTGATAAAATAGGGACGATATTATGTATAGACTTATATTAAAGTTAATCGTGTATCCTTTGTTAAAAGCAGATTTAGTAAAGAACGTGTAATGAATACTTAAAGCCTTAACCCTTAGTAGCCTGATTTACGAAAGTGTTATTCTTTTAATATTATAATATCAAAGAACATTATACAACAGTAAAATAAGTACAGCCAACCTATAAAAAAACTAATAGTAATGTGAACATTCGGTTTAAACGATTGGTATCAAAATTAAAACTATAGGTTATTAAGGGTTAAGTATTTAAATAAAGTTGCTAGAATAAATATGTAGTACTATTAGCTACCTAATAGGGTAAAGTAAAGACACTGTCGTTAGAGTATTCATGAATGGATATTTGGATATTTTTTAATGTTTAAAAAAAAATATTGAGATAATAATTTGTTTGTTAATATTAAATTAACAATGAGTTTCTACTGTTATGTTTTTAAATTGTTCATAATAATATAATGCGACCTCTCAAAGGCTGTTTAAACCAGGTGACCGTGAACTTTCTCTAAAAAAGTTACAGAGACCGAAAACAAGACGGTAATTATCTTTAAGTTAATATTTACAATACAGTGCCTTATGCTAATTTACATACAAGCCGCAAATGAGTTTAGTCGTTAAGTCCAAAAACATCAAAATATAATGATCTTTAACAAAACTTGAAAAGCTAAGCCAAAAATCCATCTACAAACTCTTCAGAGTTCATTTCGTCTGGTCGATGATGAAGCATAACCAAAATATTTTATTCTATATGAACCTTAATCCAAAGTGATAAAGATGGAAATTGTATGCTATGTCTACGCAACCAGTTTCGCCATCGACTCGCTCCGCTGGCTGTCCTAAATACCTTGCTGGAAAGAGTACCGTTCGGAAATCCCTTCTCACTCTCACTGCTTGCGTATTACAAAATGTGCAAGGGTCACTATATATAATAGCTCTAGGGTTCTGTATAATTTACGCAAATATTGTATAGAGAAGGTAACAAAGTTATCATAGTAATTCTTCATTTTTCATTTAAAAAGTTTTATCATTATCAACCTACTTAATTGTCTACGATGAACTTGTCTTTTCTTTGACACGAGACGGAGAGAATTTTATCTTATCTAGTGCTCTACACAAGAAAGGCATATGTTCATTACTATTTGGATGTACTAAAAATAGGTTTCTGTTTAAAATTCTCTTTAGTTTCATCCACATGTGACATCTTATTTCCGCCACAAGCTACGTATTATGAGCAAAAACCTAATGCGAATTGCCCTTTCACTATATTACAGGTCATAAACACCGTCGCATCGTTATGTCACTGCAGTTTCCTGGTGATCATGACTGTCGCCTGCCGTTAACAACTGGATGCCGCCCACTGGACGCCGGCTATTGGACGCGACCACCAGACTGACATGCTGTAGCATGTTACGTCATTATAGTCATATTGTCAGTAAAGTCATATCGTAATTATAGATTACAAGACTCGTATTTTTGCATACATAGTTAACAAATGTTTACATTGATCAGGTTTGAACGAAGAGTCGCCAAATAGTACTAGCTTAAAAATGTTCTCTATTGATTAATCTTAAGCGGTTTGTACGAAGAAAACATGGGATTTAGTCTAACAAATTATGTTTATTTACTTATAATATGCAGAAGTCATTTATTACGCAACTTCAAGGCGTATAAAATATAAAAAAAAATCTGATAATAAATCAAACTCGTAAATTGAGCTACTTTTATTATCCTTATTGTGTACACAAGCAGGTGCGAGTCGCTTCTCGTATTTTATTATTATGTAAGTAAATGTTGCTTCTAAATAACAATAGCCTACAAAACGCAGTCGCAAGTTTTGACATTTATAATCTGCGGTTTGCGGCACGAAAGGTTCATTTAGCGTCCTGCGGTTTCCTAAGCACCAGCGCCGTATGAGCAGACTAAACGTTCAGTTGTTTGTAATAACGACAAACATTTGTAATGCGCGTCCTCTTTCATATGTTATTGACCCGAAATGTTGGCGCATTTGTCGAAATCACTGCAAATTGAAATTGCACGCAAAAGGCATCGATCCTTAAGAAACATGCATTCTTACTAACTTCACTTCAACATTGCAAATACATTTAACGCAACTACAAATATTAACATTACGACTTGTTACAATAATTTATTTTGACATTTTACGATAATTTCTTTTTAATTTACTTATATCTCTTGTACCAGTCCACCTAAGGTCTAAACCTACACTATTAGAGTTTACGACAATAGTAGAATGGCTGGATTCTTTTCCCCGGCCACTGGATTGGAGATGCGTACCAATGAACTATTGGCGCTTCAGAATTACAAAATCAATTACTTCTCGAAACCTAAGATGCATTTAAGAATATATTTGAATAGCGAGATATTTTACGCTATAGTTATATTTCACATTTCTATGAGCAGGCCCAGCAACACCAGCGGGGCTACCCACAGTGCTTTTCGATCGGCGATATCGCTGATGGAATCGACAAAAATGTATCGATAAAATCATGTGATTGTCACGTGTCATTGAACGTCAATGTCACTTTTATACATTTTTGACGTTCGCTATAGATCCGCTTCGTATCACATTTACTTTGAGTAGCCCCCCAGTTCATGAGAGATACAATGCATGTATAATTCACGTGGGCTAGTGGAAAGGCGGTCTAATTAAATCTTCCAAAACTCGTTATAACTAGATCAAATTAAGACCTTGACCGACCGGTCTCGTAATATGATTGTGTCAGTGTTTTTATAATTTGGAATTTCACATTTTTATCACAGGTTTTTAAGAACAAAAACGATCAGAGATGTTTTATTTAAATTTATTATTTTTTTGTCTTGATTACAGTTCGTTTCTTTTTAATTACTTATTTAACTTTACGTTTAATTTTATTGTGATTCAATGACGTGTCCTTGTTTTTTATTTTTTTTGCTGATTCATCTGACGTCGTTTAATTGTTTAATTATTTTGTAGTAGTTTGGAAAAGTGCGTTTGCAAATTATTAAACCGCAAAAAAAAAGGTTAAAGGTTTCGACCAATGATGGGCTCCATTTTCCGCAACTCCACGCCTAGCGCGTATTTTGCGTGAATACACATATCTTTGAATTTCTTCGCCAAAATGTGCAGGTTGCATCACGATGTTTTCCTTCACCTAAACCTCTAATACCTTAAAGGTTATTTATCAAAGAATGAAAGGGATTATTATATTTGATATAAGGTAAAGGTACCAATAATTGATACTATAGTGGCGAAAAAGCGCTCTTTTCTTCGTCACTTTTAATCCATTGCAATTAGAAACTTTTGTAAAAGTTACTAATATTAACCAGTCCTTCAAGCAACTTATAATATACCTCAAATTATTTTAATTCATCTTTTAATATTTTTTATGATTTATTTTCCAAACCTCTGAAAATACAGTAGTAATTGATAGGCGTCTTTTTGTTTGCAGTAGTAATTGACAAGGCAAAATCGATACAGTGGCCCAGTAATTGACAAGGCGATTGCTCTTATTTTAACCAACTTAATATTGTTATATTAAGAAAGATTGAAGTCCAATAGATATTATATTTCAATACATAATAAACATAAGTATGCTTGTGATAAAATATTATACAAAACATAAATTTGTTCAAAACAAATCTTCATATTGGTAAACATAATATAGGCAAAAAATGTTTTATATAGCGGGAGCGCTCCATAGTATTTTGATAGCATGCAACTAGTAAGGGGTATCAATTACTAGAAAACGACCAATTTTGGTTCTAGTAATTGATAATCGTTATAACTAAATAAATAATTAAAAAATCGATTAGAAAATTAGACAATAGAGAGTACGTCTTTAACAAAATGTAGTTCTGGTAATATTTTTCGATTCAAAAGTGCTGGTTCCATGCTAAACCCTCGCTAAGCGATACGCTCTCTTAACAAAACACGTAAGAAAAGTGACAAACGAGGAGCGCGCACTGCCGTATAATGCAATAATATTAATTAATAAGTATTATGAATAGAAATCACTGATTTTGATTTTAAATACAAATTACAGATAGTTTTATTATAACTTTATGTGTAAATAGCATGAATAAAATTAACAGATATTTTATTATAAGATGTCAAACTCCAAATTATCAATTACTGGGCCACTATCAATTATTGGTACCTTTACCTTATTTAAATCACGACAGACCTTAGCCGTTCTGTTCCCGCCCTACCATTGCATAATAAACTGAATATGTTAATTTGAACAAGTATTTTACGGGGTCAATGGAGTAAGCAATAGTTTTTAAGGAAGTCGGTTTACATATAAAAGGTCGGTTTGCATAATTTCACTAAGTTACAACATTCCAAAATTGGTATACGACACGGATCTAGTTTTATTTTATATTATAAATGGCTAGCTGTTGTGCGCGACTTCGTCCACGTGGAATTAAAAATTATAGTCTATGTTACTTCGGAATAATGAAGCTTTCTAACTATGAAAGAATTTTGAAAACGACAAAGTAGTTTTTGATTTATTTCAATACATACAAAAATACTAAAGTTTCCTCTTGAATATTATTAAAGAAGTATAGTAATGAAAACGTTTGAAGTCACAAACAAGTCAATTAAGTTATATCTAAGTTATTGTAGGCGCATAACAAACTTTTACAATAACATTAAGAGACCGAAACCGAAGTACCTCTCACTTAATCCTCTTCATAAAATTACTGGTCATCGTTACCATCACTTAATTCGTTTGTTATTTCTCTTATAATGTTAAGCATATTTTTTTCATCCACAGATTTGTTATATAGAAAGTGTAAGAAAAAGTTTTCAATATTACATAATCTGAATCTATTACAATTTATAGGCAAAATGTCATATTATCACTTACACGGCAAAATCTTGCCTAACTTGACTGCTTGTAACCTAACAACTTTAAGAATTGCAAGTATTAGCGGATATTTAGCAAATAAGACTCTATTTCGTAAACGATACGGTCGTTAATTCCTACGTCACTAGTAGACTTTGAACCTGTGGATTGCGTTAAGCGAGGTAAGCAAAACTGCATATATGCTAGGAAATCACAAGCAAACTGTTTATACTATCTCTAAAATATCCAATACTAGCTGTTGTGCGCGGCTTCGTCTGCGTCCAATTAATTAATATAGTTACTTAGGGATAATGTGGCTTTCTAACGGTGAAAGAATTTTTGAAATCGGCCCAGTAGTTCTTGAGTTATTTCAATACAAACAAAAATACAAATTTATCTCTTTGTAATATTAGTATAGATAATATAGAAGGGAATTAAAAGAGATGATTATCTGAATGCGTAACTTAATAATATTGATTATTTTGACTATCTCATGTTATGCAATACGAAAGGCAGATATCGAGTGAGCCCACTTACTATCAATATTCAAGAGTCATCATTCAACGTAATACTTAAAATAATATGAATAGAAAATATTTAATTGTGTTATAAGTTCCGGGTAAATTCCTAAAAGGCAAACATTTTTAGTGGCTAGTATGCTATTTTATTTGTTGGTCTATTTACCTGAAGTTTGGTCTACTTAGGGCCAACTACACATCCTTCAAGCAGTTGATAAAGGGGCGACTGTAAACTGCGGTTCGGGAATGGCTAATCAACTTGATTGTCGCACACCTATCGCTTGATGTAGACCGTGTATGTCTAGCCTTAAGAGTTATTTTATAACCAATTAAAGCTTTTACATTTTGTCACTACCGTGTTGACTATGTAAGACAGGCATTTCCCTGCGCAATCCGTTGGCCTACTTCATTGAAATAGTGTTTTATATCCTGAACGGACGAGTTTTTTCATTAAATGCTCTTCTTGCTTAGAATTCGTTTATAAATAATTAATAAGTACGTCATAAATATGTAGATATAAATAAATTCCTCAACACCAATTGCAATAAAATAAAAAAGTTGTATTTAAGTAAATCAAAGTTAAGCCAGCTAAAAAAAAATCAATTTTCAACTGCACAGTTCGAACGCGTTCGCGACACACGTCAGTTTTAACTGTATAGTTGAAACTGAGCGTCTTCAGTCAGCTTTCATAAAACGATTTTACAATAAAATTTATAAAAATAAAAGTGAATAAAATAAAGTAATCGCGAGTATAGCTGTAATTTATTTAAAAGCTTTCATCAATCAACATAATAACTATTAAATTAGTTATCAAAATGCGTAGAATAAGATAAGATTCGAGTAAAATTAATGTTTTTTAGACACTTGTAAAACTGGCTAAAAGATAAAAAAACAGGTGTGACAAATGATATTAGCTACTTCTCTATTCATTATAAAATGCCACTTAAATCTTACCAATTTGTAGAAGAGTAACTTACTGAAGCATTTAAAAATATTTTAACATTATTAGGACTTCAGCCTTGTACGCCAGGATAGTATTTTAGTCGAATAGCAAGTAATTTTTTAACTAAACGTATCCGAACAGCAACATTATAGCAGAGTAGATTAGTAAATCCTTTGTTCGGATACATGTTACTTGCTACTCGACTAAAATACTATTCTAATGCGAACAAGGCTTTAGGAGTGAGGGTTGAAAGATGTTTTGTTTCTCAATATTTTTTTCTGCACTTGTAAAATTGTAATTGCCGTTCGTTAGTATAATTTTAATCCAAACGTTGATGAATGTAGTTAGTTATTCGCTTAGCTACTTCAGCGAATTCAGGTGTCCGCTTGCTCGTTTGCCACTTAATAGTATAAAAAAAAATGTATTCAAAATTTATAAAAGTGGAATAAATTATATTTTAAATTATTTAAAAGTGGGTTTATTACCATGAGTTTATCCGCACGACCGATGTCCCGTAACATTGTTTTTACGTAATTAGCTATTGCTTTTATTACCACATATAATAACAACCAGACGTGTGGGTATTTGTAGTCGTAAACGTTGACATAAAACTATCTTACTAATCAATTTAAACCTCGATATGCGTGTAAACTCCATAAGCGAGAGTCATTCTTTGGTCCCGACGAACTACCATCATAAGCGAGAAACTCAGATTAAAGAGAAACAAATACAGTTTGTTGTGTTTTAAAGATATCACCAGAGCGGCTGAACTGATCTTGACGAAATTTCGCACAGATGTAGAGCATAGGCTGGCAAGACGTATAGGCTATTATTTAATTCAGCGAAGACGGAGTCGAGGGCGAGGGCTAGTCTTTTGATAATTAACCACGTGGTTAAGAGGTAATTTACCGAGTTTTGTTTGTGTATTAAATTATTAGTTTTCTTGAGCAAATTAAATACAGTATTATAATGTAAAAAGAAGATTAAACGGAACTTAATAAATTCCTAACTTATTTCCTAACTGAATAAAACAAAGGTGATATTTATTGTGAGAAATGAGTTAACAAAAAATCCATGGAAAATTATAAGAAAAAAAAAAACAATAACTTGATCAAATTTGCTAATTTCGTGTTCAAGAAATCTTAATTTGCATAAATATTCAAAGGATTCCCATTGAACTAGGCAAAGACGGATAAATTTATACAATTTAAACGAATTTCATAATAAAATTATATTACTATAAAAATCTAGAGAATTACTATACAATCTTGAATTTGCTAATGTTACAAAAGATTACAATGTAGTAAAATTAGAGACCAATTAGAAAATTCCATTTTGCAGTATGTATAATGTTTTGTACTTATCTATATATCTTGAAGAAATCTCTATATGAAATCTTAAAATCAACACAAGAAAGGATTCTATAAAATTCGACCCCTAAGGGTCTGAAATGGGGTCCAAATTTGGATGGAGCTACGTGATTCCTTCTACAGAATTGCATGTAAATTGGAATTAGTGCTCTTCAGCACGAATAGATAACTGTGCCATTAAAGAATTTTACTAATTTCTACTTTGGGGGGCAAAAAAGGGGGGGGCAAAGTTCGAATCTAGAAATATTTTTCACAGAGTAGATACGAGTCCTATAGACTGGAAATTTTGCGCATGGGTTTCTATTAATACTTCAAATTTATGCTGTAAAGATACCACTTGGGCGACGTCGCGGGCAACCGCTAGTCAGACATAAGTCGCATGTATTTATATAGAAAACGCAAGTAACTCTGTCATGTAATAAGCAGTTTACCATCAAGTGAAAGTGGTTGAAGAACAACTTTTGTCCCGTTTCGTAAAATCAAAAGGAAGTTGAAATGTACCTACTTGAGTACATTGAATGAGGTCAAGATCTCCATAAATATATCCAAAACATAATATAGACTTTATTATTAAAGTATTAAGCTCTTTAATTGCTTACTAATTAAATATCAAAGTTTTCTCGCGTGTTAAAAAGACATTGAGAACTAATTGTCTATTGCATTACCTAGAGACAATTATCCTAACCTCTAAGATAACTTGTCTGTTCATTTGTGAAAGATATTTATAATAATAAATGACAATGCTATACTCCCTTCACATAAGCTTTAAGAAGCTTTATTAGTGCTTAGTTTTAACTTGTATCCTTTTAACTTTAAGGTTGAATAACCTGAAATCAATAAGGTAAAGAAGCTGATCATCCTAATTTCGAATTTTATGTCCCTTTCGTTATAGTCCTATTTGTTATTATTGACTGGTTGTAAGGTATAAGGTATGACAATTATTAAATTTTTTGTCAGACCAATTCACACTTATTTCTTAAACATGTAATAAAATGTTTACACGAGACTTTAAAAGTGAACGTTGAATACGTAACAATGTGTAATACAATCAAACATGTGCAAAGACATCCGAATTTGTTAATAATATTTTATAGAGCAGAACACACGGACAAACCAAAATATCCTTTTAAAAACTATGACTCACACTTTGGTAAGTCATAGTTTTGTAAAGTTCAAATAGTAAAGTTAACTTTATAACCGTTTTTGCATCTCTAAATGAATAGTTAGTAAGAGCGTAACCCTTTATTTTCACTGAATTACAGGTTTGGTGAGACATCTTTATAAACTAAAATTAAGCGGCTAAAAAGTAACGCGTTGCTTCGGTTATGGTACCGACTAGTTTCGAACCCTCGGGGGCTCTTCCTCAGGGATGAATGTACCGCGGCAGGGACGTAATAGAAATCCCGGAAAATTAGTCGGTAACGTCACCGAAGCAACGCGTAAGTTTTTAGCCGCTTAATTTTAGTTTAAACAGTTAAGTCTATAATAAAGAACGGTATGAGAATTTGGTTTGACGCAAGTTTTAGTGCAGTGAAATTCTATTGTTATTTCACAGTTTTCATACATTATTTTGTGACTATACATTTAATTAACAGTTAATAAATATGAATTTATAAAATTATAAAGTATTTCTATAACATATTTTTAAATTAACAATACTAATGCTATTCCAATCAGATTGATCGTAATAATATAAACGGTCCACATCTTTGTGATGCAAATGGATTATCACAAATGGTGTGGTTTTAAAAACAATGTTTAAATTATAATTAAGTAAGCGATTGTCTTCAATAACTTGAAGATAAGCTGAATGCTCAAGCTTGCCTAAGCATTATGTTAAGTGGACAAATATTAACATCAGCGCAATTCGTTGCAAAACTGGGTCGCAAACGTAAAAATTCATAACTTTCATATAAATTACACAATAAATAAAATAATTATAAGATAAATAAAAAAAAGCTGACCTTTGTTTTTCTTTCCTTGTAACACTTTTGTATTAATAAATAAAAGCAAAGGAAAATGTAATCAATAAAGTGAACACTCGCGTAAAAATTCGGACAAACGATTTAAGTGAATGCGTTCGTCCGACGTCGTATCTCAACAATAACTGAAATGGTTCTATGATAGAGCGTAGCTTGCGCAGGCGCAGGCCGTGTCTAGCATCTCCGGATATTCATCTTCAGATTATGCAATGTCTTTTACTACCGATCTGTAATATGACTATTTTTTTGCGTTGATTTTACGTGTTTGAATAATATGCGAAAATTAATAGCGATTTCTTCATTTCATACTAAAGTTAATGTGTATTTCAATCAATATTTTTTAATATAATTATGATTAAAATGTAAAAACCTATTGTCAAAGAAATAATTGTCAATTTAAAATTAAATTTATTTTCCAGTAACATCTATGACGATCGTACGTAAAGAGTTTTGGAAATTATTTAATTAATAAACTACAACTAACGTTTTGGCGGCAACAGTCTTGAAATTGGCGCTAGCTCAAAAATTGGCGGGAGTTCGATATAAGAATTGGCGTGCAATTTATGCTCCGCCAATCAGAAGCAACTTAGAATGACGCAGTCTCCTCTCATTGGTAGATTGACTATAAATTGTGCTGCATGCTTCAACTGAAAACAAACAGGTTTGTTTCGTGTAATAAGTCGAGTTTTTTTTTTCAGATAAAACACAAATCATGGATTTGAAATAATAATGAATTTAAAAAGTATAATTAGATAACATTGATATCATCCAATTCAATGCAGTCGTTCAGTCTCCAAATGAATTGCTAATTTTATGCTTCCTAAGTAGGTACCGATCTGGTGATGGCACTGGCTTATCGTTGAATTTTGGGACTCGTTGTAATTTACTTACTTACATTATTTTTTAGACATAGTAAAAGTAAGTCAAATACACAATTAATGTCTTCATAACGGCTATTGCTAATAGAATCGGATATTAAACAATATCAACTTTATTAGCAGCGGAAAGGAAAGTCCGATGACCTCTACATTTACGCTGATATCGACTTTTCGCAATAGACATTGGACTTTGAATAGTTTTTTACACTAAATCAACTAATAGCTACATGACACAGATTCACCCTGATGTTAGTTAGAGACTTGATTAAAGTCAAAGAGATATTATACATAGAGGGAGCGCCCCATAGTAGTTTGACAGTAATATCTGTGCAGCGTAAGAAATTATAAAAAATAAAATCTTTGCCAGTCTCATGAACAATTTCCCAAGTTTGAGAAACGGTGTGTTTTTTATTTTTTTAAATAAACAATAGAATAAACTAAAACATTCATTAAAATGTTAATTATCGTTTTCATTATTATTATTTTATTTAAAACGATATAAATCCAAACAATTTTTATCAAACACAATTCTTGTTTTATGGTTGTTATAAATTTTTAATTACTGTTTTAAAAATGTCTCGATTAATTAAAATATTAAACTTTAGTAAATACTAAATACTATGAAATAAAATAAAAAAAATGAGAAAAGAGATTCATTCGGTCGACTTTTTATGTCGGCAAATATACTGTAAAGGACAACACTTGGGGGAAATTTTCTCTACGGGAGACCTCTGGAGGTCAACCAAAATGTCTCACTTTTAGGCTTCGAATGTTCCATCTATAGTACACTTAATATATCTTTGATTAAAGTATGGTTAATTACAAGTCGGGAATTAGTTCAAATATTTCTTTGAAACTATAAATTTTTGAAGATAATTCAGGCAAAAAGTACTTTCCGACACGAAATTGAATACATTTTTTTTCGATTGTTTCTGATGATAATTTTATAGCTGCAAAATATTTTGTTAAAAAAAATATGCAAATATTTTATTAAATAAAGTAAGATAATTTTCCAAGAAGAAAATATGTTATGTACGAAAAATCACATTAAACTAAACAGTAACACTGAATAACGTAAAATAATATTAGCTATGCGAGAATAGCAGGCGTTGTAGTAAAATAATGTAGTGGTAATAAGGAGTATATCTTATTGCCAATCTATCAGTGGGCCGATCGCCTTTGGGCAAAATCCCGTTGGGCCGATCAGTCCGTAATAATTAATTACCTCTACTGATTAAAAACTTAACTACACATCTATACTAATATTATAAAGAGAGAAACTTTGTATTATGATTTTTTGTATTTTTGTTTGTATTGAAATAACTCAAGAACTACTGGACCGATTTCAAAAATTCTTCCACCATTAGGAAGCTATATTATCCCCGAGTAACATAGGCTATATTATTCAATTCCACGCGGACGAAGTCGCGCACAACAGCTAGTTATAGAATAAAGGTACAGGTAAATAAAAGACACACGACCGAATGTTCAAACGCCACTCAAATATTTAAGAGCGTCTTACATGTTAAGTCCACGCTTAAGCTTCAAACTATACGGCGATCTCGTTTAATTTTGACACCTCTTTAATTTTAAGCGACGCATAAATTTAAGTGGTATTTAAACATTCGTCCGACAAACAACTTTATAAATAAAAATAATATTAATTTACCAAATTATCTTAATTAGCGTGAACAATAGCGCTAAATAAAAGCAATAACATCTAATTAATTTTTCCATTTTTTTGTATGTTTAAATGTGAGACTTTTGTATCATTGTCTACATCGCGCTGATTGTTTGCTAGATTTTTTCTTATTCTATAACTTTTAAAGTAAAAATGTATGAAGAGACAGAAGAATGAGAATAGTGTCCCTATTGAGAAGTAATGGAGGAAGGAAGGCCACGGGCAGGGCGTCCACTTCTGTTGGTAGTGGAGGTTTGTGATCGCCAACACAAATTGAATCTGAAAATTAAACAATATATTTAATTTGCGACTAAAATTCTGATCAAATACTCCATTATACTAAGTTACTACAATGAGTGTCGTAGTTACTATTTGTAATTGTCTCTCTGTGGATTAAAGGAAACGCATCTGCAATCGTGAATGACTGTGGGCATCTTCGCCTTCTCATTATATAAAAAAGTTACTTACCAGTTGTATCTTTGTTAAATGTATCTTCCACCAAACATATTTAGCATAGCCAGGTCCCAGACAGGATATAGCGTAGTAGCCGTACATCAGGACGTGCACGAAACTATTCAATAAACCGGTGACAAATAACTGGTCGCTCGGTATATACATGAGGTACAGCCAACCCCATAATACCATGATGCTGTGATGATATAAGTGCAGAAAGGACACCTGATTGTCCTTCTTACGAAGCCTGAAGAAAACAGTGTCGAGTAAATCCAAATGCTTCGCTGTAGAAAACGCCAAGATATTGTGCGATACCTGTAAAATAAGAAATGCCTTTAAATTAAGTGGTTGAATAAATTGAGACACGTACTGTGATTCAGTACTTATATATTGTTTGTAATAAAACTTATAGTATTTTTGTTGCGGCGAGCACTGGCCGCTATAGGCCAGCTCCGTGCTCGACGCAAGTCTTTTTTACTTTTTTATTTTTTTACTTATATCATTGTTTTATCGTTTTTAATTTAATTAATTCTTCTTCTTCTTCCTTCCTTTTTTTTCAATGTGTCTTGTTTTAATATTTTTTGAAAATTGTTTTTAAAAATGCTTTTTTTCATTTTTCAATTTATTTCATTGATCAAACAATTTTTACATACATATAAGCATATAATGTTAAGGCAATTATACCACACACAACATTTGCAAGTCATCCAATGAATATAATTTTATTTTACATTCAATCCTTTTAACACGCATTGCGTTTGGATAAAATAATAAAAAAAACTTGGTATTATTACGAGTAATTATCTTAAAAATAAAACCATATATTACCGTGCCCATCATTTCAGGATTGTTCTGTGGACATCTGAAGGGAAATAAGCCAAAATTCCAGATATAGTTTCCAAACTGAAAATTAAAAAGAACAAATGGTCCCTCATAAACTCGTTTTACTTAAATTGCCGACTTGCTTATTAAAATTCAAGAACCGTCTTCAAAATAAAAAAAGGCAAACTTAAACTTTTTTACATTAACAATTACGTATAGAACTTAAAGCCTCTTTTTGCATTCTTGTCTTCAACTTTATATTTTTTTTAAATAGCTACAACCTTAAATTTATATTTCTAAAAAAATGTATAAAAAAAACTTACAATATACACCATGTAACCAGAAAAGACAACTTGGAAGGTATTATAAAATAATAATATAGACTTCATTTGAAATGGTTTTCTTCTCAACATGTACGAGGGAAGCCATTTGACTACAACCATCAAGTAAATTGCCATGATCACTCCTGCCGCTCCAACTGTACGCTGTCCTGACCAGTTTTGTGGCACTAAGTTAACCAAAAGATATTAAAATTTAGGAAATTGACATTAAAAAAGTAAAAAAAAATACTACAACATTTTATTATAATATAGTATAGAAACTAAAGTTATGTTTCTATCAATTATTTCACTTATCAGCAAAATTACATGTATTTTTTTTTGGTTACGGGGTTGAAATCTTCAAAAGATACCCTGTCTTTGGGGAAAGACAGGGTTATGTGAGGTTTGACTCACTAAAACCCCCTCGGTGGCCATCCTCGAGTGCGGTAAAAGTTATTACATGTATAGATTGTTTTATGTTCAAATGTGTAAGAAAAATTAAAACCTAATTTATTTCCTTTATTAAACCTTACAGAAAACCTTAATTACAAAAGAGAATTATTAAATGTGGGGTCCTTCATCAGGGTTAGTGGATCCGTTCACCCTGATGAAGGACCCACGCCGGGTCTGAAACTAGTCGGCACTTACACCGAAATAAACGTTAGTTAAGCTGTGTTTTAATTAATTAAGAGGATTATTGGTAATTATTGGTTTTTATGACAAAAAGCTAAAAAAACTAGGCAAAAGACATTTCTCTAGAACACATCAGAAATCATAATGATGATAGTTAATGCTAAGATTTTTCTACAGATATAAATAAAACCAACTTACTTTTAGTATAATTTAGATAATTTTCTATTACGTCTTTATCCATTTTGATTCCGTGTTATTTCTTTTAACTTTAATATATTTCGCGCACCATTCGCTGACGCCGGTAAAGATATGTCGACTGAATAGATTTAAAATTATAATTGTCTTTTATACCGAAATAAGTTCGTTTCAAAAAAAATATTTTTTTATATCTTTGATGTTTTTCATGCAAATAAGACCCGTTACAATGCATTTTTTTTCATTTGCAATAATTATAATTAGCAGTTTTCATAACAAGATCCCTTTATCGTAGACCTTCGTTTCGAGGACACTCCCATGATTCAGCCATGCAATATCTTTTAGCCAGTGTCGGTTTTCTCATATTTGACATATGACGTTCAGTTGAGGGGTCCTATGGAAGACAGTCAAGCTGGCATCTAAAAAGTTGTATGTGCTCAGTAGGGCGGAGCAGTACTTCTAGACAATGCCTTCGATTATGTAAGGCGCAAGTTCCGCCCCACGTGGGATACTGCTCGCATATCTAGGAAGGTGCACCTCAATATCAGCTTCTTCCATTTGACCGCATACAACGGAGATCCACTCGAAACGTAAATTTCTTATAGAATTTCCTACCACGCACAACCGCGCTGTGAAACAGTCTGTCCTCGGCGGTATTTTCTAAACCGTACGTCTTGGGGTCTTTCAAGAAGCGAGCCTATCTCTATCTAAAAGGCAACGTGTATGCAGTTCCCCTAGTGCGCGTCGTTGATCACCTTCGTGTTTTCGCCGGTCGTTTGCCTCTTCTCTTATTACAAACATAATGCTCCTGTATCGTGATCGGAATAAAAAAAAACGAAGCTTAACGTGTTTAAATAAATATATTTTATATACTCTTACACTACTTTTAAGTACAATATATTTGAGGCAACAAAGACAATAATAAAAGTGTTAGTGTAGGGCAAAGACCACAGTTCAGGAAGCTGACTTGATACAAGATTTTATATATAACACTTATTTTTTTTTATATAATTGTGAAAGATTTATGCGTTTCACTTTTCCGCTTGCCGCTCTTTCGTCTTACTGCTTTCCGACTCAAGTAAGCAAGTAACACTTATTACTCGTAATTTTAAAGTTAAGCACTGTACTTGGACGTATAACGACGCCGTTAGTTTCTAGTCATCATGGTGGCCGAAACCTCCATGATGGCTAAAAAGTATAAAAGAAGCTAAGATACTTTCTTCCTCTTTAATATTTTCAAAATTCAAAATTTTAAATTATTCCGCTATTCCTGATTTTTCATTGGTTTTTGACAGTCACAGCTAAGGGTCAAGATTCATATTTGCTATGAAAAATATTTATTATTTATGTTATTTTAATGTTTTAACTAAATTCATGTGATTCAAATGATGTAATAATGTTTTTTCATGCTTTATTAAATAAGTGAACAAACAAGTGTGTGAAATTATTTATTCATATTTAAATTATTATTTTGCGACGTATCAAAGAAGCCTTCTCCTTCTGCTCTACCGTACATATTGCTTTGGTACACCGTCGCAGATTCCTGGAGGTCTTGCCCTGTTTTATACGGGGTATTTGTTTTTTTTTAATAAAAAAAACATATATTAAATACAACGTTTAAAGGTACAGGTAAATTAAAGGCATAAATAACTACTAATAACATTTAATAACAATGTAATATTTAATGTATTGTACACGGCAAATAAAAGCAGTAAATAAATCATTTTCACAACTACTTGTATATTCTTTTCGTCGTTTGATGTGGACTAGACAGATTCATTTCTATTTAAAATTTGATCGAAATATTGGAATTAAAAAAGTTACTTCAATTACTTTTTATTTTACCATTTTTATGGCCATTCATAGGTTGTACTTTGGTATGATTGTCTACATCGTGCTGTTTGTTTTCGAGATCTCTTCTGCTTCTGTAACTTTTGAAGTAAAAGTTGAGGAAGAGAAAGAAGAATGAGAATACGAGCCATAAGGTGAAGTAATGGACGAGAGGAGGCAACGGGCAGGGTGTCCACTTCTGTTGGTAGTACAGGGTTGCGGCCCCAAGCACGAATTGTGTCTGAAATTTCATAACTGATATAAAGAAGACAAAAATTGGTTTCGTAATATCAAGAAACGACATTGTGTGGATTTAGTTACTATTAGAAAGAATATATTGGAAGATACTCACCAGTTGTATCTTTGTCAAATGTTTCTTCCACCAAACATATTTGGCATAGCGAGGACCAAGACAGGACACGGCGTAGTAGCCGTACATCAGGACGTGGACGAAAGCGTTCAATAGACCGATGATAACGAAGTGGTCTGTCGGGAGGTACATGTAGTAAAACCAACTCCATAAGGCCATGACGCTGTGGTGATATACGTGGAGAAAGGACACCTGACTATCTTTCTTACGAAGCCTAAAGAAAACCGTGTCAAGTAAGTCCAAATGCTTCGCCACAAAGTACGGGAAAATATCGTTCCGGACCTGTAAAACAATACATGCATTTTAATGAGAGGCAATTACAGTATTATAAAACTTATGGAATATTATCGTAAATACTCACAATGTAATGTTATGGGCATAATAACTTTACAAAGTCATTTAAATAACGAATATGATTATTTAGCACGTGGGGCACTTTAATTATAATAAAAAAAACTTTTCATAAATAATTATCTTAAAAATAAAATCTTATACTTACCGTACCAATCATTTCTGGGTTCTTTTGTGGGCATCTGAAGGGAAATATGCCAAAATCCCAAACATAATCTACATACTGAAAAGAAAAAAAAAATAGTTAGTTTTTTACCGCCGTGCTAAAGAGTCTTCCAGAAAATACATAAAAAACCTTGCAAATTAAAAGAAACTTACAATATACAGCATGTATCCTGAAAAGATGACTTGGAAGACATTATAAACTAACAGTATTGGCTTTATTTGAAATGGTTTTCTTTGCATCATGAAGGCGGGAAGCAATTTGACCACAACCAGCAAGTAAATCCCGACGACCACTCCGCCCACGCCAACTGTACGAGATGCCGACCAGTTTTGTGGCACTAAGAATAGGAAAAAATACTACATGAAATTAGCAATATCCATACATACGGGGTTCCATTCCATACAAAAGTTTTTTAGTTTATTTTTTTTTCACTAGATGGGGTTACGAGCAGAGTATTGAAATTAGGAAACGAACGCGGCAATTTATCAACTTGAAAACCAAAATAAACTAAAATTTACTTTATTTAGTATTACTTTAAACATCAAATAACACGTAACACTAAGCCTTTGTAAAATTTTATTAATTCTTAATTATGTACTAATTTAATTATTGCGCTCTCTAATGGTGTTTATCTGAACTAAGCTTCTGTCAAATGTGTGTATGTGGTACGTGTATGTGGTACGTGTGTGTGCGGCACCGATAGTATCCAGGGTTGACATGACGCTTAAACTTGAAATGAGTTGAAAGAAATTAACATATACATTGTTTCATTTGTATCAACCTATTGTGACAACCCTAATAAAATGAAATTCCAATTTGAAATTCCATAGAAGTTTTGTCTTCTTTACAGTTTACTCATATGCTGATAGAAACAAAGACCTACTATAATAATAGACCGGACGATATTTGATATATTTGATTAATACGTACATGTATAAGCAAACTAAATTAAAATATTATAATTATACGGTGGTCAGAAAGTCTAGTATCAAACGGCAACACGTGATGGGTGAGGTCTTTTCCAGTCCCCGGTAGGCAGATTTTAGTTACAATTGAGGCTAAATTAACTGCAGTGAAATAAATACAACAATTTTGTTGTTACGTAGCACGTTCTGTTTCCTTTTTCTTCGACCTTACTATTAGTAATCATCTTAAAAAAAATATTCTAGCAAAATTTTTTATTGCGGTGTCCGGTCTCAATATTTTAATATCTTTGCATTCTAAATATAATATTATAACTCGATCGCAAAATTATTTCCGTGGAGCATCCCTCTCTCTCACTTCGGACCGCTTCGGTCCTCGTCGGGACTCGCGTACTCGTGACCGTAGTAAGTACCGTCAGCTAACACTACCCATTTATAATTTTACAATTAATAATTTTTGTATCATAAAATTATCTATTACCTGTAAATACTGACAAACTTCAGTACAATAGATGTAAGTCTGCTCTAAGTAGAAGCAAGTTGAAATTGTACATTTTACTATTATTTTTAACAATAACTCGAGAACCCCATAAGCTACAATTTACATTTATAGAAAAAATAATGTATAAGCAAAGACCTTTCCAACGACATATGGCTTGTTGCTGTTGAGAAGTAAACCAAGGTCCTTAGCTCCTTGCCCATCGTATAATAAATTATTTTTAAAACTAATTATGTAACCGCTTTTGTCAACCGTACCGAACATTGGCGCGTGACGTTTATTTTAATTAATTTTCTTTCGTTTATTGAGAATAGCGCCATCTTGCATATTGGGTGGCGTTTTCTCCTCACGATATTTTGACACTAAAATAAGCAGTACTGCTTATTTAAATTTGGACGCTTATTTTATTTGTATGGGATGGGGTATCTGTATATATTATATTATCTGTGGCAATATTAAAAACACACAAAGCATTTTTAATGTTTCTTTCAGATCAATTAACAATTAACTAAGCAGGTGTAATTTAAAGTACTAGATTTTAATATGCAGACTAATTGAGAACCTCCTCCTTTTTACGTTGGAACAAACATACATACACGTAAGTAAAAAGAAAACAGTGGTAGAGCCCGCTTTAACATCTTCGCACGAATTGTCCGGCTCGCCCGCTGACATTCCACGACCACACAGAAGACAAGCGTCAAATGGAAGCTATTCCGTGTTTCGTCTGAAGAGTGTCGTGCCGTAGTCTTAATTTTAGTCCACTTTCTCTTCCTAACATTTCCTTATAAGGAAATAATGGGAAGGGGAAATGGATTGGCGGGGCGGGAACGCATAGGAAGAGGTATTATGCTCTTGCTGTGCTCCTCCTCCGTAGATTAAGGGTAGGCAACGCATACGCAATTGCAGATATTTATGCGTATGGGTCGCTTCGGATTTTTCAGTGAATCCTGGTGGCCACTTGGTCGTTTGCCACTTTGTATTATAAAAAAAAATAGCCTAAACTACCCTTGATTTTACCTATCTCTTTAAATCAAGCATTGATGTATGTATTTGATGCCCTGCTGCCGTTTTCAATTTAAACGGTCATGGATACACGCAACGATAATGGTTTATATGTACTGTCTAAACTACTTTGTTTATTAACTTCACAGAACGTTTTTACCATAATCTTAACCTTATCCTTACATAGTATAAAACAATAACGCTTTTGTATGTTTGTCCCTATATATGCTTGAATCTTTGAAACTACGCAATGGATTTTGATGCGGTTATAATAGATATAGTGATTTATAAGGAACGTTTTCATGTACAATAAATTCACAATATAGTAGAGTAACACTGGTAATTTAGAGGTTTTTAATATGATGTCGTAAATTAACACATTTTAGCGCTTACATTGCAAACGCTGCAGTATTTAGTATCAGCGTTATGCAGATTTGCACCCGTGCGAAGCCGGGGCGGGTCGCTAGTAATATATACAAGAATTATTGGTAATATTTTGTTTCTAGCAGAAAAACAACTAGGCCAAGAACAAAACAAGATTGAAATGCAACAGAATTTTTGAGACTTACTTTTAGTAAAATTTAGATAATTGTCTTCATTCATTTTGTTTCCGTGTTATTTCTGGCAACTTCAATGTATTTCGCGCACTGTTCGCCGACGCAGGCAGAGATACTTATCGACTGAACCGATTTAAAAATGAAGTCGTCTTTTATAACGAAGTAACTTCATTTCAACAAATGTATAATTTATTTTTTACATTAAACGTTTATTATGCTAATAAGAAGCGTTTACAAAGCATTTGTTTTTGAGAATTTGAATGAATAATTACTAATTACTTTGCCAAATACAATATATTTTCCTACTGATCACAGCTCCAATAACACAAGGCCCTCGCATCGCTCTTTGAATGGAAAATAATACGATTAGGTTAACGTGTCATTAAATATGTTTAATATTTAACATTTAATTATATTACATTTACATACTAAAGATTTGTATTTTATTCTTTAGGATAGTATATTTTATTTTAATTGCAGCAGTTGTTAATGAAAAATTCTTTCGGACTTGAGAAATTACTTATTCGTTTATGAAAACTTCCTGATTGAGAAGGATCTACGGTCTTTCTATTCTTTAGGTGCTATTTTGGATAGACACTTCAATTGCCATTACGTCAGTTTATTCAATTTCTTTGTATGGGATGGAGTATCTCTACTAATTTAGGATTGTAGTCGTATTATATTTGATAAAACTGGCTATGGACCGATAAAACTGGATCTTTAGGCATAAGTCAAACTAGAATATGACAACTAACTAGCCATATATAGCCCTTGTCAAAAAACTGTCCAAAAGATCCTTGTCGTACTCTATCCGTCCTGCATAGCATAGAAGCTAGTATTACGGGACTTTGGGGCATCCTGTCACAAGTACAGGATTGAAAGAATGAGGATGAAGACTTAAAAGGATGCCCCGAACCAAATTACTATGTAACAAATTTTATTTCATTCGATAAATGATTATGTGTAGTATTAGAGGCAGAGTGTCGAAGGATCCATTCAACTGTCGCAAAAGCCAGCCGGCGTTTGCTTTGGCTCAGTGTTTGATATTACAAAGGCGATCTTTTAAGGCCTACTTTAATGCAATAGCAAATCGAATATGAATCAAAAAATATAAAATTTAATATTATTGTAGAAACTTTTTCTTCGAAAACTGAAGCGATCATACATTTATTTTTCGAAACGAACGAGACACTATTGATAATTGAAATGTTCTGTTTCAAACAGTTTGTCTGCAAAGTAAATTATTTCTTCAGTGTTTCGTTTGTTGTAATTAAAATATTCATGTGTACCTTCGTATGTAAAACATATTGACGTCAATCTATCATTTCGCAGTGTCATTGAATTTTAATTATCGAATTATAATTAACTAAATAATTTAAGGGTGAGTTGCATCATATCACCGGTTAAAGCTATGTTTACAGTTAATTATAACGGTGACATAAACAGTAATTTTAACAAATTCTGAAAAGCGTTGCACCGATACATATAATGTTAAAGTTAAAGTTAAAAGGGTTACAAGTGATAAAAGGGATTTTTCTCCCAGAGATTTACACGGGTAATTTTTTTACAACGGGAACACTTTGAATTAATATGTCATTCGTTGTCAATAAAATAATTTAAATCATAAAGTTTCGCCGTGTATTTTATTTAAAAAATATGGCAAACCCTCGTGAAACATTTCTCTTCAATACAAAGTAAGTTCTAGAAATCTGTGGTACTTTCCAATACACCCAGACTACTTGCATAATGGTTATTTGATTGCAGAGACAGAAGTGCAAACTTTAGTAAAGATGAAGTTAATCGCCTACAGGCAATTGTAGAGAAATATAAAGATATTTTAATGTGTAAGAAGACGGATAGTGTAAATACAAAGCAAAAGGAAAGACTTTGGCATATCATTGAGGGGGAATTCAATGCCGTTGGAAAAAATGCGCCACAATGAAGAACAGCATAAATTAGAGCTAATGAAGATAAATTTAGAAATAGATATTTTACGTGCAAAATTACAAAAATAATAATTTCAAACTCTGTCTTTATTTTTAACTATGTACTAATCTACGAAAATAATTATTAATTAAGAAAGTTCTGTTGTTTTCATCATTCTCTGATAAAGATGAACTAAATAACTCCTCTTCATGTGAGGCAGTCAAGTCGCCTTCATGCCATGTGGAATATGGCATAGGGTTTCTAGCTTTCCTAAAAATATTATGAAGTACAGCCATTGCAACAATGACTGCTTCAGCATCACTTCCGCCTGGATATGTTATACATATATGCGTGCAGTCAATAGCGCCTATTATTTTTGGAAATGCACTAATTGCATAAAACTTTCTGGCCTCTTGTTCCATGGATTGTCTACTTTGAGGCATGGATATCCACTCCGATCGAAGTCCAGCGATTGCCCTGCTCACACGGTGTATTGTTCGGCATACACTAGATTTATGAACACCTGCAGCGTCACCAATACAACGTTGGAAAGATCCAGATGCATAGAACCCTAGAGTCATTAGTACTTGCTGTTCTGGTGTTATAGCATTGTTTCTGTAAACAATAATAAACCAGCAATATTATTATACACTGTACTGTATGTACTCTAATATATTTAGACCCATTATTATTGTCTGATGGTTCTAATGATGAAAGAATTCTTTATATATGCCCAGTAGTTCTTGAGTTATTTCAATACATACAAAAATACAAAGTCTCTCTCTTTATAATATTATTGTAGATTTAAATAGCTTATTTTGTAGTGTAGAACTGTGACAGTTGACATATACTGACAGAAACTAACCATTACTTTTACAGTAACCGCCCAAAATTGAGCGGTTAGAGTTAGCGTTAATTATGACGTCAATTTAACCATAGTCAAAATGATGCAACGAAAATATGCGTAACCGTAACTTTGACCAGCCTCGCGACCTCGGTTATGGTTATAGCTAGTTGATGCAACTCACCCTAAATGTTACAAAATATACGTAACTAACAGAGTAAAAAAAACTGAGTTCAATAAAACTCCAAAACGAAAAAAAAATATTAAAAAAAAGCTTAAAAAACTATAAGGTATAAAATAACATAGTATAGAATAAATTTTATATACCTCTTATGCAAACCATTCAGACCTTTAACATTAATAAAATACTATTATTTGTGAGCTATAGCTATTTATTGATAGGTTTGAAGTCGGAGCCTAGTTTAAAGGTGTATAAAATTTATTCTATACTATGTTATTTTATACCTTATAGTTTTTTTTAAGCTTTTTATTTAAAGATGTTTTTTTTTGTTTTGGAAGGCGGTTTTTAAACGGAAGGGTATTTTTATGATTTTTAGTGTCTTTAATAGGCTATTCTGTATTTTTTTCTATTATACCATGTACATTATAACATTCCGTTGTTTTTATTGTCTTAATATATGAAATAAATAGTTTATTTAAAAATTACAACTACGAAATGTGAACAAATTAAAGCTCCGTAATACAAGTACTAGCTGTTGCCGGAGACTTCGTCAGCGCAGTTATTTAAAACAAAATACTTAATATGTACTCCATATTGCTGCCATCCTTATCTGATGGGCCTACAAGACAACAATTATTATATCTTATTTTAATTGTATATAGTAGTCAAGAAATATACGTCGCGTTAATACTATTACAACAAACACATTACATTGTCGCGAGCATTTATTTCTGTGCGTCCGCGCGAATGTGTTGCATTTTAGAACGCGCTTAGTTTGTTTTAATTATGTAATATCTTCTAAACAATTGGTCAGAATTATATACTGTTAATGGAAATTATAATCTACGTTTAATACTCTAACGCAAAATCATATTTATTTGGATAAGGATTCATACCGAATACGAAAAAATAGCGTCGTAACTTGCAAAATGCATTGTAATTGAATTTTTTTGTGAAAAAAAAAATATTGTGATACAATTATAGATTATAGATAAATGCCACCAAAGACAACTATGTAGCCAATAAGTTGATCTATTGACCGCACATTATAATTGTAATGTAGGTCTTATAGTTAAGGCTGTATACGGCAAGAAAACACTTGTCTCGCTCCATTTGGAACATTTCCGTAATTTTTCCGCGTGGTTTGAAACCTTCATATCTTCTAAAGTATTGGTCAAAATGATATCCTTCAAAGGTCAACTATAATCTACATTAAATTCTCTTGATGATGAACATATTTATTTGGATAAGGATTCATACGGAATTCTAATAATAGCGTCGTAAATCGAGTAAAATTTTCTTATGAAAAAATGGATTTGTGAGAAAACCATAGAAGATATATGCTATCGCGGACTTTAAATTAGCACATTTAAAGAGATACAATTTGGTAATTCAGAAATTTCCATAGGGCTTATAGTTTAGGCTACGTAAGCCGCGAAAGAAAAAAATCCCCTTTTTTTCATGTTTGTTAGAAATAACTTAAAAACTACTAAATAGTTTCTTTAAAACGTAAATATGGGACCAAATGCCAGCTATTTTACATGGAACAAAAAAAGAATCACGTAAATCGGTTCAGAACTCGCTGCTCAATTCTTGTACATACATAAAAAAAAACTCATTGACTTGATAACCTTCTGTTGGAAGTCGGTTAGAGAGCAATACGTTAGGGCAATTGGGGAATACTAATCAAAGGTACAAAGGTTTGTGTTAACCTTTAAGATAATAGAATTCCAGATTTGCATATCGTTGTGGATGAAAGGCCTAAGTCAGCATCGAATCTGCGGCAAGGACTACCTTCAGGTTCCTCCGGAGGCCAACAGTAAATCCAAACAGACACCAAGTGGTAATTTCCTAAAGCCATTGAATTTCGTCTGCGCGGAACATAAAAAGACATAGTAAGTAGTCTATGTCTTCTTCTAAATTAATATTCTACATCTTTGCACAATTTCATCAAGACCAGTAATGGCCTTTCGAAGATGCCTTCAAACATCTATCCATGATAACTTTCGCATTTATAATATTAGTAACATAAGTGTTTTTTTTTTCTTCATAAATAATTGTATTTCTATGGTTACTCTGTCGGTTTTCCGAAGGAAGACAAATTTACCTTTGGCAAATATTGCCACGCGTTCATCAGTTAAGGTTTATTTGCGTAGATCATAAACGTTTTGCTTTTATTTGCCTCTGCAACTCTGCAACTAATATTATAACTAGGGCCATTCGAGATTCAGCTTTAGGTAATTTAAAGATTTTTTAAGGAAAATAGACTATTATTATTTGTAGCAATATTAATTATTTTATTTTTACACAATCATTGCAGATGAAGGTTTTATTTGTATTGATACATTGTCTTTCAATGCTACTCGAACGTTTTATATAACTCTTGAGGTAGAACTTCATGAAGAGGATAAAGAATGAGCTGATGCTGAGGACGCAGAAGTAATGGAAGGCAGAGGGGATCGGGCACGGCGTTAACTTCTGTTGGTAGTGCAGGTTTAAGATGACGAAGACGAACTGGACCTGTAATCAAGCACCAATCAGCCTTTTATGACTTACAGCGTCTTTAAAGTCGACTTTATTATACTATCAACGCCAATATGATTTCCTTGTTATTTTGCCTGATAATTCAGCGGCAAAAAATATTTACTTAATTTAAAAATCATATATCTCTTAGATAAATACCATGATGTAATGGCGTCTGTGAAAAAATGCACTTTTTGTGTTACACTATGTTCGGATAAAAAATGTGTAAAAAAGGCCTTGCTATAAGATTTAACATTTATAATTACTTTATTCCTAATTTTATTGTGTAATTAAAAAACTTACCAGCTGTATTTTTGTTAGATGTTTTTTCCACCAAACGAATTTAATGGCTTGTGGTCCTACAGCTGACAGTCCGTAGTAAGCGTACATTAGTACGTGAACAAAACTGTTCATTAGACCGACACCTACGAAGTGATCTGATGGCTTGTGCAGGTAGTATAATGTAGCCCAGGTCACCATGATGCAGTGGTGATATACATGGAGGAATGTCACTTGACTATCCTTTTTTCTTAGCACGAAAAATATTGTGTCCAACAAATCAATTTGTTTTGCTAGAAAGTACGGAAATATATCTCGAGTCACCTTAAAAATTATCAACAATCAATATTTTATTGAAATTCCTCGTAAAATTAACATTAATGTGCATTTTTTGGTATACAAACCCTTTGTAAAAGTTCTCCTTTTGGACATGATGTGCAGATAATACTGTTTTTCAGAATATAACTTGTATACTGCAACATAAATGTAAAATTAAAATTTTTCTAACATTATTAGGTGGAAACCAAAATCATTTGAATAATGGCCGACGTGCGGAACAAAAAAGGAGCCTTAGACTAAGATTAGATAATTTTTGAAACAACTATATTTTAAGTTAAATAAAGTACTATTTTTTAAGCTTTAGATTAACATTGTCTGCTAATCTTTACAATATTACTCGTCAATTACTTGACACGTGCAATTTTACAATCCTTGTTAGTCGTTACTCCTTATATCATTTACTCGTAATTTATTATCGTTCATTAAACGTTAAGAGCAGTTAGTTCAAATTAGCTTGTCTTGGCACATCGCCTACCATAAATCCGGCTACAGACGCTCAATATTAACTGCACAGTTTAACTGTACAGTTCGACTGCGCAGTTAAAACTGACGTGTGTGGTTAAAACTGAGAACTGGAAAGTTCGACTGTGCAGTTCAAATTTACGGGTGTAAGACAAATTTAACTGCAGTTAAAAACTGAACGTTTGTAGCCTTTAGCTTCGGTTTTTAAACTCTAGATTAAAAAAAAAACGTATCTACTCGTACAATTCATTAAAAATGTTCACTATTTCCAGTTTATTGTATTGCATTCTAATAACTAATTGAGAATTTTAGCTTTAAAAAGTCGATATTTATAAATAAAAACACTTACAAGAAAAACAAGATATGCTGAATAAAACACTTGAAATGCATTATAAAATATCAATAAATTTTTCAATATGTAAGGTTGTCTGTTCTTCATAAATTCGGGTAATATTTTTAGGACCAGTGCAAGATATGCGCCGATGACAACTGCTAAGTAAGCAGCAGTCTCCGGGAGGGTCCATGTTTGAAGGTCTGAAAGACATTAAAAGCTTACGAAATGTTTTTTTTAATTGTTTTTTACGATTAAGATCGAGAGTCTTAAGCAGTGTTAACGTTTTAAAGATGTCAGAAAGTTATTTAAATATAGATTATGGGCTTATTCAGACATTTTTGATACCTATTTCCGCTAGGAACGTACCGTATCAAAGTATGTGCTTAGGTTCCTTTAAAAGACGCTGAATTATTAAAGAGTCTCAAAATATATATATTATCTATACTAATATTATAAAGAGAGAATTATGTATTTTTGTATGAATTGAAATAACTCAAGAACTACTGGGCCGATTTCAAAAATTCTTTCACCATTAGAAAGCTACATTATCCCCGAGTAACATAGGCTAATTCCACGAGGACGAAGTCGCGCACAACAGCTAGTGTATATAAAAATAATGTTTTTTTTATATGGCAACATATTTTATATTTAAAAGACTCTTTATTCCTATACCATAAAACAATGCATAAATATTTAAAAAAAGGTAAAGATACTTACAATTATCGATAGCTTCGTTCGTATTTTCTATGATCGGTTTATAACTTAGATTCATTTTAACTTACAAATATTCAAGAAAACATAGTTTAAACGATGTAATGCTACCAAATATATTTCGATACGTAATATAGAGATCGTTGACCACTCTAAATCGAATAGAACAAAATAATTGTATTTATACTCAACGAAAGTGGTAATCGGATGAAGAAATATTCTGTTACTTTTGTATGTTAATTTTGTATTCGATTTTCTATTTCGATTTAAATTAACTGCGTTCCTATAAGACCTAAATTAACTACAACTGCAAACGCAGCTACTGTTATTTAAACATTTTCTTTAGTCATACTAAATCGTTAACAAATGTAAGTATTCATAGTGTTTGTCCCGGTCCTAGGGGTATATTAAGGCTCAATCGTCACTTCACCACGTCTATAATCGTACCCAACACGCGCACCGCCTCTCGCCAGGCATAACGTCTTACACGACTGTCAACATGGTGGCGTGGTGCTCGAGGCACCCATAGACAACCAGACCATAGCCAATACACCACAGTGTTTTAACCGCACATTATCACATCTTACTCGATTCGAAGGTAACGGTGGATGCATCCATCCGTTTAAAGTATCTCCAGAAGGACTCAACGGATATCGATGAATTTGCACAGATGTAGAGGTCTGTTTCGAAGGACACATAGGCGCTATGTTGTTTTTAGAATCGCGGGCGACATCTAACAGGATATAAATATAATATATTATTCAATGACACCTATAAATGTCATTTATTTATTTAAATAAATAAATATACAACTTTAAACTTTCGTGATTTTTCTAACATATTGTTCGTAAGAAACGGGATTCTTACCACGACTTTATATTACGACGGGAGCTGAATCAGCTAAATCGTTTCTTACGAACAATATGTGAATAAATATTGAAAAAAGAATTAAATAAAGACATGGGCTTTGTTATTAAACAGTCATTACTTCATAGAAAAGAGGTTTCCATTGACAAAGAGTATGGATTTCAACTGATGAGCTTTGTCGTCTTTTACTAATACCAGACATAAAGTCCCACCCCGAGGTGCTCCGAGTACCCAGCAAGCTAGACTGGGTCATACGTAACGTGACCAGACGTCCCGTGTTCGGAAACCGCCGGAAAAATGGATATACTCCGTCCGCTGAGAGATTGCGGATATGACAGGTCGTGTTCGAACGGGCGACGTAACCTCAAACTGGCGGTCAATTTACGTCAGAATTTTAAATATCTTTTATTAACCTTAATAACGAGTTATAACATTAAAAAAATAATAATTATGCCAACTTACAATAAACGTATTAATTATGGGCTAAAATTATTAACGAACAAATATGAAAACAATAATTTTTAAAAGTCTAACCACGTCAAACTACGCTGTTACAAGGTCATTTTAACTGTTTATTTTTGTAGTGATGAGACGAAAATAACGAGGCAAATGTAGTTGAATATTTTTATATTCCTGATATAACCTGTCGGTTGGCATATTGTAATATAAAAAGTTATAATTTTATAATGGGAAAATATAAAACGACCACCAAAAAAAATAATCGTAACACCAAATTGATTTACCCAAAACAAATATAATAAGAACAAAAAAAATAAAACTGTACCAAACATATGATACTCTAAATTAAAATTCATCTACCTATTTAAATCACGCTTCCTTCAGAAAAAATATTTTCACATCAAAATTAATAAATTAGCACCTAATTTCAAACATCTAATTTTTGTGCTTTTATACCCAAATATATTGTAAGTCAACCTAAAAATGTATGCATATAACCAAATAAACTATATTGATACCAAATTATATTATATTATATTTTATCCGTCCGTTACTGCAGGGCACGGACGCACTCGCTGCGCCGCTCTTTGTTATTCGCGAGCTGTGACGTTGCGCTTGATGGTTGACTGAAGTGCTTCTAAAGTAAAAAATATGCAGATCTCACTAATATACAAAATTTTCTATTTACTTTACTAATTATGAAGATTGTTTTACATCGTTTAATTTAAATTAAATTAAGAATAAAATAAAAAACAAACAGGTAAGTTAGTACCTTCATAAAGAATGATATAGGTCTTTTCAGGTCCTATATTCGTATACGCTTAATCCAAATATGTGTTACGCTAATGGTAATTAATTGAATGTTATTCATAATTTTTAACCATTATTGACATATGAAATCATTGTTGTTTAGTAACTTTCATTGCAGATCAAATAAAATTTAAATAAATAAATAATCAGCAAAATGAGAGCTAAAAGTAATCAATTGGTCACATTTAACGGTGATTAAGTATTAATACTGCAACCTTGTTACCGATAAAAGTAATAAACTGCAACAAAAAAAATTTGGTTACCTGTAAAGTCGGTATACGGGCGAAAGTGTAACGTTACAACGACTTTGAGTGGTAAAATAATTTTAATGTGAATATTCATTCGTATTACTATACGAATGAATATTCTTCCTACTGGAAGAAGGATGAAATAATAGTAACAATTTAAAACATTAATTTATACAAAGAATCTTGCACTGAATTTCTTATTAACAAAATTTCATTTTTACCTTTACACATACATACGTATTTATATGCTGACGATGCTTTGCCACAGTATAGGTCCTATGCCTATCTCTCTCACTCTCTTTCTCTCGTTCTGTCTCTCTCGCTCTTAGGCGGGCTAACTGTGCTCGAGTGGAAGGGACGCGTGCCTTTCACTTTTTATGTCTGTCTCTCTCGCTCTTAGGCGGGCTAACCATGCCCGAGTGGAAGGGACGCGTGCCTCTCACTCGCTCTCATTGTGAGCGCATAACGCGAGCGGAGCGTAACGCAGTTTCTTGAAGTGTCACCCGGCGAGCGTAACGCAGTTTCTTGAAGTGTCACCCGGCAAACCAATTTATAAGACGTTATCACGTCAAAACCAAACTGTATGGGTTGGGTTAAGTTTAGGATATTTAAAATTAAATAAAAGTCTAGGTTATGCGTGAAACGCCCCTTATGTCACTCCCACATACGTCAGCTAAAATAGATACTAAAGAAATAAAATAGGTGAACAATAATTTAAATTGGTTATATTTTACTATTTTAGCACAAAAATATGTAACATATTTGAGTGAAATTTTGCATTAAATTGAGGTTATAAATTTGGTGCAACTTTATTATTTTTGATGGCAAAATGATTTTTTTGGTGATAATTTTTCTATTTTGATTGAAAGACTACAAATATTTTGGTGGTAGTTTTTATATAAATTGTGGATCGAATTTAGGTGATGATTTACTTTTTTTTGCTGATAATAAATATTTATTTTGGAGATCAAATTTATTATTTTTGGTTATCGTTTAATTACAAGCCTTTTATAATATACAATGTACTTAATGTATATTTAATAAAGATTTTAATACGAAAATAAGTGACGTAAAAAGAAAAATGGCAACCTAAGATAGCTATGTGAGGACTCATTTTGTGATATTCACAAACAGTCGTCTCTCTCGTCTCTTGTCTTCTTGCGCGCTTAGATTACGTTTAAAAAGATGTACTTCATAATATATATACATTTTCCAGATAAAATGTAGCATTTTTATTTTCTTTTCCATCGTTACATTTAGGAATTACGATTTAATTTAATTCATTCATCAATAATTTTATTTACAATGTGTTTGAAAAATAATTCCTACAGAAACTAACAAAATAAGTAGCAGTTACTAAATACTATTGTAGTTATTAATGTTATTTATACCACATCACTAGTCATCAGTAATTGACATCTGTCCTATACGCAAACTCCCAGCGGCCGGACTAAAGTCGAGCTGGCCGGGCCTGCCGTGCGAGAGCGAGAGATGACACGATAATAGCCGGGAGCACGAGAGTGGCTTAAACGTAGTCGCTCGCACTTCTGATTCTGATCACGGCTTGCAACCACCCCTAGATGTGGGGCTGAAAATTATAGTTGTCCTGTATTAAGTCCAAACAAAATGGTCATGTTAGTCATACTCAAACCAAAACCCTTTGCGCGTTGACTTTTCTCATATCTTTGAACCACACAGAAGACAAGCGTCAAATTGACGCAATTCCGTGTTTCGTCTGATGAGTGTGGTGCCGGAGAACTAACTTTTAGTCCACTTTCCCTTCCTATCCTTTTTCTATAAGGAAATGATGGAAAGAGAAAGTAAAATTTTCCGGAGGAGGGGACGCATTGGGAGAGGAATTATCCTTTTGCTGTGCGTCTCCTCCTCCGAAGATTAAGGGTAGGCAACGCATCTGCAATTGTAGATGTCTATGGGCAGCGGGCGCTTCGCTATTTCAGCGAGTTCAGGTGGCCGCTTTCTCGTTTGCCACTTTATAATATAAAAAAAATGTCTTCTCGTATGTGCAGGCATCATGATGTGTGTCTTTTGTGTAGATGTCAACGCTGGCGTTTGTAGGACTTTTATTATTTCCTTGAGGTCAAATCAGTCATGAAATAAAAAAAAACAAAATAAAGGTTTTCGTGATTCTTCAAAAAGATGACCATGAAAATATTTCACACATTAAAAAGGAATCCAGAACCGTGAAAAAATATTTACTGAACAAAGTATTTCTCTCAGTTTATGTGAAGTGCGCTCGGGGAAACGCATGGGATTATAAATTTAATTTATTTTTTTATTATATTTTAGTTTATTTTTACAATATAAATTGCTAGCTGTTTCGCGCGACTTTGGACTTCGGACTGGAATTAAATAATATAGCCTATGTTACTCAGGGATAATGCAGCTTGTGATAATGTATGTACACCTACAATGCTTTGGCGTGTCTGGGACCGAAGTATGCCAAATACATTTGATGGAAAAAAATATCTTACGACGCTGCAATTGGTGACCTATATCTATTTTACACTTTGACGAAAATCAACATAAATGTCAATAAACATAAAAAGACGTCTTTGTTTAATGCAAATACGTCAGTACTTGTTTGCCTATTTTATAATTGCTATTTGCTTTGAATGCATTAATTATTATGGTTGGAAGACGGTTCAGTACTGGGTTTTTATTACATTGCTATTCAAAATTTATGAAGTTTCATTATTTAATAAAACAAAATACAATTTTAGGTATTGACATGAAGGGTTACGGGGCACAACCTTGGATGTGGTTTCTTTCAGCAGCAGTGGGCCTGGCACACAGCAATCCTAGGTGCCGTAAAGATTGTCCGAATACAATTATAATTTATTTGTTCTTGTTTCAGACACAATTTCTTATGATCCTCTGCTACCTACAGTATCAAAACAAGACATCGCCTTGTCCCGGCTCCCGATTACGATACTGGTACGGCTTCGGCAGTATCCTTGTCTTCTTCATACTGTTCATGAATTTTTACAGAAGAAATTACTTCTTAAAGAAAATAGCAAAAGATCATAAATAAATCTAAAAATTAAAAAATAAATTATTAGAATTGAATGTAAATATTTTTTATATAAAGGGAACAAATTCAAATTGTTATTTATTAAGTTAATTTTGGAAAACGAGAATGTGTGTTTGCAATAAATATGTTAAGGAAAGT
The DNA here is from genome assembly GCA_013186455.1 of Papilio dardanus tibullus. Classification (NCBI taxonomy): domain Eukaryota; kingdom Metazoa; phylum Arthropoda; class Insecta; order Lepidoptera; family Papilionidae; genus Papilio; species Papilio dardanus. The sequence continues at coordinate 132,510 of QDHC01006030.1, forward strand.
TGTTTAAATGTTCCGTAGTTCTTGGATATTCCAATTTGCGAGGGGGGTTGGGAAATAGGAAAGCCCGTGGTAAAAATGATGAATATAATTAATAATAAATAATACTAGGAGTAAATAATAACATTTATTTTCGGAGATGTATAAGACTTACACCAGAGCTCCAAGAAAAAAACAATTACACCTAATGTTCATAAAATAAGATCGAACAAATTTGCTATTTAAATTTTGTAGGCGTTTCGTAACTTAAAAAAGTTATGTACAATTTCTACCATAATATGCTATGCCATACCATTCATATAAACACACTTATTGATTGAACAAAATAAAAAAACTAATAGCATTCAATATTCCGTTTACTCAAATAATAAAAAGCCCGTGACCAAATTGTTTAGTTACAAGGAAAAGCCTTGATTCACGTTATGAAATTTCTCCAGTAGTGTATGAATACAATACAAAACGCTATGACACTTTTAATCCGCACCATGTAACGTGTGTCTACAGTTATAAAAGTCTTGTTTACATCCTCCGTACTGCCGAATGTCTATTCGCCGAATGCAATACGCACGTATTCTTAATAATTATGTAACTGTAATTGTTGGTTTCGGTAGAGGGCCGCATTGGTTAACTTACGAGAGGATACTCGTATTTTTGGCTTATTATTTGTTTTGTTTGATTCGTATTTTTATTAGAAGTCATTAGTTTAAAGTTAGTTAAGATCATTTGCTATTAATTGAATAAAAAGACAGCAAGCAGATTCGTAATAAAAGCGATTACTTTACGTTCGTGGATAACAAATTAACAATGTTAGTTCGCTCGCAACATGTGAACGGGACTCAAACGAGCGTAAAGCACAAAAAGTAGAGTCCATTTCTCTACCATTGCCCGTTACTGTTGCGATATACAGTTACCTTGAAGATATCTTATTGAGTTACAATGCTGCCATTTTACACTGTTCTAGTCGAAACATATTAACTACTAGTTGACGACCGCGACTCCGTCTGTGGATTAAAAAACATACTAATAGCCTATGTTCATCCAGATAATCTTCTACACCTGTGTTAAAATTTATTTAGATCCAATACAGTTGAAGTCCAAGGGACCGCTATATTTGTCTCACTTATGGAGGTACCTTGTCGGGACCAGAAAATGTCTCTCGCTTTTAAAGGTTTGACTGTATTGTGTATGGATTTTATCGAAAGTTAATGTCAGTTTCATACATTTTTGTCGATTCCATGAGCGATATCGCCGATCGAAAATTACATCGGGTAGCCCCGCTGTATGTTTCTTTTTTAAAACAATTGAGAGATTTCATTGTGCATTTAGCAATGTCGTTCAAGGTCGTTTATTGTGTTCTTGTCAACGTATCGTATTTATGGTGCATTGTGAAAGTGTGATCCCAGATCAGAGTTTAACTGTTATGAAGTCGACTTTAAGCACATAGACAAATCTCTGTCTCATTTTCCTTGATATCTAAACGCTAAGCGGAACACATTAGCTGTGTTTATTTATTTACTAGGCGTTGTGCGCGACTTGGTCCGCGTGGAATTAAATAATATAGCTTATATTACTAGGAATTAATGTAGCTTTCTAATGGTGAAAGATTTTTTTTAAATCAGTCCAGTAGTTCTTGAGTTATTTCAATACATACAAAAATTTAAAAATACAAAGTTTCTTTCTTTATAATATTAGTATAGATATAGATATTATCTAATTACATGTGTAAGTTAAAATTTCGTTGGAATTGAATGTTTTAATAATGCAAATTGGTGCAAAATAAGTTAATAAGCGTTTTTTTTATTTATATTTTTAACATATTTTTATTTAAAATCAATGTAATTTAATGCAATACGGTATTCAATATTAAAATCTTAAATGCATTTATGAAACTTTTTGTTACGATTTAATAAAAAAAAAGGTAAATGGCTAATATTACAACTTAGCGCAAAAAGTCATCTAATGACAGCTCTATCCGCGTAGAACCATAGAGGTAAGAATACTTTTGGATAGTGCAATTGGACACTACAGTCCTTAAAGTATAAATATAATATTTTTTCCAAGATTTATTTTAATCTCTTACAAAAAACGTAAAACTTATATAACCATCAACTTTATTAAGTTATAAATTCCCTTATAATTTCCCTTAACAAACTCTTGACATGAGTTCAAGTGAGTCATGGCTGTTTTCCCCAATAAACCCTAAATTTTAGGTAACCCTTAATGCATTTTAAATGTCACCTAACACTACTTTCACTTTCACCAACAATTAAGTGTCTTAAGATATCAAATCAATTCAGGTATGAGTTAGATTTCAGGAGACCCTGAAGCAAAAAGACCTATCTAAAACTACTTTAAGGTTTGGTTGGTGAAATCGGGCATTAGTCCAATAAAAGGAACTTTTAGTAGCAAGTAACAATCTTCATAACTTCTTTACCGATGTACTTAGTTTTCTAATAGTACCACGATAGTTTGCAGATATTCTATTAGACAAATACACAGAATATAATGACGACTACGACGAGCTTACTCCGAGTTAAATTAAGTAAACTTAACCTCTAAATGGTTCGATTGTACAAAAAACAAATCCAAGCCTGCTGACTTATCGGATTTAAGTACTTCAATTCCCAAAGTTTAAGATTAGAAGCACAAGGACCTAGAAAGTCATGTTATCCTAGTATTAAAATAATCTAGTGGAAAAAGAATTTACATTGACGCAAAACAGTATTATGTATGTAATTCATTAATGATTTTGACCTCTTTCCGAGGTTTATGAAATTACGAAAATAGCACCGATAGCCGTCTAGACTTATATAATCAATTTCATTACAAAAAAGAAATACTAAAGACGAATACAGAGAAGATAAACATTTCTGTTTCCACTACTGAAATTTCGATGATTATTTGAGGGTTTGAGTCATTAGTCCCTTCCATAAAGGTAAAATCAAACTATGTAAGTGATACAAGAATATCCCTATCCTTACATAGTATAAAACAATAACGCTTTTTATGTTTGTCCCTATATATGCTTGAATCTTTAAAACTACGCAACGGCTTTTGATGCATTTTCTATAATAGATAGATTGATTCATAAGGAAGGTTTATATATGTAACTAGCGACCCGCTCCGGCTCTACACGGGTTCAATTATTGTTAGTATGGCTGTTATATACAATGTTCACAGTTTTTCTGTAATGTATTTAGTAACAGTTATGCACCCGTGCGAAGCCGGGGCAGGTCGCTAGTTTTTAATAAATTCTTAGAAAAACATAGGTGCAGTTATCCTGTCAGGTGTACGTAACTCGGCAAGGGTCTGGTGTCGCAAGCGAGCGTAGCGGCCCGAGCAAATTGACGCAATTGTCAACTAATGCGCATCTATGGCGCCCTACTGCTGCGCTAAATTGCAAAGGAACATGTTATATTGCTACATATTTCCCGTATTTACACACTGTTATTGGCTTATTGTTCGGATCGAAAGACTCTTTTACATACTAATAATTATTATTTACAGACGAAATCTATACAATAGTAAATCTAATGTAACTATTTAAGTTAACCCTTTCTTCGCAAATGTCAGTGATCATTTTATATGTGGCAAACGAAGAGATTCACCTTACCTGAACCTTTGCAACATATTGTAAACTTTAGAAGACATTTCCAAGTATTTTGTAACTTTTATTCTAGAAATCCTATCCAGGATATAATCATACTATTATTATAAACATTTTTACCTTTAACGGGCAAAGGGGACCTACAAAAAAAGGATTCCTATGAGCTCCCTCTTAAGCCTTGTACACACTAGGATAGTATTTTAGTCGAGTAGCAAGTAGCAAGCATCCGAACAAAAGATTTACTAATCTATTCTACTAAAATGTTGCTGTTCGGACACGTTTAGTTACTAAACTACTACCCTAGTGCGCAGATTTAGGCTTAAACGAGTCCGAACAGTAGTAAGTCCTTTGTTCGGATAAATGCTACTTGCTACTCGACTAAAATATTATCCTGGTACGAACAAGGCTTTAAACCACGTCCCACCCGTTCTACACTTTCCTTGTCGAGGAGGATCAAAATTGGCATCCAAGACGCATACTTATCAGACAAAACACGGATGTGCTAAAAAAATGTGGTAAAATTTTGTGCATAGCATGTTTCTATTGTAGTAGCATGTGTCTAGTAAACGCGCGACACGAATGTCTTTTTCCAAGAAAACATCAATAAATCATTAGTCTTCTACATCTTCAGGAAACCGTGAAATATAATAACAAATATTGTCATTGTTACTACATATATTTAATATATCATTTTGTCTCTGTGTGTGTGTTATGTGCTGATTATTAAAGTAAACTTTTCGGAGATCTTGGAAAAAGAATTTAAATATGAATTAGGTGTTGCTGAAGGTGTATGATTTCGGTTCGATTCCAAATACAGCCGAGTCGATACGTGAGAGTCCAAGGAAGAACGATATTTGTCTCGCTTACTAGAGGTCTCTCTAATACGAATTTCTCGCTTATCAAGTTTTGACTGTCCTAGGTTTCAGCGCTTAACAAAAAATTACTACACACACAAGTTTCCAGAATTACTTGATGGAAAGACTCTGTGAATAGTTGTAAACTTAAACATGTGTGTTATTTATATCGATAACCTTGAAATATTCCCAAATTTTGAGCAGTATTAAGATTGTGATTCGTTATACCTTTACCGTATTACAATCACTGCGAAATATTAAGACACCACCACGGCAGGGTTGTGAAATAGCTAGGCAGCGCCGGCGCGGCCGTCAGTTGTGAGCCGGCTGCGGCAGGATTGAGCCCGTGCGCCGCGCGCGACCTTCGCGCGACCTTGGGGTGAGTTCACACACACACAACACACACACACACAACCACACATGACCTTGGGTTTCACAACCGCCGAAAGTGTTTGATTTTCGAACGCAACCGTCCATATGTTTAATGCATTATCTGTGCCAACTTTGACATTTGAATTTTCGCGCTTATTTTTAATATGTCCGAATTTTATATCTTAATTCATTAATATTTTATTTTTATTTTAAGTTTATTTTTTATATGACAATTTACTTTTTATCACTTAAAGCCTGAGAATAAATATTTTAAAATACGTTATTGTCCATTCATGAAGATGTTATTTTGTTTTTTAATTGTCTTTTTATTTATTTTGATTCTATGATTCATAACTTCGATATTATTAATGTGACCGTCTTATACGTATGTATTTACGACCCTACTGGGGACCTAGAACCTACCCTAAATATGAAGTGATAGTACCTTGAAACACATGCAACACGCATCTTTGAGTATTTTCGCAGATACAATATTTCTCACGATGTTTTCCTTCGCCGTGAGAACATCGAACATGCAAATGGAATTCGTATCAAAAAACATTACATGTTGGAGATCGCACCTAAGGCCTTAACCCACTGCACCACTAGCGCTCTGGGGATTACCCAAACTACATGCGCTACAAAGCGATTCGATAGCGAACATCAAACATTTTTAGAACAGACAATGACGTTCGATATCTCACACGTAACAAGCACATTGTCGATTCCATTAACGATATCGCCAATCGAAACATACTTTTGGTAACCCCTAGTGCATTATATTATGTAATATCCACAAATAACATTTAAAATAATAAATATTTATATAACATCATTTTAATTCGGATACAATGATCTGAAAATATAAAACGTATTAAAGCAACATACATTGATAAAGTGTGATTACTTGAGCAATGGAAAAATTAAATAAAAAAAATATGAATAATTTTCACTATTTCTAACCCTATAGCCATAGACCGAAGTCACGCAAAAAGCCGCCTTACGTCGAAGCTAAACAAGCCATAGGGTTATAATTGAGGATATATCCGAACACGTCTAATTGAATAAAATCGTCCGTATGTAACATCTTCGGTTATTTACTCGTATGTTTATCTTAACAAACAAACTTGATATGTTTGACGTAATCTACTAATTTTCAATTTAATTTCCAATTTAATAAGAAATGTAGTTTAACTGGTTTTATTATTATATTTTAAAAAGTTTCGTTATAATGTGACTTTAATTTATTTACAAAATTAAAGATTTGTTAAATGCTACACAGATAATCTCAAACCTGGAAAAGGTCATAGGTACTTTTTAATGTGAAAAGAGTGTTGTTAATAATAACGAAAAGGGATGAAAAGTTCCACGTGGACAAAGTCGCGGGTAACAGCTAGTATTATAATAAAACCTATACATACAAACAAACTGTTCCGACTTATATTAATGTCTTATATTAGTATGCAAGTTATACGACGTTGTACTAGCATAGGACACAGAGCTATGTTGATTTCACACGAAGGCGCAAAACTAAAACAGTACAACAGGACAAACCAATACTGTAACAGTACTGGTCTGATAGTTAATATGCGTTCAATACGAGTAATAGACTGCTATTAGCAGAATAGTAAAGCAATGTACTCGTATAATAGTAGAACTACAGTACTGACTGCTTTACTATTCTGCTCCCGTGTGGAGATGTTTGGAGGGCAATGTCAAGAGCGAAGCCATACAACTTCTAAAAGGGAAACATTGTCTTTTTGATGAATTAACGATTAGAATTTTCTTATTTAGTTGTAAGAAGGATAGATCTCTGGATAGAACCATTTTTAGAAGAAATATTTTTCCATAAAAATGGCTAAAGCTGTTATGTAGAGCTTAATTATTATTTTATGTTTGTTTGTAATAATAATAATAATAACTCATTTAATCCACAAGAAACATCAATTTGTACATAACTTAATTATAATAAACAGAAATTACAAGCTAAAAACAAAAACAAAACACCAACAAAAATAATAAAAAAAATAATGAATAATTGTGTACCTATATATATTAGACGTCAAGAGACGTAATAAAATCGTGTCTCATCCTGACAATTTATATTGAATTTATGTAACTAATGTGCATAAAATGATCATTATCATTGAATAAGAATTATTTTAAATTGTTATAAGTTAAGCTGTAATAATAAACCTAGAGGGAATCCCGACAGATCTGTCATCGTGACATTAAAATTAACTGATTGTTCGACTTAGATTTATCACAGAAGTTTTTCACAATTTACAAGCCTAATTTTCTTGTACGGTTCTTTACTTTTAGTGATTGTTTTAAACGTTTATTCACTTTATTTGGCTGTAGTTTCTGGAACCTAACAACGTCGAAATTTCTTTGTTCTTGAGTAGTTCTACTATAGTCTATAGTAGTCTTTCTTATATTATTCTTCTGTTTTTTTTTGTTTCGTTGTCGACCTTTTTGTTGTCCATATTGAATTGAACATTGATTACCACACACACAAAGCATAAACAACAGTAAGGAATATAAACGGTGTGACATGAGGCCAGCGAAGCAGGATCGGACTAAACATTCCCTCCCTCTATTAGAGGTCTTAAAAAAGCTAAATTATCGTTAAATGTATTTGCTTGTAATCATCAATGCATAATAGACTCCATTGTAACATGAAAGTGAACAAATTGTACACAATGTTGCAAATTGTTGCGAATTAAAATTTAAGTCGAACCAGCAACGGTCACAGTTTCCAAACCGTAGCTCAGATGACGCAAGGTTACTCTGGTAATGCAAGTTAAGAGAAGTTCACACAGATTCCATTAAATCATTTATGGTATTCGACAATGATAATGCATATATCTAGTTACTAAATTATTTAGGTATGTACCATTAGTTCTCATGCTCCCATTCTTTGTAAATTTTAACACAAGGATGGCAGTTGCTAAACCAATGCCTAAATAATCTAAGATGTAGTATTGTAGTGTAAAATGTTATCATTCGGGCATTCCCTATACTATACTATAGATTCGTTACCATCTATCCAATGTTTCAGGAACATGTAGCGGAACGATTATTCCTTCGTAACCTTTGTTCTACGTTCTGTTGATGTTTTAGAATTGTATAGTGTGTACGCATCCTTATAAAAATGTACATCGGTCCGTTTAACATCACCCAGCGATCATCGTCTTAATTGCCCGATGACAACATGCTAAATCTTTACAGCTTTTTACATAAATTACGCTTGATAGAGCACAGTTAGCTTTGTTGTCATTATTGACATCACCAAAGTAGACTTAATAGCTTGACTGAAAAACAGATGACAATATAGTAATTAGTATTATTTAATAAAATTTAGCAATTAGGTTTAAAAGATCACATATTATCTTGGTCACAAAATTGTTCTGTTAATTAAATAAAGGAATCAAAGTCTTCTTATCACAAATATAACTTACATAGAGTATTAGGTAATTTATTATAGTTAGATAATAGTTTTGTTTTTACTACAATCGTCTAATGATTGACGTGTGGTTTTTGCAAACTTGCTACTCATCGTTTTTGCGACAAACATCTACGTGTATGACGTTATTTTTAAGGTAATTTTCTCTCCAAGATTTTCCATGTTCTATTACGTAAATGTCATTTTATTGTCTCATAAAATTACTATAATTCGACCTAATTATAATATATTATAGTTAAGTAGTTGTTTTCCGTTTTATGATTTGGTAAAGCTTAAGTTATTTACTATGTGATTGGTCGATTATTATCTTTTGACGGTCGAAGGTGTTTTCTAGGAATATAGGTCACTTGTCGCCCTTACCCAATGCTTCACAAACACGTTCATTATGTTTGTCATCTACCATTCTACTCGTAGATTGTTTTTGTCTCAGCAACATCTCTTCTACGCGCAATTTTATTATGTTACGCATATTTATGATGAATTTAATTTTTACTGTGGAATGTTTGAAAACCTCGAGAATTTCTTTCGCAACGGACAGTCACTCGAACAAAATCGTCCGTCAATATTAGTCTCAACTTTTGTGGCCTTGAAAGACATAGACTGCTTTTCCACTAAGCGGCGACACGACTGGCGGCTCGCTAGTGCAAATAGTATATTGGACTAGATATTTCCCGCGATTTTGTCTAAGTAGAGTTCATCTCTCCATACAAACTTGGACCTCGTGGAACCTTTTGATGATGAAATTATTAAAATCCTTTCTGAGTGCTCGCCTACGTAGAATCAAAAAAATCTATGTAAAAACACTTGATTTAGTTTCATCAGTACGTTTATATTTCAGTAAATCAATCAGATTAACAGTGGTAGAGCCCGCTTTAACATCTTCGCACGAATTGGCCGGCTCGCCCGGTGAAATACCACGACCACACAGAAGACAGGCGTGAAATGGAAGAAATTCCGTGTTTCGTCTGATGAGTGTGGTGCCGGAGGACTAATTTTAGTCCACTTTCCCTTCCTATCTCTTATAAGGAAGTGATGGGAAGGGGAAGTGGATTTGGCGGAGAGGGGACGCATAGAAAGAGAAATTATCTTTTTTCTGTGCGTCTCCTCGCCCGTAAAGGGTAGGCAACGCATCTGCAATTGCAGATGTCTATGGGCAGCGGTCGCTTCAGGTGGCCGCTTGCTCGTTTGCCACTTTATAGTATAAAAAAAAAAAAAAGATTACTCTTAGATTATTAAGATAATAGCAGTACCTCGCAACAATAAGCGTACGGTTAGTCGCGCTTGTGGAAAAGAGGTGTAACTAGAGAAGGCAAGCAGTGGGTCTATGCTGGCACATGTTGTGTAAGTCCCAGTTTATGATTTTATAACCTTGAACAGAAAGAGGGTGTGTTAGACAAGGTTATGACACATTAACCGTGATTCTCAGTACTATAACATGACAACTTTGTTTTTATGTTTTCACAGATTGCTTAAGATATTAGAAGTATCATTCACCTACAATAGTATTTTGGTTTTCTTTAATATAATTATATTTTTCTTATATTTAGCTTTTTTCTATGAGTATAATCAAGATTATAAGCATTGTAATTCATTGCGTTTCATTTGAACTATATTTAATTTTCTTATCATTATTGTGTGAGTCGCTTGGCCACTAATATCGCAGATTTGAGTAGCTACAAATAGGTATATTATAGAGTTTCTTGAAGCTGACAAATTATTATAAAACAAGTTTCGTTTATTATTATTGTGAGCGCGCTTCAAAGTCGTCATCTCGGGGAGTCATGTTGTGCGCGGCCGTGACCGGGACATCCGAAATGTTAAGATAACGTAAGTGAAGCGTGGCGTAACTTATTGCGAACCGCTTTAATTAAGTTGAGCCTATTCAAGTTATGATCAATAGCTATTATCTTTAGTCTGGTTGTCTCTGGGTGTCTCGACCATCAATACACCACGTAATCGTACCCAACACATGCACCGCGTCTTGCCGGGCATGACGCCTGTCAACATTCCGTGATGCTCGAGACACCCAGAGACACTACAATACCGATTGTTAAAATAGTAATTTGGTTGATTGGTTAGTGGTTTTACTAACACTACTAAAGTGACAATATTTTTACTAAAGAATCTAACATACTCGTAGAATTAATTCTATTAATTATGTACGTTTAAATCAATTTTGATAACTCAGTTAATAATTATTATTTTATTTAACCAAATGGCTTAAAATTAAAAAAAAAATCAAAGCTAGCGATTTCAAAACTTAATTTGATTAAACATTTTGTAAACATTGATTCGGCGAGAAAATATCAATTTTACAATTAACCAATTTAACAACACAATTAAGTCTTTTATATTCGACTTTTTATAAAAGTTATAGTTGACAATCGTGTTGCAAGTCGCATCTTGCTTTGACGTGTCAGTGTGTGGCATTGACCTAACGGTGACCTAGGTGTCACAGGTCACCGCCTCCAAATAGTAAGTGTAAGTAAACCATTAAAACTTAATTTAAATAATTTTGTCACTAGCGACAGCCCTAAAGTACTTTTGGTCTTTAACCAATTAAACTATATAATGAATAGTTCCAAAAATAGTTGTAAATTAAATTGGTGTTTAAGCTTTTGTACCGTCTTTTCCCTCGTCGCTGAGCGATTGTTCTTTCCTTATGATCGCCTCAAACCGCATATATTTTGCTAATAAATTAGGAATTAGTCTTAGCCCTGCGAATGCACCAGGATAGTATTTTTGTCGAGTGGCAAGAAGCATTTATCCGAACAAAGGATTCACTACTTTTCGGACTCATTTAAGCCTAAACCTACGCACTACGTAATTTCGTAACTAAACGTGTCCGAACAGCAACATTTTAGTAGAATAGATTAGTAAATCCTTTGTTCGGATACTTGCTACTTGCAACTCGACTAAAATACTATCCTAGTGCGTACAAGGCTTTGGGTTACTCATTCATATCTATTTAGTGTATTTCTAAGTTTATAATTTTTATTTTTATTACTTTAAATACACTTTATTTCGTCAATAATGTTATTTACGGATGGATAGGAATTACGATTATTTTTGTAAAGTTGTATAGTAAATATATTTTCTAAGCATAGCGCTGCTCGTGCCGTGATAAGGTGGGAGCAACCTTTCTGGTCGGCGGACCGGTTTATTGAAATTCATTGCATTTCTCAATACAAATCAATTGGAATTTGTTAATTTATACCCGTATTTTGTTAGTAGACGACAGAGCATTGATAAGTTTTGTTAATAAAATTATCTTTATTTGTGCGATATGAAATTGTTCTATATTGCCACCACATTCTTGATAATTAGGAATCGCAAGAACAATTTATGTAATTCATTTTATAGACACAATAATACGTCTATACATAAATAGTTTTTGCGATCCGGATTTTTAAGTTCTCCGTAACCATATGACTTCTTTAAACCGATAGTAAAATAAAAAGTTATAGTAAAATAGGAGCTTCATATGCAGTGTTCCGTTCGGCCTTACTCTCGTTCCGTTGGCGATTCATGCTGTAGAAAGGCGGGCGGTTGCTCCATCGAACCGGACGCTTGCCACACCACATACGGATTCTACACATATCTACAAGAATATTCTAAAAATATTACTCATAATTCAACTTTTATGTTACCATTAATTTCAACTGTTGTTCTATCGGTTACACGTATGTCTAATCATTGTTTATTTATTACTCTACGCCGTCATTAGACCGTGTTCTCGCAAAAAATGACGAAAAGAATGAACGGTTGTCAATTTTGGTGTAAAAGTTGCGATTATGAAGTCGCAGTTATACACAAATTAAAAAAAATGTGAGTTATGTCAACCAGAACATAATCTCACGTGCAAATCTTCATGTAGACACATTTTTTTCGAGTAAACCTTATATTTGGGATCACTTTGTCCTTCTATTCAAGGCAAAACAAAAGCGTGCACGATTGTTTTGAACCAACTCGCTTTATAGTGAATTTGAGGTAAGGTTAAGTGGTTATAGAGTCAAGGGACCTTGCGAGACTCTATACAGCTTGTACAAATTAACCTTTTTAGTATCTTTTTAATTATGATAGACAAGAAAATAAAAGAAAATTGATCCGGTCTCTACCAAATTTTGTTGAATTTAGGTATGACTATCATTAAACACAACATGGCAACTACATCTATATAAAAATAATAGTATGTCAGAGTTTATCATACTTCTAATAAAAATGTATTTTATAAATACCGCATCAATCTTCGACTACTTAACGAGCTTAATGTAAAAAGCAACAGACTGTGGTAGTTCCATAGATAAGATTATTAAAGCGCAGTACGATTAACCGTATGTCAATTCATTTTGACCTTTGAATTGTTTCTACAACGTATCGAAGGACGCTCAAACAAAGATTAGGAAACACACAGGTGGTTGCAATATTGGTTTCAAAATTGATCATCGTAGACGACCCCTTCACTACGGCGTTGATCCGATCTACGGACAATGAACTTACGAAAGTGTTTTAAAATTCTAATTAACATCTTAATTTATTGCAATTATTAAACTGCTGCTCGCGACCTCGTCCGCGGGGAATTGAAGAATCTAAGTTACTCAATGAAAACGTATCTTTCGTGTAAGAATATTGGAAATCAGAATTGTACTTTTTAAGTTATTTCAATACAAAATACAAACTTTTATCTTTACAATATGGAAGTAGATAATTCCTTTTAAAGAAGAAAAAAATTCTAAATGAAAATAGAGTATCTTTACTATTTTGTGCTTGAAATTAGATATTTATTACAGTAATGATTATTATAAAAACGGGGAAACACCTTGTGAGGTCCTCGACCACATTTAATAGCATACAAACAATAGAGTCTAGTCATTATAAGTAGATTAACGTAAATTGTATGTTACAAGGATGACGTAGGAACCAACAATGTTTAATACTTAATATATTTAAAATTAAAAATATCCATAGATTTTTTTAAATATGTACAACATTCGTATGCAATGCATAATACTAACTGCAATCTTCTAATTTAAATACATCTCTAATTTCACAAGATTTTAAAATAAAATAAAGATGCCTCACAATCAGACATACAAAGCGTGACGTACACAATACTGGTCAAAATTACACACGTACAATAAAAAATTATGTTTTATTGTTCCAGAATAACATTTAGAAACCAAATCAGCGCTATGTTGTTTACCATCTTAATCTATCTGGTGTACTACATGGTGTACACCATTCTATTGGCGATCGCCGGACTCTGGTGCTTCGAAGAGTGCGTGCTCACCGAAGAGGAGGAGTACGAATTTGTCACCCACCACCGGGCCTTGCCGTACTGAGTTGTCGCCTTGCCGTATTGAACTACGGTCCTGCGTTGAATCTTGCGAAATTAGGCAACGAGGTGTTCGACTGTAGAACGAGGGATACTCAACTGAGCGAATTCTGAGTAAGCGGTACTGAGCCACGATCCAGGGTGCCTTGAGCGACGAGCTTTGACTGAGCTGTCGAATACTGTAAGTATCGTTTGAAAGATATTTTATTTTCGGTCTTTAATAGTTAGATTTAATAAATGAAGGAAAATAATGACTGTTACTATCGCAGTATCCGACGTATTTTACGTTCAATGTCCTACGAATTAATCTTTAAAGAATTGGTTAAAATATTATTATTCAACCATTACTCGTATCCTTCCGGAATGCAATTTTTAAAATATTCGTATAAAATTATTCGTGCGTAACATTACGATTATTTGAGGAAAGTTATGTAATTACGTGAAAATTAAAACAGGACGTTGAACAACCTTCATACTAAACGGAAACTTTAAACAAATGTTACTTGCAGACATGCAATATCTTTTATAATTTTTACTAAGGAAAATAAATACTATACACAAGTTCCTTTTTCTTACTCTATGACGTACGCTACGTTTAGTCATTAGCCTGTTACGTTTTACAATAAAAAATATGAAATAATAGTCTTGTTCATCTTTGTTTGGAAATAACGTTCATCAACGATTTGCGTCAAAGGCTAAGTACAAAACAGTTTTGGTCACAACAAAGCTGGCACAGACTAATGAGCATTTCCTGTACGTTCCTAAATACAAGATCAGTATTATTTATTTAATAGTAGTTGTTGAAAGAATATTAGAATACACAACACATTTTGTACAAGGTATATGTTACTTCATGCTACGCCTATTTTCTGTAGCGTCTCAAACTACATCGTTGGTAAAACCTTCAGCTGTCACTTTAAGCACAAAATCCCACTGCACATAGTATTAAAAAGTATTATTCTGTTTTTATAAATAGATTAACAGGCAACATATTTTAACAACAGTTTAAATAGTTGTAACCCTAAGTAATACTGGTTAATATGTGGTTAACCCAGATAGTGCGTGCGCTTGAACTACGCGAAAAATGTTAACGCAAATACACAATGTTGGGAAAGACATCACGACCGACACAAGGTTCAAGCACATCTGTAGTCGTACTGCGAGTAGACACTAATCCTTGCTAAAACAAATTCGTGAACAGTTTTTAAGGATTTTTTTATAATATTAATTAATAAACGGTAAAGGTTATTCGCTATTTATGTTTAATACCACTCGAATGCTAAATTAAACACGAAAAAGTTTAAAACTTATTTGTTTTTTCATAAAACAGTTTGACTTTGTGACTAACGAGGTTTTTGAAATGACCGCTTCAATTGTATCTCACTGAAGATGATTAGATTTTTTTTGTTTTTAATGCATTAAAGTTGTTGTCTCATTGTCACTGTAATAATGTTAGTCTCGGTTAAGTTCTTTGTCTAAACTCACGATTCAAAAGTTTTGTTTAGTTTACGAATATGTGTGAAATGTTATTGGTGTATTCGCTTGCTTTATAAAAATTACAGGTAAAGTATATTTTAAAATGGAACTAAGTTTTAAGAAAAGAGGATGCGAACAATTATTCACAACAGATAAACTTTGTCCCTAAAAGGAGCATGGATGTATTCTTTGACCATAGCATCCTTTAGTTGAACCATATCGAATGGACAGAATAACTATTTTTGTATATTAATATTATATTGAAATACTTATGACAGAAACTATTTGTAGATAACTGATATAAAATTCAATCAATTAAATGAATTTTAAATAAAGTTCTATGATTAAATTCAGTTTATTTTGGTGCGATTTTACGTCAAATTAAATTGTTTTTTATGTCATTATGTAATTATAAAGTCAATGTCAAGTTCAAAGATCGCCAGAAATCGTATTAGAAAATTAATTTGCTGGAAACAATGGCTGTTTGTAATATTGTACTGAGCTATTTAAATTAAACTTCGGTAATAATTTAATTGAAGTTTAATAGCATTTAATACCGGGTCATGGAGATACACATCAGATGTATTATAAATTATTTAAACACAGCATTTATCTATAAAAAATAATTACAATTCATTGCATTAAAACTTCAGGCGCTTTATACCGAAACGAGAATCAGCGTTATTACTGTTGTACTTTCTACTTTTGGTACAGTTACATTCATAAAATGTATTCCAAAATACAGAAAATCCTTGTTCCTGGTACTTCTTATGATACATAATTTGGTCCAATGTCCCCTGGTCTATCTTACTCAATTACGAGTGTCCTCCACTTATCGTATAATCGACGACTTATTAGTCCTCGTTTTTTGCAGTACTTTATAATTTTTTTCGGATTAAGGCGAAAGTAATACACGCTTAAGTCACACTAAGTTATACTTTTTTAAATAAAATGTTATAGTTTTAAAGACTAAACAAATTAAAAATTATAGCATCAGTTATATATCTTTTATTAATTATTAATCGAGAAGTTTGTTATTTTTCTATCGTGTTTATTGCAATTGCAATATCCCGACGGTTGCGTGTAGAAGCAAGGAAATGATTTACATCGCTTGCCCAACACAACCCGTGCCCTTCGAGAATAGTTTCAAACGCAACATTGAATCATCACTCAGTAAAAACTGTAAGGCGTTACGTCTTCCATGATTTAGTGTGCTGGCAAGTCAAAGTCCCATCCTTATAAGAGAGTGGAATAGGAAGGAGATTAGGTTGGGTTTCTGGCACCTTTATGGGACAAAATACACAATAGATATTATTTTAAACGTGTCTTATATGTTTTAAAATAATAACAACAAAGTAATATTGCTATTTACATACTTTGTCAAGCAATTTAAAATCAAATAATTTATTTGGTATCTTATTTAGACACTGCTTAGTATTATTTTTTGTTGTTGTCTTTTGAATGTTATTATTTATTAGGACAGATTATAAAAATTATATTTTAATTATATGATCATATGAAATGTCTGAAGATATTCACCCTTGCTTTCAATTACAACACAATCCAAAATATAAAACAGCGAAATTAAAATAATTGTTATTTTTTTTAGCTCATTTGTATTAATCATTAGCTTTAGTAATTCTTTAAATCTAGGCTAATTAAAGCAATAGATTTATCTAAAGAACGAATGTTTCATTTTAACAGAGCGTAACATTTACCAATATTAGTAACATCGCTTTACTCTGTAGTGTGATGTGTACTGTAGGGATGTTATCTCTTTAGATTTACTATTTTCATAAAAAGAATATGTTTCAAAATTCAATTAGATAGACATCCCATCTTCGATGTATTTCAGAACCGCCCTTCAAATTGAATAGATATATATTTCTTCTCGTGTGATAAAATAAAAAGGGTTTTATTGCAAACAGACCTAAAAGTCCTCTGTACTGTGTAATGTGTACACAGTGTGTAGTAAAATGTGAACGATGACAGTGACCTAAGCAATTAGGGCTGGGCACACCACACTAGTCAAGGTTGACCGCTTCGAAGATGAAATCACAAGGTCGAATTGTGCAATCTTTTTTCACAATTCATAAACTTGTGTAAAACTATAATTCACAAGATGTTGACTTGTTCTATATGTCTACTAGCGACCCGCCCCGGCTTCGCACGGGTGCAAATCGGTATAATGTTTGCAATGTAAGCGTTAAAAATGTGTTAATTTACGACATCATATTAAAATAAATAAAATAAAATAAATTAATAATAGTGTCTTTTGTATGTATTGAAATAACTCAAAAACTACTGGGCCGTTTTCAAAAACTCTTTTTTAACTCTTTTTTAATTCAACGCGGACGAAGACGCGAGCAAAAGCTAGTCAATAGTTTAGTATTCTTTTCCACCGGATTTTTTTATCGGTAATTCGAGAGAGCGAGAGTCCAAGGGACCGCAATATTTGGCTCGCTAATAGAGGTTTTTCTCTAATCCAAGTTTCTCGCTTATGGAGGTAGCTCGTCGGGACCAGAGAATGACTGTCGCTTATAGAGGTTTATTTAAATCAGATAATGTGTAAAACAATTCTAATTCTAAAGTAAATATCGTATATCATCTTGAGTAACATCTTTATTAACATAATAAAACGTTAGAAAAAGCATGCAATTAATAAATAAGAATGATTTTAATGCTGTTTTATTTAAATTATGAAATGCAACGTGATTTAAATCACGTTTAATATGAATAAGCTTCGTATACGTGTTGTACAATAATTAATTAATGTAATTTAAGATTTATTGCAAACTAGCGGTCGCCTGCGACTTCGTGCGCGTGAAACCTTTACAAAATAAATTTGAAAAAGTAACAGAAATCCTTAGCAAAATTTCACGGTTCTAGGAATCCATACAAACTTTGGACCCCCATTTCGGAGGCTTGGGGTTCGAATATCTTAAAATCCTTTCGTAATGCTCACCTACGTAGTAACAGTAACCTCTATAAAAAATTTCATGTCTCTAGACCCTGTAGTTTTGGCTGTGCGTTGATTTTAAGATTTCCGTCTAGTCTATACTTACTAATATTATAAAGAGAGAAACTTTGTATTTTTGTATTTTTGTTTGTATTGAAATAACTCAAGAACTACTGGGCCGATTACAAAAAATCTTTCATTATTAAAAAGCCACATTATCCCCGAGTAACATAGACTATATAACTTTGAAGTTATTTTACCATTTGCGTTGGAATGTCGGGTTAAGTTATGTCCTGTTCTTTTATTACACAGGTTTAAAAAACAAAATATTGTGGCGCACCTGCGACAGTTACGTAAACGTTTAGTTTACGTTCGAGAACTCTATGTCTGACCTTAACCCGGTTATCAGTACCAGCCACCAGCCACCAGCTCCCAGCGTCAACGTCGGCGTCGGTGGCAGAACAAGTTATGTGATTTACACAATCGCTTGCAAAAGTTGACCTTGAAGCCACTGGAAGCTTTTCTTAGGAAAGCAAATGGTATTTGATGAATCTCAAATGTTTCAATATCGAAATACTTAATAATAGACTTGGTTATATTGTAACAAGGATTAAAAGGCGTTTTAAATATACTACTAGTAAAGAGCAGAATAGAACAGGAATCAAACTTCAGTCTTTTATTTTTATTATGTAAAATGTTACAGTAATCACAATTTTAACATTAGTCCTGTAAAAAGACATTTGTCTTTTGTCTACAGGATGGACAGTCTCTGTAGTTACATATTAATTATACTTTAAAACGAACTATGCTAACTTAAATTAGGTACTTCATATAATATTATAAAATAAAATTATATGATTACGGCCATTATAAAATAGCAAATGCAAAATATTAAGGATCTTCAGAAAATGTCCTTCGCGTACAAAAAAGTAGACTTACATGATAATAGAGTTAAAATGAATCTTTTTCAGACCGAAATTCAAAGATACGTGTCTACACAAGCAGGCCAATATGATCTTACAATGTTTACATTTCTATCCGCTAGATGTCGTAAGAAAGACTTAATGATAAATCATTAAATTCCACCTTGATTTTGTTCAAATACCAGAGCCGAGAAGTATTCGGCTAAATTGCATAGCCGACCCTGAGACACGGTTACGCAAAAATGATTCTATGAAAGTTGTGTGTACATGTACATTATAATTACTTAGTAAAATATCATAAACTAGCTGTTGCTCGCGACGTCCACCGGAATAAATACGCCTTTGTTACTCAGGGATAATGTAGTTTTCCAATAGTTAAAGAATTTTTGAAATCGGCCTAATTTGAGCTATTTTATTACACACAAAAATACTATTCTTTCTTCTTTATAATATTACTCGCTGTTGTGCGCGACTTCGTCCGTGTGGAATTAAAAAAATATAGCCTAAGTAACTTGGGGATAATGTAGCTTTCAAATAGTGAAAGATATATGAAATCGCCCCAGTAGTTCTCGAGTTATTTCAATACATACAAAAATACAAAAATTCAAAAATACAAAATTTCTGTCTTGATAATATTAGTATAGATATAGATTATAGACATCAAATAGTTGATTTATATTTTAATAATAAATATTACAGGGTTTTCTCTAAGCATAAGAGTATCATTAGCAACTTATTTCGTATTAAAAAAAAATGAAAAAATCCGTTTTCACTTTGGGCAATATGAATCAAATATTTGTATTCCAATCGGGAACTTTATAATGAAGTCAGTTGGTATTGAAATTACTTAGTTAATTCTTAAGATTTAAATAATAAGGATAAATGCTTCATACTTAAGTTTGCGCAAACTCCAACCCCTCAACTTAATATAAATTGCATCATTTTTCTGATTAATTATTGTTTGTGTAAACTGTCTGTTAATTGCATGTTGCAATTACTGAAGTGTATTATTGCATAGTATTCGAGGCTTTGACTTTATCAGACTATAAGTAAACGTTAAAAAATATTGCTCTTAAGAAACGGGATTCTTATCACGATTTAGCGTATTGGGTAAGAATCTCGTTTCTTACGAACAATGTGTTAGTAAAAATCAACAAAGTTTAAAGTTCTAATCGTTTAAAAAATGTATAGAGTAGACAGCTCCAGTCACAAAGATCACTGCTCTATAAATGGTATTTTAGCTATTTTTTATTAATTTAGTATATACTAAAATTATAAAGAGAAAATGTTTGTATTGTTGTATACTAGTTTACTGAAATATGTAACTTAAAAATAACACAGCTGATATAAAAATTGTTTTACCATTAGAAAGTTACATTATAATTTACATAGGTTATATTTTTTATTCCCAGTGGACGAAGTCACGGCAATAGTTAGTATAGAATTACGAAAAATCGATCGTTGTTAAGATTGCTTGATTGAATTTTTATACGTAAGGAAATAAAAACTAAAAATTCAATAACCAATTTCCTTTGTCCAATTTAATGGAAGCCCTAATAAATAAAAGTAAAAATATATTACAACTTTTTCTTTCAATTAAGCACGAACTTGCAATAAGCTCTTGACATTGAGCGAAGTTCACTGAAACTGTGCCAGTGAAAGTTACAACTAATGCCCTCTATGAACTACAGTTTGCACTAAGAAATACTTCGGCTTATAAGAGAGATCTTTGCGTTTAATACGTTCAATTTTAAAGACATATTTCATATAAACTTTTATCGTATATCCTTATGTATTTTTGTTACATTTCTTATCATAAATTTATTGCAATAAGTAAATAATATACATAATTAAATTGTAATTTAAAAATCAGCGTTACTATCAGTCTAACGCAAACTGTCATAGTTTCACCATTATAAGGACATTTTATAGAAAAAAACTCGAGTATTACGTTTTTCTTAGTATGCCAAAGAAATATAATAATACACATAACATATTGTTATTATTCTTGGCAATTATTCTCTCGAGTTATAATAACCATCAACACTTCAACACCATTAAATTTTATTCCACTATGTGCAAGATGTGACACGGATCATTTTACTAGAATTTATTACGAACATTTCCATTCATATGTACAAATATTTCACGCGCAGAATATTTGATTATTATATTTCTAAATACATAATTAAACAGTATAGCGTAACCCTACCGTTACAAAAGTTAAAATATAAAATATTTACATTTGGTAATAAATCGAAGGTCGCGAACGCTGGGGAGGTTGGATAAATCGCACCAAAAAATATAAACACTACTTAATAGTTGTTAAATAATTACCAAAATGATATAACTAATATTTTATATATCCTTCAAAAACAGTAGGCAAAATCGAATAAATCAAAACTTTATCTTATCAAAAGAAACCTTAAAATTACGCGGGAGGGAAACCGTTTCAAAGGTTGTTTAGGAAACGTCAGCATTAAGCGTTCGTGTTAAAACGCAATTTGTAATGTCGCAATGTTTGACGTATACGTCGTTCTGGAAGTGGGGGGAGTCGCGCCGCCATTGGCGAGTCCGCGCGGGAGATTCAATTCCGTTTCGAAGAGCGACTCGTGCGCACTTTCACGCAAAGCTCAGGTTTTCCCTTTCGTTCGTCGTAAAGAGATGTGCCTTTGACTGTGTCAGCAAATATTTTAAAATGACGCTACGCATGGGAACTGATTACCGGTAAACATTAATTTAAACTAAAAAACAACAGAAAGTTATGATTTTTTTAATAATTTCAAAAAAAACATATTTAAAATTTTATTAATTACATTTTTTTTTCTTTTTAGGTGACGACTTGCAGCCAGCAAATTGTGGCCGTGTTTTGGCAGACAGTGTTAGGATATTAGTGGCGTGTGAGTGTCCAGTGATATTAAAACGTTTTAAGTGTAAAGTGATACAAAAACTAAGAAAATGACGGGTTTCGTGAAAATCGCTATCGACGATTATTATTCGGACAATAATTGGACAACCATCATAAACAAGTACTGGATGCTGGCGGAGCGAGTGTCAGGTAGATCATTGTTTCATATTCCTCCACTTTAATGTCGTCAGAAAAACCTCATCATCTCCTCGTCCTGTTCTTACTTCGGTAGGGTCAGGCACCAGGGTTTTGTTGTTACACCCTTGTTTACCATATCACCGTCATCCGTCCATTTCTTCCTAGGCCTACCTCTATCGGTGTACCTCCACATTCATACTTAAACCTCTCCTTGTTACATCCCCATACCATGTTAATCTCTTACTCCTTAATTTTTCCATCACGCGGGCTATTTTTAGAATTCCTCTAGTGTACTTATTGCGTATCTTATTCAATCGTGTTACCCCTTACATCCATTTTAACATTTCCGCGACATGTTTTATAAAATAATAATAAACATTAGAATAAAATTTCACTACAAGTTTGTTTTAAATGTACCGTAAAGTTTTAAGAAGTTTTATCATGACAAAAGTAGAGGTTGATTGCTCGTTTCTTTCATTTCGTTTCCAATGAGACAGTCGTCATAAAAAAAGCGCGAAATAGCATTAACTAACATAGTTTGATTTATGATCGGAACTTTTACTTTGCAATTTATTTAGTAACCCGTTTTCAATACCGCGTTATTCAAATTACGATAAACGTTATTCAAATTACAAAACGTAATTAGTCCTTTGACCTCTATAATAATGGTACTTAATAACAGCTCAAATTTAAGTCCTCCTAATTAATCTTGTAGAGATCCATCTCTATTTATTATGATTCATCTCTGCCAAAGGCTAAGAAACTGTACACTTAAACTTTCGCCACTTCCGACAACTCCGTGGTAACAATTTTAACTGCCACGGTCAGAGTAGCTTTTGGAGAGTTACTTAAATATCTTTGAATTCCTTCGCCGGCTGCATCACGATGTTTTCCTTCATCGTAATAACGTCAGGTATATATTGTACATATAAAATTCCAAATTAAAAAACGTACTAGAAAAGGGACAATATACATACAAATACAGTGGTAGTAATAGTAGTTTGTAGGACGACAAGGCAGCAGTTATCAAAGTTGTCTCGTGTTTACTGTCAGTTCCCACGTCAATAGGAATTTGCATATTTTTTGCATAAAACAAATTCTATAGCTAATGAATATTAAACACTAATTAAAACTATTATATTGATGTTGTTTATTTAATTGTTTTTATAAATTCCAAGAACAATTGTGAGTATTCTTTGCTTATTATAATAATTAGTTTAATTGTAACTTTTATTATTTTGTTTTAATTTTTAGCAAAAATCAAACATTATTTCTTTAAAATACGCAAGGTTTATTAGACTTATTTGTACACGAACATGGAAGATATCTTAAATATCATTTGACACAAAAAGTTCTAGCTTTTTTATATAATACAAAGTGGCTAACGAACAAGTAGCCACCAGGATGCGGTGAAAAATCCAAAGTGACTTCTGCCCATAGACATCTGCAATTGCAGAGGCGTTGCTTACCCTTAATCTACGGAGCAGGAGACGCACAGCAAGAGGATACCTCCTCCTATACGTCCCCCGCCAATCCACTTCCTCTTCCAATAAAATTAAAATACTTTAAAATCAATTAGACTATTTATAACACTAGTGTGTGACCCTGATATTGTTTTTAACTTTTTTGTTCGAGGGACAGAAATGCGTATCTTAACTTACTTTGAACTTAAACTGGAGTCATCAATTATAAAAAACAATTTAAGTTTTTTTCTTTTAACTAAATACATATTTTTTAAAGCTGTGGGGTTGAGATCTCAAGAATTAGTTGTGAAACGTCATATTACAAACTTAACTTTTTACTTGAAGCTGTGACCAAAATATATTAAAACGATAATCCATTAGTTTAGATTTTGAGCGTCGGTGGCTCAGGGGTTTAGCTTTTTACTTGTCCTGAGTTCTTATCCCGCCATGTACCAATGTGTTTTTCGATTTTAAAATTTTCATATTTATTGTACATATTTACCCGACCCTCTTAGGTGAAGGAAAACATCGTGATGCAATCTGCACATATCGGCGAAGAAATTGAAAGATATGTGTATTCACGCAAAACACGCGCTAGTCGTGGAGTTGCGGAAAATGGAGCCCATCATGGGTCGAAACCTTTAACCTTTTAGTTTAGATTTATTACTTTACATATGGTAGTTAAATTAATTTTAATTTTATTTCTTATTCTTTGTACTTATGCCTAACAGTTATTCTTTTTTTCTCTGCTTCGAGTCATTTTGCCGTAGCAAAAATATCAAACCATACATATTTTACCCGGGAAATTAAAGAAATCTCTCATGTTTTTTTTTTTTCTAATTGTTTCTACTTATTTAAAATCTTAAAATAAAATTTCAGTTTACCAAAATTGTTAATATTAAAATACCTTATAAAGATTCTCTTTATTATTTTCTTTTCTACAGTTTTCATAGAGAAAGCTTAGACAATGTGTGCACTGCTGCGAAATATATAATTATTTACAAACCAGTGCATCCAATTTAACTACCATTACATACATTTTTCTCTAACTTGCCTAAAGAATTAAAAAAACTCGTACTCGTATCAAAATCGTAAAAATACAACGATTCACGCAATTAATTAAATTGGGGCATTGTTAATTAGTAGGTTCTCATCGCTCATATTAAAAGTCCTAACAATGTATGAGCACACTTTCAAAAATAAAAAAAAATCCGATTAAAAAGTCTTCAAAAACATTTCACCAAAAGCAAGATTCTTAGATAAAAGGCATAACTACATCACCATCATCTGAAGAACTACAGCCGAGGGTGGTCCCGGGTCTGGTCCAGTAAACATAAATACCTACAGACTAAATAACAAGCTCCTCCTTTTGGTCGCATTACACATAGATTTGACAAACAAAATGTAGGTCAATAACCTTTATTCCAGATCCCCGTGTGCAAGGATGGTTCCTGTTCGACACGCCTCTAGCGACCCTGGCAATGGTGATCGCCTACCTCACCTTCGTGCTTGTCGCCGGCCCGCTCTGGATGGCCAACAAGAAACCCTTCAGGATACAAAGCATTTTGGTCGCGTACAATGCTGGACAGGTTTTACTGTCACTGTATATGTTTTATGAGGTCAGTAGCATTTGTAATTTTTTAAAGTAAGAATAAAACCGTCTACAGACGCTCAGTTTTAACTGTACAGTTCGACTGTGCAGTTCAAATTGACGTATGTACAGTTTTAACTGGGCAGTTAAAACTTTACTGTAAAGAAACTGAACGTTTGTTACCGGTTTCATAACAAAGCTACGAATAATGTCAATGACCAAGCAAAAAGTTGTTTAATTAAAAAATCCTCCCGGCATCGGATCGGTAATCTTAAGCGTTGTCAATATAAAACGACCACGCGTTTTGTCTCTTTTAAAAAATACATGCCTTTAACTACTATATCTGCTACTACGACCACTTACACTTGATGCTTTATTGAACTCATAGTTTACAAGAGCTGGTTATGAAATGTTGCAGGCAGCGGAGCGCGCGTGTCCTTCACGCTTCGAATGCACCTTATTGTAGACAAAATTACATAATATTGTTTTATCTTAATTTGAGATTACTTCCTCATGACGAAAATTAATATTTCTATCACATTTTCTTGTACTATTTCGATAATTTTACCTTTTTGATTATGTACTGCCGTGTGTAGACATCAATTATAGTTATTACTTACACTTACATGTAACTTAATTTATCTTAACTAATTTTCTATCAATCTAAAATATATGTCAGGGGATTACCCAAAGTAAATGCGCTACAAAGCGATTCGATAGCGAACATGTCATGTCTTCCTATCATTTTCTTATAAGGAAATGATGGGGACAGGAAGTGGATTGGCGGGGGAGGGGACGCATAGGAAGGGGTATTATCCTCTTGCTGTGCGTCTCGTCCTCCGTATATTAAGGGTAGGCAAGACATCTGCAGTTGCAGATGTCTATGGGCAGGGGTCATTTCGGATTTTTCAACGAATCCTGGTCATCATCAAAAATGTATAGAACTGACAATGACGTTCGATATCTCACATACGTGACTTATCGAATTTCTTTGTCAGTTTCACACATTTTTGTCGATTCCATCAGCGATAGCGCCAATCGAAAACTACTTTGGGTAGCCCGTAGCATTTCATGAATCGAAACAATTCTTGCCTCATTTATTCCCAGGCATGTTTTATCCTATCTAACACGGTTAAGAAATTGCTTTTTCTCAACTATCAATGAATACAGTGTTCCGAGCAATCAAAGCCTAGGAATAATGGATAGCTAAGTTGTACACATAACTTTCACTTCTCTCTGAAGGCTATCTAGTCGAATGTAGTTGGACATAGAGGTTTTATTTATGTTTATAAATATCTTCAATTTATAAACCATTCGTAATTATGGTGAAGTGATAGGACGCTAACGCAGTTATTGTTTTACTAATTAATGCGGTTAAAACTCACTTATATTGCTCCGGTGACGGTACCGACTAGTTTCGGACTCTGCGGGGGTCATCATCAGGGCGAGTGCTGGTGATGGTATATGTGAGTTTTAGCTGCATTAATTACTATAAGATAAAGTCACACGAAAGTTCTAACAATTTAATAGCAGTTAGTGTTCTTTATTTATATAAAACGGTGGGTGGTGGTCGCCAGTTAGTGTTGTAGAAAATCACCAACATAATAGCAAAAAATAAAGATTATTTTGTTTTCAGCACTTAGCATCGGGTTGGTGGGGCGACTACAGCCTCGCTTGCCAGCCTGTAGACTACAGCGATAGTGATAAAGCCAGGCGGGTGAGTACACATATTAATTCGTACTTATATGTAACTTAAATACGTCATCTACTTATCCCAAAAAATAAGTAATAGTCTTACCTAAAAATTCTTGTCAAAACAAGGGGTCACACAAAATATTTTCGATTGGCGATATCGCTGATGGAATCGACAAATATGTATGAAACTAACAAAGACGTTGGATAGATCATGTGCTTGTCCCGTGTGAGATATCGAACTTCATTGGTAGTTCCATACATTTTCGTGTTCGCTATCGAATCGCTTTGTAGCGATGTACTTACTTTGGGTATTTTCGAAGCTCTTGGATGTTATATATGTTTTTTCAAAGAATCAAGTTTATAAAACTGTTTCGACAGTGAAAAAACATATGATTGAGTTAACATGGACAGTGGTGTTTTATTATTGTAGAGATCTTCACTTTCGTTGGTTACATTCGACTTTAGAAAATGTGGAGATAAAAAGGGCAATCGAAATCTGGAGATTAATTTTCTTTTCTCCAATTTATTGTGTCTATTAAGCCTTTTCTATATTTATACATCTTATCTGTATTATTTTCTCTTATACACTTGCACTTTAGTAATTTACTTTCGCACATTTCTCTTGATGTTTACCAGTACGTCATTGAAGCGACCCATGGCGTTCTAAACGTCTGCAAGAAACGTTAATATATACCTATACTGAGATGTGTTGTTAGTTGTTACACTAGAAAGTTAAAAAAATCAGATGGATCTTTGTAAAGTGACCATAGATTTAACAATCATCCTATTAATAGTTGTGGATTCTCAAAAGTTTTCAATGAAATGTCATCGTGTATTCTAACTGTAATTTGAATTTTACTTAAACCACCAATTAAGATCAATGAAAAGTTCGTTAACTTACTACTATTAAATAGAAATGTTACACTAACCTACTTAAGTAACCATAAGTGGACGAGATAGACGACGAATCTATTCTAATTCTAGAAATGGCAAACAGGATAAATTTTATTGTCGCCTCTAGATATTTGTCGCTCTGTGTCGGTCAAGTTCAGTCAATGGTACTCGCCTCACGCCATAGTTGCACTTTCCAATTGTCTGTGTTCCGTCGTACTGTGTTGTGCTAAAGAGAAATGACCTGCGCAACAAGGAGCGGCTGATGAATATCGCACTTTTCCTTGAATAACTATTGTTATTATAAAAGAAAGTTAGAATGTGTGTTAGCAAATAGCAACATGCGAAAACTGTTATTCTATATGTTTATTATTATCTTGTAGATAAAGGAATGTAGATATCTGTTAGATAGAGACTTTTAACAATTACCCAAAGTTTACCAAAAAAGAACTCGATTTAGCTTTAGACAATATTAATAAAATATCCGTAAGTCAGTTGACCGCAACCTTAAATATCCGTCTGTCAGCAATGAACTTGTGTTCAATAAAGACGTAACACGGGGAAAGCGGTCACTCTGCGGTATGACTGCGGCGATGTGACGTCACCAGCCGCAACTCGCACACCATTGAAAGTGAAACTCATTAACACTGAGATCAAATTTAATTGGTCAATATTCTAATCAGATGATTGAAATGAAATCGCCCATATTTTAAACGCATTTCTTAGTGTAGAAAATTATGAAGTAAATCTCACCTTCGAGCAAAGATTGTATTAGTTACAACTTTAAATAATTTTATGCACAATAATTTTTGAACGATTCCTAGTATCGTTCAAGATTACCTTAATACAGCTAAGATCATTTTTAATACAGGTAGTCGCATGACTGCTATGTCCATCATTATTTCCACTAGCACCACTGTCACTGCTAGAAACTACTACAACTAAAGTGAAAAAATAGTCTGCTATTAACCTGATTCTGGTATTAACGAAGTGTATGTCTTTGTTTCTTCTAGATGCTGCACCTCTGCTGGGTGTACTACTTCTCCAAGTTATCAGAGTTCGCGGACACGATATTCTTCGTGCTACGGAAGAAGAAGAGTCAGATCACGTGGCTGCATCTCTATCATCATGCGCTCACGCCGTTCGAAGCTTGGTTACTTGTTAAATTCATTGCTGGTATGAAATTATTATTACGTTATGGCTTTTTGTCCATAAGACTACGCAAATCTGTTTAAGCAAGGCCTCATTGGTGACGCTTAATTGTGTACGAATTTCTATGAGATTGTATTGTTACCGCTTAGAGACGTAAATCACAAATTTGAGTAGCTCTAGGGTCAATCTTTATGCTCCTTAGATACACTTGTTTAAATAGTTACCTCTCACATTGTCATAAAAAATAGGGATAAGAAACAAAAAATAGTTTCAACCCAGACAAAAAATTTCTGTAATAATTCTGTTTCTAAAATTAATTAAATTTCTTTATTTGCATCAGTCCAATAATCTTTTTCCTTATAACAATCATGTCGTAACTTTGCCAACGACCTTTAGCACTGTTTATTAAAATTTCCCTTTCCTTAAAAAAAGGTGAAAGTTTACTTACTCAATTAATGACCTTAACAACTTACTAAATTTTAAGTCACGCGGCTCCACAAATGTAATTTGCACACGCAACATATAATAGCTCTATTTTGTGTTAAATGTTAACTAATTATCTGTGCTTATCCCTTTATCGACATGTGTTAACAAAGGTCTCATTTTTGACCATTTAAGAGCCAAATTTAATATACCAAATTGTAAGATTTCTGGCAGTAAAGTCATGGTTATTTAGTTACTAAAAGTTGAAGTCGGTAATGAAAAATGTCTCTCCCATTTGATTATAAGCCTAATAATAAATATGTTTTGTTTAGGTGGTCACGGAACATTCTCGAACGTGGTGAACAATCTGGTCCACGTGATAATGTACAGCTACTACATGACTGCGGCCCTCGGCCCGCAGTACCACAAGTACCTCTGGTGGAAGAAGCACCTCACCACGCTGCAACTAGTGAGTATACTTCAATGCTAACACATACAGTGCATTCCAGTGTAGATACTATAGACAGTTGTAATCCAGTGATCATCGCTGGACTGAAATAATATAAATTGGGAGTAATATACTTTAATTGAGTAATAGAGTTATAGTCTGCAGTGAAAGCTGCTACACGCCTGGTCCGTTCGCCCTGCCCAATCATAACCAAACGAAGGTGAAATTAGTTATGAATTTAGTGAAGTTGTCTTTCGATGCAGATGACTTAGTAGACTTAGGAAATTATACTCGAATTGTCACAAACAACACAGATACGAGAATTAACACTTCAGTAGACTTTATATTTAAGTCACTATTATTAGTTTCAATTAGTGTCTAAGTGTAAAATATTATGAAGGCTTGAGTCTCGCAAACTTGCAAGGATCGTGGCCGCACCTCGCCGGTGACTGGACCTGCGCTTGCGCAAACTTCTCGGATACCCGGCCCGGACGACGTACACTTATTTCCTTTCAATAACGAAGTTGAACTGACATTCTAACGTACATATATAAATTAATAAAACGTAATTAAATAAATTTCTGAATTTTAAGTGGTCACTAGGAGTGTAAATTCATTATGCGAAATCTACACTGAGAATCTAGTTAGACAATTGATCATCCTAAGTATCTACAGCAGTAACCGTAATTTCAATTAAGTTAAACTTAGTTTACTAAATATACTCAATTCTTGTAACATAAATACAATTACACAAGATTGTACAAAGTGGTAATGTAAGTCAATTGAAACATGTTACAAAACTAACGACATTGAAGATACAAAAAGATAGAAGCAAAACGTTAAGAACCGGAGCGGCAATACTACGTTACATGCCGCGTTACGGACCACGTTACAACACCGCCGGAACGCAGTATCCTTTCTCTGCAAACCGACTCTACATTCCGCTGCTCGGAAACGGAGGAAAACTTGTACATATTGCACACGAAAATAAGTAAACAGAAAGGACAAGATGATCAAATTACCTTCAATAACCGGAATACATTTTCTAAAGGTACCTTGTACACACAATAAACAAGCAAAATAATTCGTAGCTATTTTGACCTTTATAAAAAAATAGATTGTTTGTGACTTTAAAGGCAGGAAAGACCTATGAAAGATTTAGATATGACAGCTGATATAAATGTATGGATAAATACATACAGTGCCGATACTAAAGCCTTGTTCGCATTAGGATACTATTTTACTCGAGTAGCAAGTATCCTAACAAAGGATTTACTAATTTACTCTACTAAAATGTCGCTGTTCGGACACGTTTAGTTACTAAATGACTTGGTACTTGACTAAAATACTATCCAGCATACAAGGCTTAAGGGAAAAGGGCAAATTGATGAATCTAGACAAATCGAGACGTGCTATTCATGTGGGTTTTGTGATAAATGTAGTTTTTACGTGGAATATGGTTTCATTAAATATTAATTGCAGAGAAAGTAGAAGTATCTATTTTACAACGGCTTCACCAAATAAAAAGAAAGTTAGCATTAGAAAGTGTCAATATATATTATTTACACGTTATTCATCATTAGAAGGGTCGTGTTAAAAATTTAAATTTAATAACAAAAGCAATAATAAAAAATTATAACAAATACCATTAAAAAATTTGCAAGTTTGTGCAAATATGTTAAATGTGTAAATGAAAAAACTCTTTTTATCTCGAAATTGCTTAGAACCTTTACTCAAACTCTACAATACCATTTTACACTAACGCGGGCTTCAATATGAATTAAATTATGTCTATTATTTAATGTCACTGATCTCTAGAAATAGCTAGGCCATTGTTTGGAATCGACAGCTTTTGCCTTGTTCCCATTTTAAAGTGCCTGATGTAGACTTATGGTTAAATCTACTAGTTAGGTACTATCAGCACTAAAAATCTAAAATAGGCACAAACAGCCTTAATGCCAGTCCATTTATAGAGGTCAGTGCATAGAGTACTTATGTCAGTGACTTGTGCCACGCTAACTTAGTCTTTCGTAAGTGTTGAACTAAATATCTGACCGCGTATACTAAATTAACATCAAATAAGCCAATACAACTCCTTACACCTCAACAAGAAATATGTTGACCGAATTCCTATATATTACTTCGAATTTCTTTACATTTCTTACTCGATTGACATTTTCATCTGTCGCATTTTGACACTAATTACATATTTCACACTTTTACTTGTATTTTAAAAAAAGTGTTTTAAGTTTTAACACTTGTTTTGGTTAAACCTTTATCTCTGACTTACTGACCTTCAAACTTTTGAAATAAAAATAATAAGAAAATTGAACAATGTTTTTGGTAGTGTTAAAAATAAAATCTTGACTTTACTTTGCCTTTATTAATTATTGACCTATTCTATTCTAAGTGCTTTTTTCCTTTCAGGTGCAATTTTTCATGGTGCTGTTTCATTCAATAAGCGCGTTGCTATACGATTGTGGCTATCCGAAGTAAGTATTTTAATTTTAACGTATGTTCCTGTTACTAGTTTTATTACATTAAATCGCAAAACTGTCTAATTAGAAGAAATATTAAACGTCTTCGTTGAATGTCTTCACAAAAATAGTAAAATGTAATATAGTTCCCATGATGGACTCCATTTTTCTTCACTCCACGACTGGCGCGTATTTATACGTGACTTCACACATATCTTTGAATTTCTTCGCCGATATGTGCAGGTTGTTAAATTATTTTTTAATATTTTCTAGGCTCATCGCGTCCGGTCTGATCCTGCATTCGACTATCTTCATAGTGTTGTTCACCAACTTCTACATGCACGCGTATAAGAAGGAGAAGGCGAAGCCGATCGCAGTCAACAACAATAACAAAGGAGAAGGAATTCCTGAAGATATCAAACCAAACGAACACACCAACGGGCATGTTAAAGTAAATGGTCACATGTGTAACGGTGTAAATGGACATATAGCCAATGGTTACATTAGTAACGGTACACTCTCTAATGGTGTGACCAAAGCCAGTTTGCAGGAGTTACACGATGATATATCGCTTTACGAAACGAAAGGAAACAGTGTCAACGGCCATATACTAAACTATAGTAGTACAGAAAAAGAAAAAATGCAGTAGTTATTCGGTTTCTTGTAGTTAAGGTGAATTAAGTCGCAACATTTGTCACAATTTGTATAACAAAGTGTAATTATAGTATAACAATTGTTAATATTAAGCCAGTTATTAGAGGCTGTTAATTGTTAATTTTACATTAATTTTAACAAACAGGCGCAGACTCCCAGGCGGGAAGCCACAAATAAATGGAACCGTACGGGTACGAAAGGGTAATGTCTTAACCTTTGTGACTCTTGACAACCCATGGTTCGTTTAAGTATTATAAAACAACTGGTCAATGATTAGATACAAACATGAAGTGCTTTCATTTTAGTTAATAATACTTATTACGAAGAAGAAAGCGCTTTGATGCTGTTGTTCTAATTACTGATTGCGACAGGCGGCGGCGGCGGCGGCGGCCAGCACGCCACATACGATACTATCTAAAACTCTACGTATTTCAAATTTTACTGCGGATCGACGTTACCTGCTAGTTAGAACACATACAGGAAGGCTACCTAAAGTGCATTCGCTACGAAGCGATTCTATAGCGAACGAATGACTTACATGATTTATCGAATGTTATTGTCGGATACATACAGTTTTGTCCATACTATCAGTGCTATTGTCAATCGAAAGATACTTAATGCGGCCCCCCTGGTTCTCAGCTCAACTCATTTTGGGAGAACTGACCCTCGATTAGTAAAATTGTATTATCCAAGGCATCTCTTGACTAATTACAAGCCGCTATTAAGTTTGTATACGTGTACTTAACTTCTAGTTCGGGAGCTTGGACTGAAGGTGACCTATCATCGATTTTCCTGACAAACCGTATATTTTATGAAATATTCCAGATTTACCATTGATGTAAAAACTTATTCGTACATTGTACTATATAATTTTAGACTTAAACCATTATAATGTAAACTAAACAAGTTTTTTTTTTAACTTTTATTTTTACACAGATGATTTTTTTCTCGTATTGTACAAATAAACGTTTATTTTTAAATAATAATGTACATAGTTATGTAAATAACGTTTTGTATTGCTCAACGACATTGCCTTTTAAAATCCAGTTATTAAATGTTGTATTTTGTAATACTTAATTACATATTAATTTCGAATTATTATGAAGCTTTTATTGAATAAATAAAAGATAAATAAAACTGTGTCATAAAATAAAAAAAATAATTAAAAATCGAATAATATTTTAAAACTACATTTTAGTAGTTTAACTTTTTCATTAATTTATAAACATTTGAAAAGGCAATCTGTTAATTCGCTTCGCAGACATTGACACAGAACGCCAGAAAAGTTTAACAAATCAAAATACGTTTTAATATTAACTATTGTAACTATTTTAAGTCCTTTTCTTACTTAATTTTCCATCGTTCAAAAAGGAATAGATTATCAATACTTTTGTATAACTAGATTTTTTTAAAACTTCCGCTTTATTCCGAAACGAGAATCAGTATTACTGTTGTACTTTCTACGTTCGATACTGGTACATTCATCAAATTTATTCCAAAATACAGAACATCCTTGTTCCTGGCACTACTTATGATACATAATTTGGTCCAATGAGACCCCTGGTCTATCTTATTTAGTTCCGAGTGTCCTCCAGTATCGTAAAATCGACGACTTATTGGTCCTCGTTTATGGCAGTACTTTATACATTTTTTCGGAATAAAGGGGCTTATGTTTTGTACATGAGAACTTCTGGGACGCGGTTTTATTCGGACTATTTTCGTGTTTTCTATGGAGAAATACGATTAAATATTTATTCTCTATAGATATAGATTCTCTCTATATTAACTACCTCAACTCGTCCGCTCTATGTTTTAATTTTCCGTCCAAAAAGCTTTATTTAGACTAAACTAGGTTACTTCTAATGTAATTAGATATTAAAAATCTGATATCATTCTATGAAAATATTTTAGCGAATGTTTTTGTCATTTTTATATGTGATATTTTAATCACTTTTATAACATTTTTTTGAAGATCTTTTTGGTGCTATTTTTTTTACGAAAAATCCTATATTTGTAATGTATTTAAAACTATAAACTTGATACTTATATTGTAGCGGTTAAACAATAAATTGAAATTCATAGACAAATCGACGTTTTCACCAACAATCCTTAAAGTTTAGGTAACTCTTAACGAATTTGAAAATGTCACCTAACACTACTTTCGCCTTTCTTTAGACTGTAAGGGATCCGTTAGATTTAGGGAGACTCTTAAGAAAAGGGGCACCTGTCTAAAACTACTTTAGGGGTTGGTTGGTGAAAACGGGCATTAAGCCAATAGAATACAATTGTATTGTTTTAAGATTACAAAAATCACATTCCATTGATTCGAGTTCGAGACAAAGATAAAGACCTCTTTTCAATGTACTTAAACTATAATGTAACTATGAGTTTGCATTGACGAATTTTCCGCTTAAAACATGATGTTATCTTTATCTTTCTCCCAGGAAACAACTGAGATCGCAACATATCAATATTACGTTCTTTATCAGGCTCCTTGTCTGAAGCCAATGTTTACCAGTCTGTTTTAATAAGTACTGTATATTTTGTAAAAATACTAAGTAATTTGTATAAATATCTGTATTTCTATGTTAAGGGCAACAAATGTTATTTTTTTAATAAACATATTAAAACTTTTTATACGTATAAAATAAATTGTACTCATAACCTAAGTGTTTCAATCATTAAAAATCTATTGAATGAATATTAATCGATTGTGAGCAAAATACTATAGCTTATACGTTTTACTATACTCACCCCCTTAGTTCATAAGACATTTTGTTATTATAGTCAACGGCTAACACATTTTTTTCAAAATAAAACTAAGATACACGACGCAGATCCCGCGTTGTGTTTCAAATCGTAACGTATTATTTGAATATAAAACAGCGCCATCTATCAAAAGCATCTCACACATAATCACTTGATCAGAACTAACATTAACTTACTTTTTAAAAAGATGGCATTATAATATTTACTGGTTGTAGGATTTTTTTATCAACGAGAACAATGTATTAAACCTAGGCTACCTCAATAGCGACATAATTACACTAGTTATTCTCCAAAATATATAAAAGACTATATCATAAAGCTACGTTGCAATCTTTTCCCGATCACAATAACAAACCAAATATTCAAATGAGAACATAAACCCATTTGGTAAATTCCCTCAGCCCTTTACAACTGCTCATTTTATACGTCAATACTAACGGACATCTGAACATTTTCTTCCCTTTCTTGTTTGAACGTAAATTGCAGCCCTAATTTATTTAAGAAACCAATCACCACTGACACGCAACATCAACATCAATACAAACAAAAATACAGAAAAACAGAGGTCAAATTATATTGGTGAACACATTCTTGCAATGGGGATGTGAATCTTGTGTCGTTTCTTCCTTTTATTAAATGTGAAAGCTTGAACCAGATGGCGCCACTGGTACCCTTGTTCGCGTGGCACTGAAAATTCAAAATTCATTCAACTTCTAAAATCGTTACTTAACAATATTGGTAGCATCTTGAACGAATTTCTTTTCAGATCCTATATTAATAAATTAATCTTGTACTGCATCACTGAATGTAGCATGCCATGTCAAATGCGTTAGAATAAAATTGAGCGGGAAATACAATTTATTATTTCCGAGGTATTTGTACACTTTAGCAGGGAAAGCTTTAGGTCTTGTAATGCAATACTACACACAGAAAGATACGCAATTTGTCACAAAGTTGCTAAGGGATTAATATTTTGGTTAAACAAAAAAGCTACAATCAATAGCAAAATGTTGAAACGGAACGCATTCACGCCGCGCGCCGGCCGGGCTAAAACCCCTCGCCCGGGGTAATATTTCTCTTCTATCCAGTCGGCCGAATGCGCGCCTGCATTGCGCACGTGCGCATGTTAGTGGTCTTTCGCGTTACTCACACAAAAATACAACAAAATAAACTAAAAAAAAACTGACATTCAATAACAATGTATTAAAGATGTGTTACAATGTTCCCAATAGTGAGTTATTGTTATAAATAAGTGATTTGAGCTGTTGTTTCGAGTGGAAAAGAGAAGCTTTGCTCCTAGCGTCGTTGTATCTTGAATAATGATATGAAACAACATTTTCTATGGCGATAAATCGGCCGTAACTGTGCGCTTTAATCGGTAATGTGTTGTCAAACTTGCGGCAGAGATACGAATATGTAATGGATATTAGTTGGACGGACGTGAGTGGTAGAGTCGTGCTATATGCTAATCAGTTGGTTTCTTTTAACCCGCACACAAAAACCTCTGCACCGATACTGCAGTGCGATTTGTGTTGCAAATTTTAATGTTTATAGCATTCGGATTCCGGACCGGACTGACACTATAAATTCACATACGGTTTTGTACTAACCGAAAGAGTTACGGTGCTAACTTTTATTGTAGTGTAAAGGTACGTACACAATGCACGCACCTTTTATAAAATTAATTAAGAAACTGTGTTTTAATTTTTAAGCTTTTTAGATGCATGACTTGTTTATTTAATAAAGGTTATTTAATACGAATGTGCCTTATTATTGTTTTAGCATGGCTTTTAAGATTAAAGGGTAAACAAAAAAAAAACTATTTAAATAGTGAACCTAAACAGCATGGCTTTTCTGGTATTTAATATCTAAGACATAAAAGTGGAGAATTCAGTCTTAACACATATTGATAAATCGGAAGAAAAACCTGTACATTTTGGTCGTAGGAGGTTTAATGAAACCATCCTTTACAATTTATTGACAAGTTAGTGTCAGTATTTTTATCTGGATTATTTCTGCCACTAAACTGAAGCATTCCAGAGATCACCAAATTAAAACATCCATACTACCACACGTAGTATTTATTTAATGTGATGGCGATCTATTGTTTTTTAAGACAAAAGAATTCCTAGAGTATTTCCGTTTTTTTCTGGTTGATTCCTTCCGCGGTCGCTTTAATAAACTCAATAAGCGGATTCGTGTTCTACTTCAGTAATCGGTTGATGGCCCTTTGAGAAAAAAGAACCTCTGTAATGTTTAATATTTGTCAAGGGGAATCAAATTGACGTTCCTCAAATTGCGTTACGATGAAACAACTTTGTATCCATTCTCGTTACGTCATTGGATCTCTTTTATCATACTCACTTATGTTTTGAACACTTTGTTTCAATTCATTTGAGTCCAAGACAGGATTACTCCATAAAGTTTTTAGCTGGTTAGTGTTTTTTACGATTATGCCAGCTCGTTTCGTACACCCTATAAAAGTCACTATGGAATTGACATGTCCTGGAAGGACAAAAGGAAAAATTAAAAAAGAAAGACTTGTCGAAATTTGAAATATCTTGTTTCCCATAGACTCTTTAGCGATCTAAACAATCTGTCCAAAACTCCAACGATTTCATTGAAAAATATTTTTTTTTAAAATGTTTACATTTTTTAAAGAGATAATGTACAATTTCTAATCAAACGAAGTACCAATCTTATATACCTACTAAAATATTTTTCACCTCGATTCCTACTAAAAGTTGAATATTTTATCAAATAAGAACATATATTATTATTTTCATATTCATACAAAGAAATATATTCCTGCAGTGAGCTCTCAGCAAGCAAACCATAATACTCCAAGCGGGGAGTGGACATTGAATATATCCCAACAGTGCATATTTCTATTTACGATGCACGAAGCTTTTCTCGTTTCTATCCGCTTGACTAACGACTAACATATTTCGAATCATCTGTCCTACCTGGTAAGCCAGATTTCCGTCCACCAGATTCATAGTTCGTATTGTTTTAAAATATTGTAATAATAATAAATTCATATCTAAGTATCACAATACTACAGGATGTGCAACGATGATGCCATATCCAGGAAGGACCCATAGTAGATGTAAATATTCTATATAGGGAATTCATGTCACTCGATCTAACATGAAATAAGAACTAATTCAAATGATCATAAACTGTATATACTATTGTAGCGATCAGTACAGTGATCTGCTTCTCTACGGATTTCCCTTATGCAAAATACTACTGCATTATTGACTGCATACACGAAGAATCACTTAACCTAATTGTATGAACATCTACAAACTTAATACTTTCTAAATAGAACTGATGTAACAAGAGTTTTGCAGTTGAAACGAAACTGGAGCTCGGTTACATGCTCTCATCTCTATTCAGATGAACCGAATTTGATATACGCTTCGTTTATCCGGAGCGCAGGTTGGCCGCTCTTCGTAAACAATGGAAATACATTCCGGCATTGTGAATCCGATGCGATGGCCGATTGATAAACGGCGTCTTGTGCGAAAAGCGACACAACACAGATATTTGAAATACCTTATGATCCAGCTTCTGTAAAGTAACGAAATTAAAAATGTTTGTGGTAAAGAAACTATTGCTAAAATTCCAGTCAGTTGTTCTTTAAGCTTGGCAAAGGTTATAGTTACCTATTCATGCAGGTCTCTTATGCTTAACTTAAATAAATATTGTTGTGTATCTTATCTTTATTCCAAACTAACTAAACTATTTATAATTACCTCTAAATCTACATAAACGACAATTATTCAAAGATAACAGAATGTACCGCATGCAGCTACGCTATTGCCAAAAGACCTCACAAATAAATTTATTAGTACGCAGTGTTCATAATACAATGCATGAAAATATTTCACAGCACCTGTCCTCCTTATAATCAGATTTTAGAACCTGTAGTTAAAAATATAAATTGTACACACTTTGATTTTTGTGATGCAATAATAATGAGTCAGATTTTAAATCTAGGGAATATTAAAAATTCCCTTATATTTCAAACAGTAACTATCCTTGTGAATATGAGGAGAGATAAAAAGGTATTAAACAATATCTAAATGTATCCAAAAGCAATGCTGGCAATTAAAACAAAAGAAGGAATAGCACAAAAGCATCGAGTAATAAATAAGCTGTAATAAAAATGAATGCGCTAAGACAAACCGATGCGCCAGCGGACGGTGAGCCAAAAAGAATAAAGCGCCATGTGAACTAACACCAATAAGAACAAGAATCTATAGCCACTGACTCGTTCCTTTTGCTGCGGAAGTTATCAACATTTTAACTGGTTTCGTAGACGTTACCTTTACATTATAAACATCGTCACTTTACAATCTAACTAATAAATGCTAGATTGAACTAAACGAATCATTGCCAATTTGACGTTTCGAACACGCCTAGCTTTCTTTCTTAATTAAAAAACTATACGTTCAACCGTCTAAAGAGAACTAATACATTGACATTTTGTAATGTGAACACATGTAATGCTAATAATTTGGTGTCGTTCGTAATATCTCTGATGATGTGTGAGATTAATTTTGACGGAGTTAAGAAACTGTCGGTAACATACCTGCAATCAGTACAGCCAGCGTGCGTGCCGGATTAGACGTTATGAAATATAGATTATCCCGCTTTGAATATTCCATTACTTGTTTATCCGGCGTCGAATGAACTCGGAGAAACTATTGACGGATTCGACGCGCCCTCACATTCTCCACGCCTAATGGATATTTCTTTTTACGATTATTTACATTGCCTTCCACCATCACGCTTATATTTAGAGCCAATTATTTGTAGTTCAACGTACGCTTCTGTTATTAAGACTATTTTGTTGTACAAGATACAGATTTTTAATAGTCAGATTTTATCGCTGTAAACATTTCATGAGAACTGAATAAAGATCTCTCGTAGCTTTTATATCATTGAACATTTCTTTGCATTACATTAACAATCTGAATTAATTTTATGATTTTGTCGTTTGTCTCGTCTGTGAAAATCTGTGGCTTTTTAGCATTGCACAGTTTTATTTGGTCTTAGATTATGTATCGTAAAATCGTTTTATTGAACTCAGTAATTGTCATGTTTTGTCATACAAGAGCATTTCGTTTCGGTGTACTGTGGTAGCTTAGAACAGCAGCCAAGTAATTCTGTAGCCAGTTCATGAAACTGTGGGTTACAGTTAATTTGTCAAACGGAATAAATGGCTGTGGTATTAACCATAAGGACTTAATAGTTATGTTGCAATTTACAACCAAGCATATAAATGTTATTTTATTTGTAAAGA
This sequence comes from Papilio dardanus tibullus, assembly GCA_013186455.1. Classification (NCBI taxonomy): domain Eukaryota; kingdom Metazoa; phylum Arthropoda; class Insecta; order Lepidoptera; family Papilionidae; genus Papilio; species Papilio dardanus. The sequence goes on from QDHC01006030.1 coordinate 173,422, forward strand.
GTACTAAATTAAATAAATATTCTTAGTTTTATTTCGGTAACATTTTTCAGAAAGTAATCAAATCAACCGACCGAAAAGCTTTTTATTTTAAATTTACACTAAAAGTCGAAAAAACAATTTACACTTTATTTGTCGGCTTCACACTCACAGGTAAAGGAATTAAAACGATACGAGCGTGGAGCACTACAAATGCATGGTTTTAACTGAATAAATATTTGTATCGGAGGGAATCTATTATTTATAAAATGGTATCCCTCGGTTACCTGAACGTGAGCGGTCATGCGAAAAAGTGAACCCGCGACGCCTGTCGCACTGACTGACAGCTGACAACTCAAGTTAAATATAAACCTGCACAAAAACCATTGCATTAAAACCTTTATGACCTACAAAATAAGAGTTAAGCTATCCGCATCAGGAGTTTTGTGGTGGTAGACACTGCACGTGCCGTCTCAAAATGAATCCGAGAAACAGCATCGATAGACAATTCGGTTGACGGACGATTTCCCTAAACATGTGTCACTGATGGGCCACTTTATTTTAAGACGGATGCGTGTTTTATGTGGGCAGTAAATAGACTTGTTAGCTCCGGTGTCAGCCGATAAGGTGCGTAATTTATGACCACTCACAGCTTTTGTGGCGATGAAATTACATCTATCGTAAGCGTATTTGTTAAGTACCATGTTTACGCTGTATGTATACACACGACATGTAAATATGACAAACTTTGAACCTGATAAGTACGACAAATATATGCTAAATAACGAACAGTTTGGATATAAAAGATAAAGATAGCTTTATTTGGATCTAGATCAGTTAAAATTCCCCTCATCCTCAAACCCCAAAATTTTATTAATGATTCCATAGAGACTGCTTTTGATTTTTTTTAATTTCTTTATTGCGCTTACACAGGGGGTCGCAGTCCTTGCCGAAGTTGCATTAATCGTAGATTTACGTCATTGAATAACATTTTAATTAAAAAGAAATATGATGCATCAAAAATATTCCAGCTTTAGAGGAACATTTCAATGATAAAGATTTTATTAAAGATCGTATATGACCCACAGGAGAACAATAATTATAATAAATCTAGTCCTTCGAGTAAGACATAGTTAATATGAACTGTGAATAGAAATAAGTTGTTTACTTCAAACTTGTACCTAGATTTGTGGTTAAACTTTATTCCACCGGTTACAATTTAGTGTTAAAAACTACAGTTCAAAATAATCTCTTAACTTATCTCGAGTAGTTTTTTTACTTTACTAACAGAGCTGAAATGTAAATCATAATTAGTTTTTCTTCGAACCGTTTAACCTTCATAAATCCGTACATGGTTAAACCCACGTCAAATGCAGTAGCAACTATTTTAAGTTGCTTGAAGTCGGTGCGGGTATATTTCTTGTGTGTTTTAACCCTGTTCACGGTCCATTTGTTAGGGAACTGTTTGCACAGCCCTTGTACTTTACTGAACAACTTTAGTTATTGGTTTGCAGGGTTGGCAACTTTAATTGAAACAATTGCTACACGACAACATAGTATTTTTAGTATTTCTCTGGAAGACGATGACAAACAAGCATGAGCTCCTTAATTAATGGAAAACACCGCATGTGCGGTTTTCGTGAAACTTCCTGCCTCGCACAGCCGCTCTGTGGAATGGTCTGTCCTCGGCGGTATTTCCAAACCGCTACGACTTTCGACTGTATCAATAAAAAACTGTTAATTGCAAAGTTGTCTTACTATGGTTTTACTGCAGAAGCTTGTCAATGGTTCTCTTCCTTTCTCGCAAATAGAAAACAATTTGTGGAATGTGAAAACGTGCCACGAGGAACCCCCCAGGGGTGTATATTGAGTCCTATATTATTTACAATCTATACGGCAGACCTACAGAAACAAATGAAATACTGTAACATCCATCTATATGCCGATGATACGCAATTATATTACTCTTTTAATCCCAGAGACACGGAGAAAGCAATAATACAAATAAACGAGGATTTGAGGATTATGGAAGAATGGACAAAAAAGAACAACTTAATTCTGAATCCTAAAAAGTGCAAATATATGATCATAGGTACTAGGAGGCAACGTGAAAGAATTGAAAGTCATAGGCCGCAACTAAAACTTAGTAACAAAATATTAGAAAAGGTTAATAAAGCAAAAAATCTAGGTCTGCAAATGGATAGTGAACTGCGGTTTGTGGACCACGTCAACGCGGTTATAAGAAACGCGTTCTATAGGTTAAAAGTTTTGTACGGTGTGAGGTGCTATCTCACAGAAAGCGTCAGGCTAAGGCTGGTAGACTCACTAATTTTGTCTCAGTTCAACTATTGCGACGTAGTTTACGGACCAAGGTTGCTGATAAAGACTCAACAGGCTATCCAACGCTTACAAAATGCTTGTACGCGATTCTGCTTCAACATACCTAGGCGAGAACACATCACTCCATACTATAATAAATACAGTATATTAAAAATGTCAGGACGTCGTCTGTTGCATTTAGCCAATATGACACGGAAAGTGGTTATCGGCCAACGTCCGAAATATCTTTACGATAAGCTAAAATGGAGAAAAGACACCTTAGCTCATTTCACGAGGTATACTGTACAAAATAAATTGATAGTCCCAAAACATAATACTGCCGGTTTTAGAGGTGGTTTCAAGTTTTCAGCCTCAAAGGTTTGGAACGATCTGCCACCACCACTGAAACAAATAATTTCGCACTCCGGTTTCATCAAAAAGTACAAAAGAATTCTACTTGAGTCACAAATTAATAAATAACGTAAATACAAATATAAAACCACTGTCAGTCTTATACATTTTGGTATTTTATCCTTATCTATGATAAGGCAGTTTGTTATGCATTCAAACCCATTTAAACTCTTAGGCTAATTTTATTGTATTGTTTTCAATTATTTAATTATTATAACTGTTATTTAAAATGTATGTTTTTGTTAGTCAAAATTGTCATTTTTTTTTTATTTACTCGTAAAATTGTACTCTAGTTTTTTTTTTTTATCTTTTTGTTCTTAAATTGGTTACCCTGCCAATAAAGTACATATGGGGTGAGAGCAAAGGGGCCAGCTGAAAACCAGCGCAAGGATGGCCCTGGCCGTCCCTGCACCAGCTGAGCTGGCCACCTTTTGCCGCACTTTTTTCTTTTTATATTTAAGGAACTTTTTTTGTACATGTTTTGTGTGGCAATAAACGTTTATTCTATTCTATTCTATTCTATTCTACTTAGGGACCTTCAAGAAGCGAGCGTATCACCTCCTAAAAGGCCGGCAACGCATCTGTGGTTCCTCTGGTATTGCAGATGTCCATGGGCTGCGATGATCACCTCGGTGTTCCCGCTGCTCGTTTGCCCCCTTTTCTTCTAAAAAAAAAAAAAAAAATGTTCTACTTCTTAATACTGCAATACAATATTATTCGTTTCATATTACAAAATTATTATAATGATATCTCATGGATGATATTGAGTTTATGATTGAACATTTCGTATAAAAATAAGCGTAGAAATTGTTTATGATCTCGGCGAAGTATCCTCTCGGTCCGATGAAGATAAATAGCTTTGATTTATTGAAGACTACTTTACGGAATAATGGAGACCATAGATCATTAAGAGTAAAAATATATAAGGAACAAATACAAGCTTTAATATTATTTGTTTTACAAATATGTCAGTTTTTATAGGATAATTAGGTAATTTCTGAAAACAAGTTTTCCTACTTGTAATAAGTGGCCATTTGCAAAGACTAGAAATGGAACCGTAAATGAGAGAAAGCAACGTTTTTCCAACATCATTATTCTAAACCCGTAATGATTACTCAAAAAATGAATGAATCAGTTTAATTGAAATACTTTTCGAAAATAAGCTTCGTTAAATAAAAACAACGAAATAAAATGTCAGAATACCCTCGGCCGTGGTCCACGGCGGCTGACAGTATAAACAGACCTACATCCCAACAAATTAATCTAACAAGCCCGAACACAATACTTCAAAAAAATCTCCTTTATTTTATTGTATCTAACGACGTGATTGGGGATCGAGTAATACAATAATGATCGAAAAAAATACATTTAACAATAACTTCATAATATTTTATCCGCTGATTTATTACGGTATCGTGTACCTGTTTTTAGTGTGTTCTTAAATTACATGAATTGATATTTTAATTACCAAAATAGTGTATCAAAGCACAATATACGATGAATGCATCTGAACATTTCTGAGTAGTATTCCATGTCAATTTCGCCATTAGAAGACCTCAAAGAAGGTATGTTTCTTTAAAAGTTAAATTGGAATCAATAAAGTACGTGTTCTTTTTTTCCTGATGGGTAGGTAGTCTTTCAAAACAATCCACTAGTCATCGTAACAGCATTGAAATGAACAAATGCGTCCGCCGGTACTCCACTGCGCTCGCTCAAGTGTTTGACCGACTTAATTCCAAACGAATTGAAACCCTCCCTGCGTGGCAGGCTGTAGGGTCGCTACCACCTCACTCACACTGTCCCCACACGTTACATTAATAGAAATAGAAACCTTTTGACTCTTACGAAGTTTTAATTATTTTTCCTAAGAATTTTCAAAGCTTGAAACATTCGATTTCTGATACTAAGATATCCATGGTAATTTATAACGACTATAATTTGCAGTATGTTCTAGGCCTCTAGGTAGTCAGGTAAGTAGAATAGTAGATCAGTATTCGAAGGCTATCCTCCCCCACGCCTAGGGCCGTATCAATTCCCTGACGGCGCGTACCAATGTGTTCTCCTATCTTTATGTACCATAAAATATCTGTGACTTGACCACTAACTTTGTTATAAAACTTTAATAGATCGCTATCGGTTTTTATTTCCTGAGACTTGAAACTACTTACACTAGACACTGTCCAAATGAAGTGTAATAAATATTTAATTTGCTTTTCTTAACATGATGAACTAAATACTCATGTCCTTAGATCTTATTTCTATACTAATACTTGGTAAGTTCTTTATTTTAGTTCAAACTTAACTTCTTCTCATTTGCTAACTTTTTAATTTACATATTTACCTAATCTGTCTTTCACAAATAATATATGATTAAAAAATGTATTTTTAAAAACGAAGTTAATTTGTGAATTGCACTTAGGTCCGGCGGAGATTTTATTTTGGGAGGCGAGGCCTTTCAGAGAGCCCGGAGCACCCCTCATCACTGAATGATGAATTTAGTCGGATGCAATATGAAAATAAAAACTATGCGGAAACGAGTATTTATGTTTTTAAAGCGGGCACGTTGTAAAGATAAAGGCTTTAATGAAGTCCGTTATGGATTTAATATATCAAGTTACAGAAATTATAGTTTCAATTTTCCCAAATAGATTTGTATCCTTTGTTCTATTTTTGAATACATTATCAGAATTGTATTGCTATTTCTATTACTATTCAGTTTTTAAAATATTAACTCAGTAAGACTCATCATTCCCAAAGATATAGAAAGGATAATACAAGCACTCGTTGTTTCCCAGATAGCTCATAATATTACTTATGCACTGAGAAATATTTCAAGCTTCTCAAATATACTAAAACATAAGTATAGTTTAGTGGTGTGTTCATAGAGAGCTCAAGCTATCAGCAGCACTTCGCTGCTCTGCGCTCCAAGAATACGTGCAAACATTTCATCTCAAGGGATGAGACGGTAATATGGAATGCACATAATGTGTGATACATAAAATATACCATCATATAAGTAATACAAGGTTTTGTAGAAACTCAAGTTATGAAAGCATCGTCAGCAGTTTAATAGTTCTTCCAATCACTAGCACTCAAGCGCTACGTCTTTATATGAAAGCTAAACAACGACAGCATTAAACAATGTTCCAAACCTAAATATCATTCACAATGCTTGTATCTTCCCAATGAAAAGAGAACAAAAACTCAGCTGACAAGTCGAGTCTTTTATTCTAAAGGAAGTAGGCGGAGATACATTACTATGTATAAGTTTGATTATAATCTATGACAACGGCTTAGTATTGTTTAAAAAAATAAACATGTGATATGTATACTGAGACAAATACTTGATACTAAAGGATTAATAAATTGTATGAAAAGACATGATAAGTTTATGTTGAAGCAAATTCTGTCAATAGTATTTGAAGAAAGAATGAAGAAAAAGTGAAAGACAAATTGGAAAACATCATCCTGCAGTTCCATGCACGACATGTGCAGACGGGACGTATTGTCTGTTGTGGAGTAACGCACTTGCACACGTCCATCTTGCCACTTGTCCGAAGCACGCGCGCACGGCTTTACTCCGCCATTTTAAAAATGTACTCTAATGTATGCCTCATTTGCTTGACATTGACGATTTGGGATAACTTGTATAAGATACATAAAATGCCGACGTTGTATGAAAATTAATATTAAAACAAAGATTTCAAGAATAAGGGATAGTCTACACAAATGTATGATTTCATGTTCCGTTGTAGTGAACAGATTTACGACCATATTACATTGTATATTATGAACTGAAAGCACAAATCGTGTCATCAGATCTCAATAGAGTCAGAACCATACGAATTGCGCCCCCGTGTATCGGCGATTGACCGAGTTATTTCCGAACGAGCAGCTACCCTCATAGTAACAATGGCAACACGCATCGCTCCGCTCTGCTATCCTAGACACCTTTTATTGTCTCCCCTCTGGCTATTTCTGTTACATAACCGCCACCTGTGTAGATTAGTTTTTTTCATTTGCAAAGGGCTAATGAGTTCACGACCTCATGTAATTTTTATTGATTAGTTTAACTTGTTTTTAACAAGCAGTTATATCTTCTTTAATTATCACTGTTTTAAAATCTCTTTTTTCGTCTGACTTTAACTTAGGTCTCATTAACTCTCCAATGTCCATGAATTAATCACAATATTCAATTACAGCCGTCCTTATAGTGTAACTTAAAATATTTTAAATAGTTTATTGGTGGGTACTACTCAGATAGGTTAAGTGACTTTGCTACTAAGTTAGTTTCTAATCTCGACCGGCCGATTCACTTAGTTAAGTATAAAGTAGGGCACTGGGCTATCCCGTGTCATGATAAGGAGTTAATAATCTCGGTCAGACGCGGGTAGCGATTACTATCTTTGTTCAAGCTTGTATAGAATTAAATCATGAAAGTCTTGTACAATCTAAGCTCAGATTTCTATAGCACTTTTCTCTAAAATACAATGCTTGTTTTCCTACAATAACCATCCTTAATCAGTACAGCCTCCAGGGTTAATTTATTTCTTTGCCAATGATGAAGTAAAAGATAATAAGTCGTCCATTGGTCAATAGGTGAACTTACGTTATCTTACTTAGCTGTTAATGTGGTCTGCGGCCTGTACTTAGCGTTGTGCATATTAACATAATTCAAGTTAATTGCGTTAAGCAATCAGCTCGTCATTAGCGCGACAAAGCAAGTCCATATGCCAGCAGTAGCGGCGTTAACATTGAACATTAATTCACTTGATAAACCTGCATAGTTGGTTTTCTATTATTATACTAGTTTAACTGTAATTCTACAGTCCATACTTTTTTCGCTTTTATTAATACCCGGCCACACTCAAATAAGTGTAGCTAAGGGGCATGTTAAAAGAGCAAATCATTAGTAAATTGCATATCAATTCTTAGTTGATTTTGAATTTAAACTTGTTATGAATAAAGTATATTGTTAAACACCGCGTTTATAATTCTTATCCATAAAATATAACTATGCTTCTATATCATTATATTCAAGTCTGCAGCTTGATCTTCCCGCACGGAGAAATGCACTGAGTCGACTTTAATTTAGGTTTATAAAATTTCTTCTTCTACACGATCTTTAAAAGCCTTCGCTGATGAAAAGGCATACTATGGAATAACATAAAAACCTTTTTATAAACTTAAGCTTAATTCCAACATGCGTTTATAGCTTCTTTCAATTCAAATCAAAGAAACTGTCCTTTTTATTTAACTGAATATGGTCAACAATTTTCCATAATAGTACAACGTCTTACGCTTTTTCCTTTCACACGATCTTTTAACATATACGAGTATGTTACCCCGGTGCACGCTTACCCTGTATGGATAGTTTATTGCCGGTGTAGCTTCGAGATATACACGTACAAGGATTCTATCCATCGATAGCGGTACAATTAGTTTTATTGCTACTGTATTGCTTTATGTAATGTCATGATCGAAATTATGAGATTTATAATAACAAAAATCCACATTCCTTCAATGGGAATTTTGGTGTATTGGCTATGGTCTGTGTTACCTCTGAGTGTCTCGAGCATCACGCCATGTGTATGTGACAGACGTCACTTTGTACATGATGTGTTGGATACGATTACTTACATGGTGTAGTGATGGTTGAGCCACCCAGAGACAACAAAGACCATATCCAAAACACCATAGGACCCACATTTTTGTCTTGCTTCTATTCCATATTTAGGTCGTATATGACTTTACCTCTCTCGTTGAGCACAATTTTTAACTGGTACATTTCTATTCCCAAATCGTTACGATTCGGAGATGTCAAAACGCGAGAGACATTTCCAGAACAGAACTTTTTTGTTCACTTTAAAAATTTTCATGGGATACAAATAAATTTTACTACTAAACTGTTAAGCGTTAGGTTATTGCTTTCGTTATTCTTTGATTTTACTGCATATTTCTTTAAAAAAATATACAAAAATATCGATTTGTGTAGGACAACTAATACAGATTACAGCAGATACAAAAGTTCTCAATTCCGATGCATAAGAATGTTGTTTACGGTAACGTGCACATGCCCTTTTCAAGGCTATAATATTAATATTTCATAACAAATGATACTTCAATTTCAAAACGTATTAAAATCGATGCATCGTCGCATACTCCATCGCATTGTACATGAACAATACAGAAATAAACTGGTTGTATTAGGATTCCGGAGTATTGTCGGTCGTGGGTCGGTTTTGACAGGCTCCATTCATTGGGGGCGGCTTGAAATGTACGCCCACGGAGCCATTGTGCGCACTCCTAGCTCTCCGAATGCTTACCTGAGCCGATGCACTTTTTTCTCCGACTGTACTCAATAGAGAGGTAAGGCTGTGGTTCAAAAACCAATTAAGCTGTAAAGGTGTTCAGCGTAGTGTGAAGTCGCACGAATGGGACGCCGAGTTTGAACTAGTTTTTTTTAAATTCACCTACATTCATTCGAGTTTGTACAACGATTTGTGGATATGTTTGTTGTTTTGCTTCGATATGTATTTTTAGTACGAGAATGTGTAAAAACTATTTTGGTGTAACAATTAATGAAAACATTCGGCCCTAGTTTTTAAACTGCCATTCTACTATTGACGAAATTGCAAGCATCAAAATCACAAATTGGAAATATACTCTTGACTTGGCTGATTTGATTGTTAGTCTTTAGTAAAATCGATATATCAATCAATACCGATTACTAAATAAAATAAATATCCTTCGTTTGACTAGCTTCTTTACTTTTAAATAATGAATTTCTTTTATATTTTTATACGTTTTTAGTAGCACTTAAGTATAATAGCACCATCTCCGAGATCTAAGTATCTTATATAAATATATCGGTATCATAAACGTTGATGTATATTTATAGGAGCAGGTGCAATCAGAAATTAGAGTGTCATAAAACTAGACGTTGTGTTATAACGGTGTGAAGTGGTCATAATATGGCCTATTAAAAATAACACCGTATAAGTAATTTTCGCACCCCCACTGCTTTAGTGCGTGTCATAAATATTTCTTATAGTCAATTTAAGCCGCGATATTGTCAATAAAATGTGACAAGTGACAAGCAATTAACAAGAGGTATATATTTATTTGACCACGTTTAATATTTTTACGAATATGTATATTCTGGCTTCAACCTATTCCAATCTGTTCATTAGATTCTGTTAGATGTCTGATAGGTTTTGTTTATTAGACCCTTTAACCATTGTAAGATTCTTCCCTTCTTGTCTCACTTAGATTAGACATAAAAAAACAATTAAGCTTAATAATTTTGTTTGTATTGATAAATTATAATTTGTCGTGGCGTTAACATTTGACTCAATGTTGATTACACAACGCCTCGCCAGTCCGCTTGCTCTGTCTATTACAGTCTTACTCTGTGTACATTTGCATAGTATTTGGTTTGGCCTTACGTCTGTTTGAACTGAAAATTAGTTGGATTGCATTAATATTTGCAGTGGGATTACTTGTAAATAACCATGTACTGATTAAATTTTACTTAATTACAAGTACCTTATCAAGTTTGTATAATGGTTTAATTAACACACAACTAAGATAGCATTCTCTCCTCTATAACTTCAACACAATAGAAACCGAGTAGAAATTTAAATTTACCCTTACAAAAATATACCAAAATAAATGTAATTAACGAGTGTGAATGCGGGTGAAATTTAGACGAGGTTATGATATTTCTGGCCAATCGCAAATGAGGGTAACGCTACCCTAGTCTAACACGATTTTATTGAACAGCTTAAAACAAGCGAACTAGTAGTTCATTGTAGTGCTGTAGCTTGACGTAGCTAAGCCTATTACCCGGCCATTATACCGTCAGCGATCAGAGTAGCTGCAGTGACCCACAAACGACGACGGAGCCGCAAAATTTATTATTATAATAGCAATTTGATTGAATGGGCCAACGATCATAACTTCGTGGAGCCCTGAGCTTAATAATGTTATTTTTATTCCGCCAATAAGCAGATCGCGTGACGTACGGAAACAATTATAGGCTTGCGGGGACTTGCGATCCTATTGCCTTGTAAGAAAGTATAGTTTTCTTTGGTAAGTTTATTTTGTGTCGTTGAAATGTCGTGCAGGATTTTGGTAGACCCGAAGCTCGTATGTTACGGTTCATTACATTTGGTTTACTAAAATATATTTTTAACAATACACATTTATTATTTTAACAACTTCAGCCCGAGGAATTGTATGGAATTTGGTTGAAGGTATATGCGTGTTTTAACATACTTCCAAAAAGGAAGAGGTTCTCAAGTCGTCAGTATGTGGTTTGTTTTTTATGATAATGATGAATTAAAAATTCTACAATCAAAATGTTAAAACAATGGATCTTACAAATATTTCTCTACGCAGAATTTAAATTCAATAAAGGAAAACACAAACATCAGGCGACGGCGTCGGGCGAGCGGACCCAAATTAAATTGTTCTCAATTAAATAAGTCACGAATAAAGGGCCCATTAATTATAAAAACACAACTTGTGATGTCGTCAACTTTGCTTTCCAAAGCTCGCCCGCGCGACGCGGACTTCGCACAAAACCCTACGCATTTATACTAAAAGCTTATCACACGATCAGTTTTAACGTTTTGATTTATAAAAGCCACTCTACATCGCCTTCGTCTCTACTTATACAACTAAAACTGTACTTAAAATTTCAAAGCACACGCAAATTCCTTACTCCGTTCTTATGCCGTGAATATTAAAGGTGACTCGTGAAATATTTTAATAGGTCGTTACTTGGACTTACACAACCTCTTAGCTATAAAATGTTTACACATAAATCTATGTAACTAAGTCATGACTCAAGAGGTAGTTGGAAACGAATCTATGTCTCCTTAGTGATTAATTAACAACTCTGAAGGGAATATGTCTCTAGAATTTTCTGTACTGAGTCTGAGAAGTGATAACAATACTTGAAATTGTCTTGGCGCATATCGAAGGAATGAATCTTGAATGAGATTCTGTTCACAAACATTGTCCTGACTACGACGCTATCAATCGATTGCGTTCCACACTCTGGAGAATTCGTACGCTGTCGGAAACAAAAGCGGCATCGAACTTTATGTCAACTAAAGTTTATAAACTGTATGTGCAAACGTGATTTTAAAATAAATAACATGTTTGGCACCTTGATGAAATGAAAAAGTGTGATGATTTTTTATGAAGTAAATTCTTGGAAAATTGCAATCGTTAAAATAATCCTATTTATTTTAAACGAGACAAATTGTTCTTAATGTGTTTCATCACTGTAACTTAGATTTTTTTCTATTTCGTTAATTAAAAACCTTTTCCTTATACTGCTATACCTTTTAACAAATATTTAACCTAAATTACCAGCCTTATTACAAATTCTTTTGTCGGAGGTAAGTAAAATTAAGGGAGCTATGATTTTTTTAATTAATATAATGTCGGCAGCATTAGAAATAGTTCAACAGCTAATATAAAGAAAAATTAATTAACTCTGACTCCAAACCACTATGTTAACGAAATCAAGACACGAAAAATGTTTTCTTAATTAGTTTGCTTATTACATTTTAACGCGTTATATTCGTGGAATATTAAATTAAGCTACATAGAAGCATGTCCTTTTGTTGGTGTGATTCAAACATGACTGTAATGTTTTATAATGTTAGATACCACTGTAGTCTCCATAACTGATATTAGCTTAACTTAAAAACAATTATTTGTTCCAGATTGCTGCCAAAACTATGACGCTCGGAAGTGATCGATCAGAAAACTAAATTAGAGAACTAAAGTGATGATAATCTATTAAACGTCGACCGCTAGTGGTGAACAAACAAACAATGCACTCCCATCACTGAAAACGGGAACTAGTATATCATTAGTAGTGGTCAATCGAGTTTAGTCAACGTAAACAGTGTACCAACATGATAATGTGTGTTGAGTTCGTGTGAAGTGGACCAATGGTAGTGGATGTGGGAACATGGGTCGACAGCGGCCGAGGGCGCGGCACCACGAGGGGCCGGAGCTACAGCGGTCGAGGGCGCGGCACCACAGGGGACCGGAGCGGCGAGGTGCCGGCCCCTCGCTCATGCTGAGGTGGATCCTCTGCGTGTGGCTGGCCGGCTGCCTGCCCCACGGCAACACCGTCAAACAAGATGGTACGTACACCTAGTGATTAAGATGTTCAGTTAATCTATATTTAGTTGTCTCGAATTCAGTTCATCTTAATTAGTCTCTTTGAATTCTCTTGTAGAAAACGTTCTCTTTAACCTTTCAATTTACGTAATCCGTAAAGATAACATCTGACGTTCGCGCATCATTAATCTTACATTGTAACAAATTAATGAAGCTTCAAGCATAAACGAATCGGGAGAAGCCAAAGTAAACTGGCATATTTATTATGATGGAACTTACTCACTCTTTTATTTAATCTTCACAGAACCGAGACTCTCGTTGAATCTCAATTTTCGGCAGATAAAAACATGTTTATGATTGGAACAAGGTTGAATACGGCGTAAGTTAAGCGTTTCCGAGCGCGTTTCAATCTCAATAAAGGATTTGTCTTTGCGAACTAAGAAATAAAAGTCAATGTAGAGACGAAATTGCGATTTAAGTTTCCACTGCGTCGTATATAGCTGTGTGTAGGTCCGATGCTCAATTCAACTGCGAGTAGAATGTTTGAACAACATACTTGTGTGCTGGACGCTTCTATTCCTATTTTACAGATAAGATACAAAACCGCATTTTTTCTTATATTGTATTATACGGCTATGTTCGCTTATGAACTTGTGTAAACTACGTAATATTAATTCAAAATCTGTTGTGTATTTTATTTAAAGTAAAATACATATAACTTTTATATTATCCGTTTTACACTTAGACATTAAACTCACCAATCACAGCATCCAGATGTCAAATTAATCATATGAATACAGAAATAACATCGCATTCCCTTTGAGCAGACATAAAACAGTTTTAAGTGCTATTCAACATTTATTTAACGTCTCAAACGAGATCAACCGGAGCCTTCAATGACTTCAATGAAACCGCTAAGGTTTAAAGTTACGAAGCGACGAGTGCTTTATATTCCTTTGATTCAAGTTATCATTTGATCATCAACTTGAAACTTTAGCTTAAGTTAATTCTAACGATAGTGTTATGTTACCAGTTTGTTGGTTGTATTTGTTCGTTTTTTTTATGAAACTTCGATTAAAAGAAATATTGTAACAAAAACAAAATTTACTCATGTTTTAATCGATAATGGCTTAGATTTTTTTTTAAAGGGGTTTGTTAAAGCTGCCTGGGAAAGTAATAAAAAACATATGTCTGAGTTGATTCAAATGTTTTATTGCTTATTTTAAAATTGAAGCAACATGTACGAGTATGTTGGATAGTTTTAGGAAAAAAATTATGAACCTTGAAATGCTCTTTCTAGTTTAAACCTCAATTAATTATTTATTATCTCGTGAGAAAGCGAAAAGAGAATTTTCATTTCGTACTTCCATTTCCATTGTTTTCAAAAGTAAAACTAACGTATAAGAGAAAATGGTAAAAAAAGCGTAGGCACTGTCTGAGGCAACACGAAATTTCTCTCGCAAAGTAAGTAGATTACACGCAAAACAGCCTTAGGGTTGGTACTTAAGCACAACATTTTTTCCAGCCGACATTTGAAATCAGGGCGAAGCGGCGACCGTGACGAGGGGGGGTCCCGGACAATAGTTCCCGAAAAACTCGGCCCTATTGTTTCCGCTCGCCCCTCCGACAGCAATTAATGTTGTATTTTACCTTTATGCGTCGTTCTAATACAGTTGTAACGAGTGACGCCCCACCTGCCCTGGGCGCCCCCAGATCGGATATTGTTATAAAAAGTTGAAATTTATTATCCATTCTGTGAACACCTGTCCGAAAAGTTGGGCCCTAATAGTCGACGCGAGCGTTTATCCCTTATTATGTTTGGGTTAACTTGATTCTTTCATTTAACTTTTGCTGGAATGTCCGCATCTTTTACCGGTTTTGATGTTGGTTTTTGTTTTTATGTGTTATTAGTTATTTACTGTTTGGTTTATTTTATTAATGTATTTACGACTGTGGTCATAAATGATTAAAATATTACATACCTTTTGTATTTTATCTAGGTCTATACAAATATTATAAAGAGAGAAATGTTGTATTTTTGTATTTATTGAAATAACTCAAGAACTACTGGGCCGATTTAAGAAATTCTTTCGCCATTAGAAAGCTACATTATCCCCGAGTAACATAAGCTATATTATTAATTTCCACGCGTACGAAGTCGCGCACAACAGCTAGTTTGTTTATAAACTGATTAGCTAATGATGTTGAAAGAAACTGATTCAATATTTGAATGAACACCATTTTAAAATAATTGATTTAATGTTATATCGATACTTATGCTTAAACAATATTGCTATATTTTTTCTAATTGATCAGGGGTAAAGTGCAATAAACTGAACACCAATTTTTCAAGTCTTGTAAAAGTAAACAACGTTACTATAGAAAGCATGGCTACAGACGCGTCGTATGCTTGCACGGTACCTATAGGTTCAGGGAGGGGGTGCAGAGTCAACAAAAGAAACACGCAGAGGGTCGGAGTTGCAACTCTGCAAACATCACGGTAGCCTGCAGGATATATGGAAATGATAACTAAGACATATCTAAGCGTAAATCAATGTCTTGATCAAAATTTTAAATGTAACAAATTGTTACGCGCAATTTTTCGTAACTGATATTTTACCTTTAATACAGTATTTATTTATTTCAACAGATGATAATGAATTAATAAATAAATACAATTTACCTTAGGTTTTAAATGCGCTAGTCATTATAATTTAATTGCTAAATTCATAGATTTTGTCTAGAAATAGTTATTTTACTCAATTTATTACCATAGAGACATACCATAGACAAGTAATAATTATTAAATGAATTAAAAAAATATGCAATTATAATATTAACCAAAATAACCAATAACACTAACAATACTCGTGTTCCGAGTACAATGCAGTAAAAAATTGTTTCACACGAGGCGTGTGGCAATTTTTTCTTACATCGGTTATCCTCTTTAAATCCGCTATCCTTTTTGTACGAGGACACACGACCTTAATCTGTATTAGGTCTTTCGCAAAATGGACGCATGTGTGTGATATTACATGAACGAGGTTGTAATGTAATATTTTGTTTCTTATAAACGTACTAGTTGTTGTGAGCTACTTTGCCCGCGTGGAATTAAATAATATAGCCCATGTTACTCGGAGATAACGTAGCTTTCTAATTGTGAAAGAATTTTTGAAATCGGCCCAGTTGTTCTTGAGTTATTTCAATACATACAAAAATTGAAATATGCAACTTTTCTTTCTTTTTAATATTAGTATAGATTATAAAATTTTAGTATTCATATGTTTTATTGTTTTTTCCTACTTTGAAAGTGGTCATGTAATAAAACGTTAAGTGTGGATATTTTTATGACGTTTAAGCTATATTAATACGACCCCAAAGTTAACAATTAACCATCTCACACTGTTTCTTATTTCGCAATATCCGTTGAGAAATAAAGTAAAACTTGTCACATTCTAAATAAATCATTTTGTCAGATATATTTTAATAAACACGACAATAAAGCGAAGTTTCGTCAACTCCGCGAACTCGTGAGACAGCTTGTCGAAAAACAATATACACGTTAAAGTTATTGAGTGTAACATTTTTGAAGTGCTTTAAGTAACTCCTTTGTAACTTCACAGACGTGTAGCTCGAAGACCTAACTGAATACGTGGCGCGGTCCCCGAGGGCCAGTGAGAACGGACAATGAATACTAATCAAATATCGTATACGACGTACAAAAAGAACGTTCTCCAAGTGACCATCGGCGATAGGGGTATTCTAATTGAACTTTTTATCCTTTGTACTGCTCCGAGATTGAAATAGATTTCCATTGGCGATATTTTACGAGCGAATTGTAAAAGGGTTTCGATCGAACGGTCTTCGGTTGTTTTGCCAGTTATCTTTTAATCAAGGCTGGTTTTGAAATAAGATTTGCTTTGTTATGTAAGACAACATATTTATAAAGTGTATTCAAAGTTTTTTTAATTATCGGATAGCAAAATAAGCCAACATGAGACATAAATGATTCGATTATGTTCCCTTTATTTAGCACCTCGCTGAAGATAAGTTAATTTGAACCGCAGAGCCGCGGTGTCAATAAATCTAATTATGAGCCAGACCATCGGAACTGCTGCTAACTTAAGCCCTGTCTTAGCTTCGATTTCTAAATGAGAAAAGTGTAATATATTTTTAATGAATTTGTGAGAGAAAAATGTTAAAAAACGTCTCAAAGTTATATAACCTCTTTAGTAAACGTAATTATTCATAAATTAAGTAACTTTACTAGTATTTAATTGAGTTAAAAATAATCATTACATCGGTTGGTGTATTTCAAACGAAGTCTTAGGTACCAACTAATCAATGCGAACAATATAATTCGAATGTAAACTAAATGACTGTCAATTCTGGTCTTGACTTTATATTGTATGTGATAATCCAGTTAGAGCGGACAGAGGAGGTCCCCGGGGTCCGTCTGCAGCCGACTGCACTCACTTACTAGCCTTTATTGTTATTGTATTCACGTCTCTCTCTTTGAGTATGGAGATTTGTTATATGCGGTTTTGTCTATAAAGAAAACAAATGAGTAACAAAAATTATTGAATCAAAAAAAAAATCTTCCAAACTATAAATAGTAATTCGGGACTATTTTGATAAACATTTCAATGTGGAGTGAGAACAGAAGTGACGATGGAAAAGAGACCTTTTAACAGACAACCGCAATAACGAAGTCAAAAACTTCACCATGCTCGCCAGTCATCCCTCGACAACCGAACACACCACAACATCCATTGCGTTGTTTCCATAATCACGTACACAAGGCACCGCTTGCCAGTAATCAAACTAAACCCGTTTTACTTTTTCCCTCAAAGATCGATAACGAAGTTTGCATTCGAAGTACCGCTTTGTGAACACTACGATTGTTCCACTCCGAGAAGCGAATGCTCTTTTATCTTTTAACTATTTTATAATTATGTTTTATTTGATTTTGTTTTCAGAAACGTGCTTATCTATCTAAAATCATCATCATCTTGCCCTTGTCGCAATAGAGGGTCGGCACATTATCACAGTATATTTTATATCAAAACTAGCGACCCGCCCCGGCTTCGCACGGGTGCAAATCGGTATAATGGTAAAATAATAAAATAGGACTTTTTGTAGACCTTTTTAAGTCGTACGTCAGGCAGCGTTTGCAATGTAAGCGCTAAAAATGTGTTAATTTACGACATCATATTAAAAACCTCTAAATTATCAGTGTTACTCTGCTATATTGTAAATGTATTATACATTAAAATTCCTTATGAATCACTCTATCTATTAAAAAAAACCGCATCAAAATCCGTTGCGTAGTTTTAAAGATTCAAGCATATACAGGGACGAACATAAAAAAGCGTTATTGTTTTATACTATGTAAGGATAAGGATAATGATAATGATAAGGATAAGGACCATACTGTGATAATCAATGTTCATGTAAATTCATATATCACAATAACAAACAACTATAACCTTTATGATCCTGAATGTACAAAGTACATCCATCAAGGAAACTTACAATTCAAATTAGCAAGTTTATGAGCGATTACCGTCGCAACACCCTCGAGCACTAAAGTACGATTCCTTGAGACGAGCTATATGTTTGTTCTCTTCAGTGTAGGCATTAGGCGATCCCCGCGGGGCCCATACATTGATATTACCCGTCGAAACTCGCAGACCTCCTATGTCGCGACTCCCCGAAGCTAGACGTTATCAAATTACATACAAGACTTGTTCCTAGGGCTGACAATGTTTAATAAAACCTGAAGAACAGCGAAAAAAACAGTAACCATTTCTTAACTCTTGATTGCTTGCGGACAACGAACAATGAAGTCTTTCTTTATCCAGGGTTGTCACACCACTCACTCTAGATGTATTAAAATTATAGACCGAAGAGACAGCCCTATTTGTTTCTTCGACTTTTATTGAATGCTGCCAGATAAAACGTATTTGACGATTTCACCCTTGCACAATTTGATGCAACTGACTTTCAAATATAAAAGGGGGCCAGATTTAAAAGGATATTGTACGAGAACCAATCACTTTTTAGAAAGTCATATATGCCTAAGTTTTTCTGTTTTTTTAAAGAACCAGCTAAGGTAGGTAAATATGGGACAGGCTAATCACACCCAAACAAAACAAATAAAGATCTTATAGTAAATAGCAATGAAGGTTAAAAATAACATAAATAATAGATACATTATTATTATTCATGTATAATAAACAGGCACAAGTAGGCACCATTAGGTCCCCCGAAACTTGGGCCCCACAAAAAGCGAGTTGCACCTGACAACGATAATTGATAAAGAGCGCCATTAATCACCGCGCTGTACCTACAATATGCCCCTCCCCGCGCGTCCCTCGCCCTTGCCACACGCCCCGCACTAGGCTCTGCACGCGATGCCGCTCGCGCCTAGCAACAGCACGCTCAGAAACAGAATACTACATAATTGTTCATTAAATCATATTCCTTATTTGTTCAGATCGACAGACACGTATTGTTCTGAAGGTTATATAGCGTCTAATTTATGTTTGAACTTAAAAAAAAAACTGAAAACAACTTGAACTACTTGCGCAACACTTAATAACTCAAGTAGCGATACGAGCTGCGTTGCCGTCTCTAGAATCAGGTTTTATTTATATCCAAGTATACACATCAAAGGAAATTTCTTGATAGCTCTTCTTTTGTTAAATTAATTTGAAATTCGTGGTAAAGCTCAATCTTAGAATGTCACGAAAACAGTACTTTATAGTTTTCTTCGAATTTGTTTAATCAATTAATCTGATAAAAGTACATTTTTTTCTTTGAACCACTTTCTTTTTTATTGCTCGGTAATCGTCTAAGTATAGCTAAATACTTACCGTCTTTTTAAAGATTTTATATGTTTAAACAATTCAAATACAATCAAACTTGGACTTATCCAGGAAACCTCTAGAACCGAGAGTCATTCTCTGATCCCGACGAGCTACGTCCAAAGGCGAGAGACTCGATTAGAGAGAAACCTCTATAAGAGAGATCGCGGTCCCTTGGAGTCTCGCAGTATTCATAAAATTCAATAAGTTAATTCACTAATTAAAAATCCAAATGCGTGTCCCTGCTTTAACAATACAATATCATCCTAACAATTATATTATAATTGTTATTAGTAGGAAATTATACGGCGTGTCTATGAAAGCGTGTGACTCTACTGCACGTCTCCCGAGAGAGGGCGCGTTCGCATTACCATGTTTGCAATGTAAATTACTTAATTGCAAAACAATTTTCTTGGTGTACGTCGCATCACGTCTCTCTCGTATGGAAGTTCACGTTGCATCAATTGATTTTATGCAGAATAGTATTTTATTAAGAATATGTGGCTCCAGACGTTCATTTTTTTTAAGTTTTAACTGTGCTGTTGATTTGAACTTCACAGTCGAACTGTACAGTTCTGTTTTGCCTACGCGCGTCAGTTTTAACTGCGCAGTCGAACTGTACACTTTTAACTGTGTAGTTTTAAACGCTTTTTATTAAATACTCAGTTTTAACTTAGCTTCTCTAGCCGGCTTTATTGTTAATGTAAGCATAATAGACAGAAGACTGATTTAAAACAGTTTACAGTTTGATTTCAAAATAATTAATAATAATTTAAGCATTCGGGATATTTAGTAGTTACTTGACTTTACATTTCTATACCGCCAGATCAGTGCATCAGAATTTAGAAACTACTAAACTTGAGCTGTTTTAAAGGCCAGAATAAACATATCCAGTGGAGTATGAAACCGGTTAAATCGCTTAGAAAGCTTAACTTTCAGCTTAAAGTTCGATAAATTAAGTTAACACGCTGCCGGCTTTCGACTTTGAAGCCGGCGCGGTTCGCTAAATGCAAGTTTTTTTTTATCAAAGGCCAACTTTAGTCTACTTGAAATGTACTTGAAATGCACATGTACCAACGAAACCTGCCAGCTGCCCGTAAGCGCTGCCTGAACCTTTGTAGCGTAGCATTTCGTAGGACTGTAGCAAACAGCGTAGCACCGGTGTAGCTTTGGAGTAGACGTTAAAAAGAAAATAAGTATTACTTAATAATATGTATAATATACCTATGAAGCTTTACAACGTTAAATTAAACTTAAGGAACTTTTAACTCAAAAATAACTTGAAAGTTCAAAGACGATACAATTTTTATACTTTAAAGATCTACGCCGATAGTGGTATGGAAATATTCAACAAAAATACTTACAATAATCGATAGACTACCAAAATGTGCAACACTATCGAAAACCAATACACAAAAGACACCCTCTTCGAAACTACAATGCGGAATAGACCAAGTTTGTCATTCGCACGTCTTGTGTCGCTTCGAGACATAGGCAACTGTCTGCCAAAATACAAAACTACGTACACTACTACAGATATTTTGGTTTTAAAATAAAGTTAAAACTTTTGCACGTTATAATAGCATAATATAAAGTGTTATTATTGATCAAAATGCCTTCTATAATTTAGAGTTTAAATGAAAAAATTCTCAATCAAATATTTCTGGTTTAAAAAGTTAATCCAGATAAAAAAGACTGTAAGATGATTCGTATTTTCTCTTACAATGAAATAAATGCATTTATAATCTCCGTGGTACACTTAATAAAAACCAAATCAATCTTTTTTTAAATATCTCAAATCTCAGTATTTTTTCGAGTTTTCCCGGTCCTTAGAAAATATCGTCCCTTTTCGAGTATGATGAATTGTGACATAGCAAAGCACTTTGTGGTAAACAATTCTATTATTATTCTAAGGGGCGTTTTGTCTCCCTTTGATTTAGAGATATTTGCATACGCCCGTCTCTCTCCCGCCACCAAATTACCATCAGCATTAATCTTAGTAATTTGAATCAATTAAAGCGAAGTGCTTTATTAAAATTATAATTGGTTTTGATTAAATTAATCTGAGAACAGGTCCGTTATTGGAGAATGGTCCCGTTTAATTACAACTTGTTGTGAACTCAATTAATGATATTTTCTACATAATATACTAGAAATTGATCGAAAAAATAGGTAGTTTTCTTGATGTCTTACCCTACGGTTTTATTAAACCGAGTTCGCGCAATAAATTGATATTTTACTTCGGCGTAAAGCCGTTTTTTGCGTGACATCAGTCTAATGGAGCCACAGGGTAACTAGCATAAAAAAATTAAAGAAAGTAGCCTGTATTCTTCAAGGCTAGGCTACATAAGCGCAGCGTTATAATCCGTTGAGCCGTCAAAAGTAAAAACGACGAAGAAAATTTAAGTCAACTACAATATTATTTTTTTACTTATTAATGTTAACTTAAGTATCAATACTAAATATTTCGACATGAGATAGCCTATTCCTGTATATCTCCGTCCCGTTCTGTTACTATCAGTTTGACAGTATGGGGCAAAGGGGTCGGAGATAAGACGAGTTTTTTATCGCCCGCCCGTTGTTTTGACGCGAAAAACATATCGCCGCGATAGAAGACATATAGATAACTTGGCGATGTATGTCTATAGGGATGTGCGTAATCGTTTATCGATATTTATATTAACTATATTTTACTATGTGATCCACATATCTATTGCATGCGTAATCACTATACGTCATAACCTTATAAACTAAATACAAAAATTGATTTGAAAATTGTAGTTATTGGGTGGCAATTTATGTAATTTAGTTGCTTAATTTTCTTAGTTTTATACCTCTGACATCTGTATAAAACTATATAATAATGTGAGATAATACTCTTTGATGAACATAGATACAGTAGAACCTTGGGCGAAAGTCCAAGGGACCGTGATATTTGTTTCGCTAGTGGTTTATGTCTAATACGAGTTTCTTATGGAGGTAGTTCGTCGTCCATCTCGCTTATCCAAGTTTGACTACATATATATGTCTTCGGTAAAATTGTTTTACTTGGAAACCCATCGTGGGTTGCACTTATCTAGAAATAGTTTCGACTCGTACCGCGAATGGTAACGCAGCGTCAGCTATCTAGACGTCTTTGTCTATTGACATTTGTCAATTGAGACTTTACCCAAACATTTTAACAGCGACTCTACGGTTTTCTTTGTACATTTCGACAAAGGAATACGGAAACGCAATATCCTTTGTGTGACAACGTTTGTTTTCGATTTATGATATAGTTTCTTGTTGTAATGTATTGTAATAGTTTTATTTTATAAAAAATATTGGCAATAGACTTTAGAGTAACTACAATATTAAAATATATTTGATTTGAATTGTAATAAAAATGTGTTCATATCCAATGTTTTTTGAAGCATATATGAGAAATTGAGTCGATGTGTTGATATATGAATATATATTTTTTATAAAACGTTTTCACAGAAGTAATATCCGGCGAGAGTGACGCCTTTATTGGCATTCCGTATGGGAAGTGATAACTCATATTGCATATTTAATAAAAAAATATTCAAGAACTCAGTACGATGAAAAATATAATTGTTATATATTTAAGTATTGAACAAAGAAAACATTGTAACAAAAAAAAATGGTGTAAAGTGAGCAATTTTTTCATAGGATATTTTTTAAATACTTTTTTTTTCACCAATTTTGTAGAGGCAGAAAAAATATTTTCCTTACATGTTGACATTTTTATAAAAAATAAAATACGAGTGTTCTCTAGTGTGTAATTTAAACAAAAAAACTTTTTAATAACAATACTTAAAACACCTACGAACGCAATAAGAAGTTACAAGTAGAGCGTACCTACTTTGTTCCCCCTCGTTAGCAAACTACGCCACTTTTTTGACGTCTACTGTAGGGCGCTCAGCGATTCCAACGTTCGCAACTCCCACATTGCCATCCACAACAACAATATAACGCCTTAACTACTCAGATTTAAGCACTATAATCCCTTACATTCCTCCGTACCAACCGCAAACCCAATTTGGTTCTAATACAAACTTATTGCGGCTTCTGAAAAACATGTTGGCATTTACACAACTCTAAATAGAGCGCAAAATCGTCGACGCTCCAATTTAAAGTATTATTATTTTTTTTCTTTCGACGTAAACATTTTTGTTCGTACATCCCTTTCCCTAACTCTCGAGATGAGAGTCTTTCGACGAACTTTTCTCTTTTTCGAGAATAAAATTGTGTATTTTTTTCTTTATCATCTCGGTAACAAAACTTCTCGGACACGGCTCGAGTAAGTGACCGTAAATATGACAACAGATGAATTTTATTATTTCATATTTCGTACCGAGTCCAAAACATTTTAGTTTGACGCACTAGTCTTTTTATTATCTATTGTACATTATGACGCAAATGCAAACCGCCGAAACATTAAGAAAACTAGCTAAAAAGTGCTTTAAATCGTGCATGTAATTATACATTACGTTACAATTTCTTAAAAGCTTAATGTAAATCGTTGAAGCGCTTGACGCTGCAACACGTGCCCCTCAAGCGCTGCAGTGCTGAGATGCATTGTTCATATTTCTATTTTTTATTTGCCGTCGCGTCGACTGCGCGCGCTCTAGCGGCACACAATGTCAAATGTTTGCTAACAACTCCCTTTTAAATGGTTCTAAGCTTGCCGCAGTTCTTTGAGAAATATTGATAAGTTATGTGATTTTCAGTTCGTTTTACTTATACAGTCAAACCTGAATAAGCAAAAACCTCAACAAGCAAGAGTCTTTGTCTGGTCCCAAAGAACTACCTCCATATGCGAGAAACTCGGAGAGAGAAACCTCTACAGGCGAGACAAATATCGCGGTCCAAACTCGTGTTTTGTATTTTAACAAAAATTTAGTGCTTCCACTATGTAAAACAAAACTAAATCCACCATTGTTTCCTTCAGGCTAATCCTTTGTTACTGTGGAGTAGGTACTTACCAGTATCATTTAAGTAGTGGTATTAAATTTGTGAATAAATTGAATAACGACATTAGATTTGTGTTAATCCATTGAATAATGAAGGCGGGACATTATCCCGGCATGCATCACGCCGGTCCCGCCGCCCGTCCCGCTGCTCGTCCCGCCGTCCCGCCGTCCGCCGCCCGTGTCACGTCGCTCACGTTTAATCAAGCAACTTTACGCCCGAACCCTCCCAATGTTCCTGTCTTCATCCCTATTTTCTTTTACTATATCATTTAAGTTCATTTTCTGCCGTAACCGAATCATACGACTGGAACAAATTACAACCTTCCGATAATAGCTACCGATTGGATCCCAATGGCGCTGCTAACTTTTGTGAGGTCGTTTACTTACCACGAAGCAATCAACATACTCGTTGGAAACGTGCGAGAAAACATAAACATTTGTTTTAAAACACCGAACAGATAAAATAGGAAAGAGTAATTAGCCGTAACATACCATTAAGCGGATCAGAACGACCCTTCGGCTGTCCGTACCACAATACGGCGTTAAAACGACGCGCGACATCACCGCAAACGACGTGAAACACAAACACCGCATCCAATACCGCGTAAGTATTTGCGGGTCGGGCCCCAGCGGGTACGAGAGGGGCGATGTAACAGGCTACACAGCCCCCCGGCGTGGACTTTATTTTCGCAATAAATAACAGACATTGGAGCACCTGCCGGCCTATTTCGGAGGCGAACCTTCCGCGGATTACAGGTGCATGCATTGATTTTATCTCAACCCAGCCGCGAGATGTATAGCTCATTTCACATCTGCTGCGACCTTACCATATTTTTTGCTATAAAACCCTTTATTATACGCTGATTATACAGACCTGTTTTCTCTTAAACATTTCCACTCCTTTAATTCTGTTTGCCAGGAGCATACTTATATTTGTCCGAAATATAAACCCGAGATAGTGTTTATTAAGCATTCACTAGTAGGTTAAAATTGTGCACAATCATTTCATAAAAAAATACAAAACAAAAAGCAATTGTTTCCGAAACCAACAGTCATTGACCTTAATATCAAATGACCCTTGACACGGTTAATTCGCACCGCAAACGTAAGCGAATCCGAAAATAAGAATAATAAAAAAGAACACAAAAATCGGAATTATATTATACAACAGTTTGCAACAGAATATTTCCGTGGCCCGGATCCCACTCGAGCAAATGAGATGGGCGATGGCGGTAGCTTTTTGTGCGGGATCTACTCGGAGAGGCCTTGCTGACCCCGTTTCATACAATTAATCACGTAACTAACATGTGGACGTCATATCTCCGCGACACAAATACTGTCGAAACAACCCTGTCTAAAGCCTTGTTCGCACCAGGATAGTATTTTAATCGAGTAGCAAGTAGCATTTACCCGAACAAAGGATTTACTACTGTTCGGACACGTTTAAGCCTAAACCTATACATTAGGATAGTAATTTAGTAACTAAATGTGTCCGAACAGCAACATTTTATTTGAGTAGATTAGTAAATACTTTGTTCGGATACGTGCTACTTGCTACTCGACTAAAATACTATCCTGGTGCGTACAAGGCTTTAATTTCACTCAACTGTCATCATCATCCTTTCTCTGCCCACTGCTGGACAAAGGCCTATCCCAATATCTTCCACTGCACTATGCTAGAGTAGAATTATTTTTATTACTACTCCAATCTATGAATCATCAAAATCATTCAACAAAGTTCTATAGTCCAGTTCACTGATCTATTGAGACAGAAAAAAAAATCTCAACAGTAAAACAAAGAAAGAAAAAGTTAAACATTAAAAGTTTTCCACTTTCTTATCAAACAGATGACTTTGGTAACAATAATGGTAAAGATATACTGATTTAATGAGGAT
This sequence comes from Papilio dardanus tibullus, assembly GCA_013186455.1. NCBI lineage: Eukaryota > Metazoa > Arthropoda > Insecta > Lepidoptera > Papilionidae > Papilio > Papilio dardanus. The sequence goes on from QDHC01006030.1 coordinate 200,017, forward strand.
TCCCGCAGTTCAACAAAGGCCTTTGCCAAAAAACTTTCGGAGGATCACAAAATAGTAAAGTAATCTTGGATAAGATGCTATAGAACTACAGACTTAAGATTAGTTTTACTTAAGCTACATAATATAGCGTAGTTCTGTAACGCTTAGAAATAATAAACAATCATCTACGCACTATGACTTGTTATTTATGGTCCGAGTTTGTTACAATTAGGTAACAAACTTAGGCGACATTGTTATAAGGAGCTTCGGTGGCTCAGGGTTTGCAGGCCCCGAGTTCGAATTCCTCCATGTACTAATGTGTTTTTCGATTTTCATATGTACATATTTACCCGACGCTCTTAGGTGAAGAAAAACATCGTGATGCAACCTGCACATATCGGCGAAGAAATTAAAAGACATGTGTGAAGTCGCGCAAAATACGCGCTAGTCGTGCAGTTGCGGAAAATGGAGCCCATCATGGGTCGAACTACTCCTACTTGTTACAATTACAATGTAATATTTATTGTGACATAAAACCGACAATGCTGTTTATTATTTTTTTTAAGCTTTGAAATATAAAAATAATGAGACATCGGAATAAAATGTGTGCACTTGTTGACGAGTCTACAACAAAGCGCGTAAACGCAAAACAAAAGCTGCCAGCGTTGCAACATTTTTATTCAACATGTCGGTTATCGCTATGGAAATATAAAAAAATATATATGTTACTAATATAAATACGAAAGTTATGATGTATGGATGGCTCAATGGATCTTAGTGAAATTTTGCAAAGATGTAGAACACATAGGTTACTTACTATTTTTTTAATCCGCGCAGACGGAGTCACAGGCGACTATATTACTAATTGCGACATTAATTTATTCTTCGTTACTCGCTCTTTGTTCTATTTATTCCAATTTAATTGCTTATCGAGTTAGGAATACATAAAAATTCGAAAACTTTATCAATTTGCGATAAGCCAAGTAACTAACGGAGTTCGCAATTCACTTCAACAAGGTTCTAAATGGAGCGATGGAATAATTAACTCCGATAAACCATCGTAGTTACATCTATATTTATAAATCAATAGAATGAAAAGGAAGCATAAAGTTAGAGATTTATTTAAATTACGGGTTTAACATTTCACTAGAAACTTCTATTTGTCCAATTGCTTTCAATTATAGAATACATTTTTAAATTTTTACTGTAAGCCTTTGGCTTCATTGTACCTAGTTCCCGGACAAAACGGAGAATTTAACTGTTTTTGGGAAAGTTTCGATGGTTGGATCTCTAAAACAGATAAACGCATCTCGATAAAAAATTCCACAAGTGAAACTATGGAAGAACACATAGGCTGCTTACTAAGTTCTTTTCGATACCGCGTGGTAGGCGACAGCTCGTAGTAGATCAATCTAAGATTTTTTCACTGTAAAATTGTAAAATAACAAAAAGTGAAATTACTACAGAACATTGTAAAGGTTTGCTCACAGCAAGCGGATAATTTAAATCACATTAGGCACCTTTATAGTTGTATCCTTATCTTCCTTATCCTTACATAGTATAAAACAATAACGCTTTTTTATATTCGTCCCTATATATGCTTGAATCTTTAAAACTACGCAACGAATTTTTATGCGGTTTATTTAATAGATAGTGTGATTCATAGGGAAGGTTTTCATGTATAATACATTCACAATATAGTAGAGTAACACTGATAATTTAGAGGTTTTTAATATGATGTAAATTAACACATTTTTAGCGCTTACATTGCAAACGCTGCAGTATTTAGTATCAGCATTATACCGATTTGCACCCGTGCGAAACCGGGGCGGGCCGCTAGTTCACCATAAAAGGCATACAAATGAAGCTGCACGTCTCGCATACAATTGCGGGAGGGATTGTCGACAGAGAGCGATGTGACAAATTGATTGGGTTAATCGCGCTCACGAGTGACTAACGAACAGCCGGAACCGGGAGCCGATAATTAAACCGGACCGGAGCGCACGTCCGGACACCTCGGTACAGTCGCGTAAACAAAGGTAATTCGCATCCACCACCACGACTGTTGTCTCTAATCTGCATTGCTGCCATTTCGTTATGACTGTACATCGATATGAATAATTTGTCAATGATATCTGTATAAATTAGTTACATTTACCTTTAATTTAGTAGTTTAGTCCATTTTACCTTTCCATCCTTTTCTTATAAGGAAATGATGGGAAGGGGAAGTGGATTTGGCGGGGAAGGGACGCATGAGAAGGGGAAATATACTCTTCCTGTGCCTGTCCTCATGCCTCGATTACTGTAGGCAATGCATCTACAGATGTTTATAGACAGTGGTCGGTTCCCTTCGGCGAATTCATGTGGCCGCTTTCTCCTTTGTCACTTTATACCTAATATTAAAAAAGAACAAACAAAGACATACATCTTCTCGTTTAAAGTCTACCTGTATAATCAGCTGGCACAAATCTATAACCACTGATATAACATAGCAAGCAATATTAATGTTGTGTATTCGAGCTCTTCATATTATGATCTTATTAGTTGTATCGCACACGCAATATCGGCTCTGAAAGCACTTTACACAATTTGAACTGTAAATTATAGATTCATCAACATCGTCAGCTTATTCAAACTGTTCTATTGAAACTAAAAGTGTTTTATTCTGTCTACAAACAAGCTTTTCCTTGTAATACTAATTTAACAATCGCGTACTTAGTTCTTTGCTGGACGGGAGCTTACCTCCTAATGCCCGATATTCCTGTCGGCTACTTTATTACTACTCGGCGGCCGTCACCCCATCCGGGACTCCGGGAACGAGATAAAAAGCCCGGGATTAAGCTATCGGTCGCCGGCACTCCCGTCTCAATACTCTTTGACGACCCGAGAGGCTTTTTAGGATTTGCCCAATTTCGAATTTAATATCGCAATGGCCATTAATTACCTCTATCCTTCTGTTTAATTCTTACTGTGAATAATTCAATAAAGAGGAAGCGACTGCAGACAGATTTTTTCGCTTTTAATTTTATTACTGTGCAGACAAAGGGAATTAAGTCGGCGTCCGCTTAATGCCTTTCTCCGCGTTTAAAGAATTAGACGACCTTAAAAACTTTACTGTCGCGTTCAATTGTTTAGTGTTGTTCATTTAATTCACATGTTTAACTGCTCCGTGAAGAGGAGAATAAGAAATTGAGCATTGCATCAGCACAGTGCAGTTGCGAGATTTGTATACTGTTGCATAATGTTGGTCAATTAGTCAGCGAATCAGTTATTTTTAAAGTTAAATTGACTCAAAGTATTTTTGATTATGTTTTTAATAAGCAAACTCAAAACTACTTTGAGTGTTTACCGACCGCATTTAATTTAAATTATTAAATTTTTAGTCGTTTGAAATACATTACAAAAAAGTTCATTAAAATTCTCCTGAAGCACTGGTGTTCATAAATCTGTTTGTAGCACTAGAAACGAAATATAAATATTTTAAAAGAAAACGTTACTAATCTGATAAAGAAAACACCCTTGGGGTATAAACCATTTATTAGTATTTTTACTAGATCTAGGAAAGCGGTATTACTGATTTTCGTGTAGTTAGTAACTTAATACAAAATCCCATCAATATCATATTGTTAAATTGGTGTAAATAAATGGAATTCAATATGTATAAATAAACTTTGATCAAATTAAGCGATGTAACAAAATTGACATCTTGTTTTAAACATGTTAAAACTTAGACGTAACTTGTACGTAACTTAAGCTGGGACTAATAAAGTGTATGCGCGAGCCGTGTAATCAGGAGGGGTCCCTATTTGCTTATCTGATCTCCTCCCCCTCGCATTAACGGATTACCTGGTCCTCGTACCACAACGTGAATAATAATGGATACCTATGAATATTTAAGACGAATCTCTGTCCACCCCTTTTTGACATGTGGCTTCCTAGAAACATGTGATAATTAAAACAAAAATTACTAAAGTACTAATTGAAAAGGTAATGTGAAAATCGCATAGATGTACTTTTAGTAATTCGTGTTTCTTTGTAAATGATCAGATTATAGTTTTGCTTATGAAGTTTCCAATGCCTAACATAAATTAAATTATTAATATCGCTTATGTTGTCCTAATAACGCGGCGTCGATATTAAAGTCGTTCGTCAGTGCGGCTCCGTGGTACGGGTAGTTTGCTGAACTTGGCGCGAATTCAGATCTACTTATTTAGGTTAAACATCGTAAACTCTCAACATTACTAACAACCTGATAATAAAGTTATGAGTTTTACAACACATTAAGTTAGATTTTTGACTGTATTTATAACCTTGTGTTTTCATATCTGTGATTATTTAACCCTCTGTCTTATTGCTTGTAAAAAAAATATAAACAATGTGGTACTTCTTTTTTTTTTTTTTTTTTTTTTTTTTTTTTTTTTTTTTTTTCAAGGTGGAATCTATTTTAGATCCTAGTGCCCACGGGGGGAGCACATATCGGTATGTGGGACTCACCCTCCTAATGAGGGCATACCGCACTAAACCACCTTGTTCCCTCTTGGCCATTCCTGTGGGCGAAGCGGGCACTTACAAGTAACCTCCGCAACGCCCACTGGCCGCCTCAGGAAGAGGCCCTCGAACGCCCTTAAAAGGGCGCTGCGCCTAAAGGCGCTCCTCGGAAGACGGCACCGTGCAATGCGGGTTCGGTCCCCCGCCCTCACCCGCTGGTGCCGCCGTGGTTTATAGAGACCACACCTCGTGACCCCGTCTTAATCAAGACGAGGGCCCGCGGTCCCGGGAGTTATCCCGGGATTACGCGAGGGACGTAGGATCACACGCATCATGTACACTCTGAAAACAGAGTGTAACCGATGCGTGCTCCCTGAGCGTCCAACCCTCGGCCGTCTGGGAGTGCAGGTGGGTGGGGCAAAACCCCACCCATTGGCACACAGACAGCCCACCTCATCGCAACGACGGTGCGACCCCGCAGAGCCGCGGAGGACAGGGAGAGTGGCGCACCGTAATACCAACACCCCTCTTCCTCCGCGGCTCTCCCTCTCCGTCGGCGGGCACGAAACCACCACCGACCAGGGTCCACACACCGGGTGTGTGTCCCCTCCTCTACCAGGCCTCCACAGGGTGAAGGCCTGCCCCGCGAGAGCCGGCCGCCACCCGGCCAACCGGCCCTCCCTCCCTGGTTCCTCTTAGCTTCACCGTGTGCCCCTCACGGTTACTAGAGCCCCACCGCCACGACAAGGCGGGAACCGTTGGTGGGGAATGTGGTACTTCCTAAACTAGCTCGAAGTAACAAATAACATTTTTTTTAGAAAAAATCAAAAGACATTGATTATCATATTTCCTTGTTCGCTTTTTAGTTGGTATTGTTAGAGATATTAATCAATCAAACTCGACACAATGCTGAAAGCAAAGCCAGTCAGCCATTACCTGCCTTAGCTTGGATTTAATTAGATATCCGTAGATGCTATTAATTCAAATTAACCAAACCGTGAATTCAGTAAGTAATTATTTTTGTTTTACTTATATTTTTATTAATGTGATTGTTTTTATTGATAAATATATTCATGTACAATTTAGGATAACATATTTAAGCTTTTTTTATAGCTTTTGGTTTGTAAACAAAACGATAAAGGAATCGTTTTAAAAATATAAAATCTATTTCGTAAAACTCCGAAACAATTTAATCCCAGTACAAACTCTCATCCGCCTCGTCCCTCCCGCCGCGCCGCCGCGCCCCGAGCACACACAGCGCCGGACTAATGTTAGACAAATGTCAACAACGAGGTAAATTAGTTTTCAGTTTGTTCCCGAAATTTTCATACAACACTCTTCATAATTCGATGGAATAACAATCTAGCGAGCGCGGGAAAATATTTGACGAGGGCGATACTCCGGCTGCCGCGAACGCGTTTCCATTGCCGACGCGACGAAATATTAATTAAAATTTAACAACCGAATTTATTAAACCGACTATTTTAATTTATGTTTTAGTGCGTTGAATTCTTATGATCTGTAAAACATTTTATAGAATAATTATCGTGAAGAATATTTATCGAATGACAAAATCATGTTAGTCTATCTAAACCTAACACTGAGCTGACAGTCAATACGAAGTCGAGGCAAGTCGCTATCCAAAATTCTCGGAACTATCAAGATTTAAATTGCCATATTCTTGAAGTGTTAGCTTTGCTACAAAGAGTTGTCTTGTAAAGAGGTCAGCGTGGCACCTTTACAAAGCGTCGTTAGCGATTCCCTACACTTCCATCGTCTGACACAGAGACTGCCAAAGCCCGAAACAAAGAGTTCTTTCTTTGCAAGTCCATTTGCATTTTAGACATTGTATTGACCTTGTCTTAAACTAAGGTAGCAAACGACGAGGCTCGTATACGTGCTACTAACTGCAGTAGGCGCTTTTATGATTTATATCAAAGCGAGATGCATTTATTCGTCGGTCGCGTTTGAAATTAGGATGCCGCATAGCTAAGTGGAGTTTTTGAATACCATCTCCAGAGTATATTATATGGATTTCGGTCTACAATCGTAAAGTTTGCTCTCTATATCTCTCTATCACTTTTCTGTGTATTTCGAGTGGTAATTGAATTAATTGTACGATTATATTGACCAACAATCTTGAAGGTGTAAACTGTATTACAGGTAACAACGTCTTTTGGTTAGGTTTATAATTACTAACATATTGTTCGTAAGAAACGGGATTCTTACCACGATTTAGCTGTTTGATATCTAATTAATAATATCGGAAGCTCAAATAGCGAAATTGTGTCTTGATAATGTTTACAGTTAATCGGATTTTTCCTCTTTAAAAGTATTAACTAGGGTGACACGATGACCCGCAGTGGGCCTTGGCCTCCGACAAGAAATCTCTCCAAACTTGGCGATAATTAACATAGGAAGTATAATAAAACCCTTCAATAAGTCTAGGTGACATAAATACTTCACCTACATAGTAATCCTCTAGCCCGGCGTCAGTCTAATCGTATCCGGCAAACATAATGCTCATAAAGTCTTTATATTAAACAAGATTACATGTAATCTACTTTCCTGCTTTATCTAATAAGATTTTACGCACTGTAATGAAATAAAAATCTCGTATCGTACGACAATGGAAACAAATCGTTGAAGTTTAAGTGTATAGATACCTATGTCAGGAGAGAACCCCAACCGGTTGGTATTGATACCCCTTTCTCGAAGTACACAGATTAAACTGGTTTAGTAAAACATTGAATTGTTCTAAAAATAAATATTTATATTAGAGGAATTCCTAGTACGTAATTTGGTTACAATAATATTTCATTCTTTTTACCGTGTCTCAGGAGTTTAGCTCTTGACTTCTAATCTACAGGTCCCAAGTTCCAGTCCCGCCATGTACCAATGTGTTTTACTATTTTCGAATTTCATAAGTTCATATTTACCCGACGCTCTTACTGTGAAGGCAAACACATGATGCCTGCACATATCAGTGAAGAAATTCAACGATATGTGTGAAGTCGACCAACTCGCACTGGGCCAGCATGGTTGACTATGGCCTAATCACCCCCTTATGGTAGACTCCGAGACCCTCTGTTTGAATATAGTGAGCTGGTGATGACTCTGTCTATGTCAGATTAATATACAATATTTATCCTAACATAGTATAAAACAATAACGCTTTTTTATGTTTGTCCCTATATATGCTTGAATCTTTAAAACTACGCAACGGATTTTGATGCGGTTTTTTTGATAGATAGAGTGATTCATAAGGAAGGTTTTCATGTATAATACATTCACAATATAATAGAGTAACACTGATAATTTAGAGGTTTTTAATATGATGTCGTAAATTAACACATTTTTAGCGCTTACATTGCAAACACTGCAGTATTTAGTATCATCATTATACCGATTGGCACGGAAATGCCGGAGCGGGTCGCTAGTTTCCAAATAAAAAGATTAATCTTTATCAGTATTACTGCTTATAATTTATTTAAACTGGCAAAAAGCATATTTAAACTATCTTATTTTACTGGTTCTATATTCATAGAGAAGACGGCACTTTAATAAATGATATTAAGCAATATCTCTGATCTCCGGCAACATCACGGCTACCACTCGAAGCGGATAAATAAGACGAAAGCTTTAGTTCTATTCAAATCATTGAATAAGAAATGAACTAATTCGTTTTCTTAAAAACCCGTTTAACGTTTAAGAGGACAGGGACTATTCATCTTGATTTTAAATAAGAAAATATTTTTAATTTATGAAAAATAAGTGCAAATTCTAAGTTAGAGGTATATTTGAAACTAGTAATCTATTACAATAATTTTATAAGTTCGATTTCGTCTTTTAACACTGCTGTTGTATGAAAAAGTTTGTACCGTAGCAATTTGTTATATCTGGCCACCCAATAATGGTGACATAGATAAGAAAATATATTTATTTTTGACATTTTGTATTGAAAGGAAAAGTTTCCATATCTGTAAGCATTCAGCAGTGAGTTTGTTGTGGGAGAGATAAGTATTTGCTTTATTGCAAATTCGTATAGAAGATACCATTGTTATGTTTGCTGTTTAAAGATAAGAAAAAAACAATTTTGTCTAACTGAAGTTGACATAGAAATCTAGGTAAACAATAAAACAGTACCTACGTTGTATTAGTTTTTAAATTGTTGAATGAAAAAGTTTCCCGAAATTTCAATGATTCCATATACCTTTGACTTAAGATTAAAGCGTTTTGAGCCAAGTTTGTGCTATGTTAGGCTTCGCTTAGCGTTTGGCCTTATTTTACCTGGAAATAATGAAATTATACGTTTTATACAAATTCAAGTTTAATATAAAAACTGTTTATTTTTTAATGAAAGTTTGTAGTTCTTTATTGACCATGTCCCTACTCTTTGAATAGATAGAAACTGCCAAAGTTATTACACAAAACAATGCAGCAAAACAGCAAACTATAAAGCGCTGTCTCGTTGCAACTCTCGTTATTTAAGAATAGTATTTATTACATAAGTTAGTAAGTTTGGCGCTTGAAAGCGCTAGATCTGATTCAAAGTTTATAATAAATCCGTCCTCGTGGCGCTGCGGGAGTGTGACGCGAGATTGTTCCCTGTGTCCGCACAAATAACATAAGTAATAACTCTTGAATTATTTGCCACATAACTTTGTATGTAGTCAATCGAATTACTAAACACACAAACATTTTGAATAATATTTTTGATATACGATATATAAGACCTTTGGCTACGGCTTCATTGATAGGAAACGAATATGAAAAGGGATAATTTTTGTTTTATTCAACTCTACTTAAAAATAACGTAGAGTTTAAGTTTAAAAACTGGATTTTTTTTAACTTAAACTCTACGTTCTTAAGCTTTATATTAATATCAAAATAAAGGCTAACAATATGTACTCGTAACTTTTTTCACCAAGGCGAAAAGAAAACTTAGAAAGAGCTTAATGGTCTTCATCATAAAAAATCTTAGTACCGACAAAAATATGTTAAAACATAATTTAATTACATAAAATTGTTGTTAAAATATTTATGTTCTTGTAATAAATATATTACCTTGTTCGTAGCCTTTAACGGACTAACGTTGTCGAATATTTAATAAGGAAGCGTTTTATAACTTTCAGGAAAGCGCCTCGTACTTGCAACTTCAATCAAGCGGGTTTAGACAACATCCATTAAGATAATAAAGTCACAAATTGTTCATACAACTTTATATTTAACATCACAGATATTTTTCAGAAAACATATTTAATATTACGAGCGGCGATGGCTCAGGGGTTTAGCTCTTGACTTGTAATCTGCAAGACGCGAGTTCGAATCCCGCTACGTACCAATTTCATATGTACATATTTATCCGACTCCCTTACGCTAAAGGAAAACAGCGTGATGCAACCTACACCAAAATCAAAGATATGTGTGAAGTTGGTCAACTGGGCCAGCGTGGTTGACTATGGCCTAGTCACCCCTTAGGGGATATGCTCCGCGCCCAGCGGTGGCGAGGTATAGGAGCTGGTGATGATATTTAATATTAGAGGTAAAAGTACCTAATCTTGTTTCAAGCAACGTTCAATTTAATTCATTATGAAATCAATGTGAACCATCACAAGATAAGATGCCATATATCCTAGTTTTTGATTCAATAGTTCCTCTATAAACAATTCAAATATAATTTTATAGTCACTCAAATTTAGTTCTTAACTAATCCAATCTAGTATATGAGTACATTGTAAATTGGTGACTAGAATTACTTACCTTGTCCGGACAAAACCGTACAGTACACCTGAAGCGAGAGCCTTGAGCAGAATTAAATGAACCCTCTACCGGACTGTGTATCTTGTAGATCCGACAAGATTACACAAACCGGAACGTAATTGAGATGGAATTACGTAAACGTATGTACGTTGCTACACGAGAATTCTACATTATTTTCCTAGTCTAGTATTCCTAGAAATGTCTAAGTTTTTGACTTATCCGATCTCGGGGTTTACCGATAGTACATGCGCTACAAAGCGATTCGATAGCGAACATCAAAAATGTATGGAACTGAGAATAACGTTCGATATCTTACACGTGACAATATGGCTTATCGAATGTCATTGTCAATTTCCTACATTTTTGTCGATTCCATCAGCGATATCGCCAATCGAAAGACACTTTGCGTAGCTCTCCTGGATTACTCTAGGTCAGTGGTTAGGGTTTACAAAATGTTTAAAATCTACTTAGAAATTCTGACTATCGAACTTAGGAAATAGCTTTTAGTTGGGAGCAATCTGTATTTCGGATTTCGTTACGACTACAAATATTTAATGAAAAATGTAGTTGATTATTTGCTTCAAGATTTTACGTTCTACAGAAGAGAACAATTTGGACATCATAAATTCCGTTTTGATTCCAAAATAAAAGAACTTAAAATTGTTAGTAAAATTCCGCTGAGATTTTATCTTCCAATTATAAACTGTAAAATTTATTTATTTAGAAGTAACAAAACTAACAAAATCTTATATAATTGTTTATTTTAAACTGTAGATATATCTTGTAGTGAAATTAATCAAGGAAACTATTTGGCTTACACGTACGAAACTAGTCTTGAGTGTTAGCAAGACGTTTAATCATAGTGTTAATTAATACCGCAAATAAGCTCCCGCCCGATCCCGGCCGCGCACTGAATAGTTTAGGAACGACCGGCACACGTTCAAATAACACATTACTGACTAATGAGATACATACATCTATGTAACATTGGTTGTTTATTTTAGTATCAAATCTTTTTAAAATGTTTTTAAATTAGAAATGTCAATTACAGTCGAACTTGAATAACCGACAGTTCAAGGGACCACGATATGTGTATCGCTTGTAGTGGTTTCTCTCTAATCCCAGTTTCTAATGGAGGTAGCTCGTCGGGACTAGAATCCAGATTTGACTGTATATAGTAATTTGTCAAGTCAGTTTCGTTGCTTCCATCTTCTTGACTCTTTTCTCGTATCTTTTTTTTATATTATAAAGTGGCAAACGAGCATGCGGCCACCTAGATTCGCTGAAATAACGAAGGAATCGTTGCCCATAGAAGTCTGCAATTGCAGATGCGTTCTTCTTCTTCTTAAAGTGGTGCTGAAGGTTGGCCGTTATCTTCGAATATGCGTTTGCCTACCCTTAATCTACGGAGGAGACGCACAACAAAACTATAATTATTTTTATAAATACTGTCTATATTAGTATGACAATAACAAATAATTTAAGTAAATATTTTTGTTTAGAATATTTCTAACGGTAAAATAAATCGTTTTTCGATCCGTCCTTGTCCCGTCGCGCGTGAAATGAACCCGTCCAAAAAATGTATCATTAACTTGGAATTAGTCTTGAAGAACAAATTTCAATAAAGATCATTTTACATCGGAACCGCTTAACATCATTTTGTCTTCAAACTCACCAATTTATAATAATCTATTTATGTAGCTTTATACTCATTTTACATTGTTTACGCATACTAAGACTTTGGGAAGTAAGGAGACAAAGAGTTACTTTTCTTTTAAGGATGGACAGTTTCTTTGTAAGAAATAAAAACTTATACTTATCTATACTAGTATTATAAAGAGAAAAGGTTTGTATTTCTTGTATAACTTAAAAACTACTAGACCGATTTCAAAAATTCTTTCACCGTTAAAAAGCTACATTATCACCTAGAAACATAGGCTATCCGCGCGGACGAAGTCGCGAGCAACTAGTTATAGATATGTTAAATACCATTAAAAGATAATACGGTGTACACAGTTAACCAAATCGATTGTATTTTATTTTGCTTAGATACTAAAGTTACATATTTACGTAGCGCGTAGGAAGGCTAGAATAAATCGACTTGTACGTCCACAACAGTTGGGTTTTAGATCTGCATAACGCAATCTGTGTAAACCGGCACGCTATACATCGTGCCGTTGCTTTATGCCATTGATTCGTCTGTACTACCGGTTTACACTATCAAATCTTTCTGTTGCCTTTTCAGAAACAATAGTACAAAGTCATGGTCAGTTGCGTTGTTGTTGTTATGTATATCTGCAATGGAATATTTTGGTTAACAGCAGATTTTATACTATTCTTGAATCTAATATTGTTTCTAATATTTTTCGTTTTGGGGTTATAAATCCATGTGAAATATTTTTGTTTTATCACAGACGTTTCCTATAAAAAGTGTTTCACGTCAAATGAATTCTTTCCATGGCATAGAAACAAAAGAAACAAAGCATATCCGAACGTCTTCACCCTAACCCTTTTAACGCAATCCAAGTCAAAGTGGGCGTTTCCTGCTTGAAGGACAAACTGTAGATCCGGCCGCAATATTCATGAGCCGAAACTGATGCTCCTCTCACGCATACTAATAACAGTTTTAGCTCTGACCCGGAGCCCAATCGTTAAGCAGGTGCCCTTCCCCGCCCTTACAGGACCTCGCTCATCCTTGACACAATTATGAATACGTATACGTCTTTTAAGTTGGACTTGTTTGAATATGCATCTGTATTACTTATGATTTATGCAGAAGTTATACGAAAAAGAAATTAAGTGCTTACCAACTTTATAGGTAACAGAATAGTTAAGAAAAATAAGAAGCTTGATCGACGTCAAAAATTGTTAATCAATAACAAATGAATTCAAATTTAGGAGCATATTTAAAAATTACTGTTAGTAATTTCTCGTCAAATTATAATTCAGATTAATTTCATATTTAACCGAGAGAAACAAACATGTCGATAATATGGAATAGAAATATAAGAGCTTAGCTTAACAAATGTGAGGTTTAGCTCAACGCCACAGGACGGATATTACGCGGCACGGTTGAGGGAGGCGATAAGAAATTCGCTCTAACAAAATGTCGTCGAAAAATGCATCCATGTATAATAAGGGACCGGCAAAAATTTATGCACACTTTATCCTCTTGATGGTCTGAAATTTAAAAAGAATGAAAGGAATATTTCATTTGTAAACGTCTGCGAAAACGACGACGTTTTTGAAATCTGCTTTCAGTGCTCGAAAAATCTTGTTAATTTGTAAAATGTCGCTAAAGGAGAATTTTAGTCTACAAACAAGAGATTATAAGCACTTTTTTACTGATGTGCTTTGAATACATTTTTGAATATCAGTTTTATTATAGTATTATCTTAAAACTTATAATATGTACAATTATTATGCCGAACCATTTATTCTACACTTTGATCATAACTCTATCACAACCCAAATCACAAAACCTCTTTCATGTTTATTTCGTTCCGATTTAATTTTGTTAAAAAATTATCGGGCGCTCCTGTGCTCCAGTCCTGCATAGAAAGGCAAAGTAAACAAACAAAGCCAGCTGCAAATGGAAGCGTGGCGGCGTCACTTTGTGAGCAATTTGCATCCGTGCACAAAAAGTCCACTCTACGGAGATTGCTAGATTAGATTTGCTGCTGTAATACTCTGCTACGTTGCCCAGATATCGTAGAATACCCAGCACTATAATTCGGGACTGATAGACATGCCTATCAGAAACATAGTAATTCGGTTTGGCATAAAACGTTACTGTTTTAGTTGAAAAATTAGAATATATTGTTCTTGTGTCACTTGACTTACATTTGTTTCAGAGCTTACAAAAAAACTAATATTAAAATTACTGGCTTCTGTCATTTTTTTAAGGAAGATATAGTAGAAGACAACCTGTATATCTTAATCTGTAATCCTCATTATTTGAAATCCAAAGGAACGTTTAATGTCACTAAGAACTTTTCGAATAAATTCACCAACTTAAGGTTAAGACCTATAGTTTTAAAGACGTAGATACGATCAGATATCTAGGATCGACTTCGAAGGCAGACGGTCTAACGAGGAGACCGCTTACTCTTGTTAGTAGTTAATATTTAGCAAACGGCACAGGAAAGCGAGTTAATGCTAGTTACTCATCGTTTGCAGCTTTGACCGATACAGACCACAGCGTAGCACAAACTTCATCACTTACTAACTCGATCGTGCTCGAAATGCCATCTATTGGGGAGACTACAAGTAATATAAGAAATAATCAGCTCGTTAAAGACCGAAATGTGATGACGTCATAGTAGAAGTTGTATCTTTATACAAGTTATTAAAAGTACATAATATTTGATTCATAAATAACTTCCTCTTCCTCTAAAGTTGAAAGTATTACAAAAAGGTAAAATAAAGTAGAGAAGCTTATATACCGGCGGAAAACATAAACAGGTATGCGTGATGAATAATGAAGTCACGGAAAATATAAAGTTCGCCAAAAGAAAACTTTTGTTTTTACAAAGTTCACGTTCAGTGAGAGAGGTGATAAATTTATAATTACCTTCAAACAAATAGGTCAACTGCTAGACTGAGTAGTTCAACAACTTTGGAAATTATTACAGCTCTTTACTTTGAATCTACACTGTAGTCTTTACAAAGTTTTCTTTTTTATTTTAAAAAGGTTCTTAAATCATTTATGGACATGTTTTCCCTATACGTCCCTCTTGTATCTCCTCTTTTAAGGCCGTTTAAGATTTTAACAATAATCATTCGGTTAAATTCTAAGAAAAAAATGTGGAAACCTTAATAGCCTCAAATCCAATTTCTTAAGAAAAAGGGTCTTTGTAGTAACAACACTACAGTACAGCTAATTAAATTGTAGTTATAAGATTCTTGTATTAAAACTTGCCACGTTCCCGGATAAATCTAATAGTAGAAATCAAACACAAAAACATTACAGAATACAGCTGGTGGTTGAAACAAAGGCAACTAATAAGACGTAGGGGCAGAGGCGAGAAGCGGATAGCGGACCGCGAAGTTCACTTAATCCTTGCGAGATGAAAAAGTACAATGGATCGGAATAAAGGCTGGCGGCGGGAATCGATCTCGAGGCACCGCACAAGTTACAAGCGATAGCGAATCTCAGAAATACTTCGAATTGTGTGGTCCAAGTTACAAGTGATGGCAACATCTTGACATTTTATAATCGATCGCTTCTTTGTATTTAATAAAATGTTACTTGTCAACTGATTTGAAAACTGCATCTAAAAATAATAGTAGTGCCTATCTTGAGAAAAATATGGTATTTATTTGGTAATCCTATTTAAAACGTGACATTTAAAACATTCTCATATTTGTAGCAATTAATTTTTCGTTACAAAATGTCTTTGCCATTCCTCAAGTTAAAAGCAACGATAATTCCTGGCAAGTGAAGTCCAGGAATACTTTAGATGTGTCACAAGTCATAAGCGATAGCGACTACCAGGAGTACAGGAATCGATCCGGGTAGAGTTGGAGTCACGAGCGATGGTGAGTCCCCGGGATTTACGTCGCTGGGTAATTGATTGCGCCCCGAGTGCGCACTGTAATTGGCGGGGTGTTACGAAAAGGAAAATGTATTACCTCTGACGTCTAGAGCTTCGGCAGCTGTTTAGCCTCCTATACTGTACTTTACAGCTAGACTTGTTTGTACTTAGAATACTTGTTTAGTTTTTTTATATTATAAAATAGCAAACGAGCAAGCGACCACCTAAATTTGCTGAAGTAGCGAAGCGACCGCTGTCCATAGATGCGTTGCCTACCCTTAATCTACAGATGAGGAGACGCACAGAACAAAGACAATACCACTTTATGAGTCCCCTCCCCCGCCAAATTCACTTCCCCTTCCCATCATTTCCTTTAGTATTTGTGTCGTATCGAAAGAACACGTAAAAATATAGTCTTTAAATTACTACATAGTATTAAACAAAGTCGCTTTCTCTGTCTATATCTCTATGTATGCTTAAATCTTTAAAACTACGCAGGTTTTTGATGCGGTTTGTCTTAATAGATAGAGTGATTGAAGAGAAAGGTTTATATGTATAACTAGCTGCCCGCAATCGCAATGTGCAATTATTATTAGTATATCTGTTATATACAACATTCACAGTTTTTCTGTAGTGTATTTAGTATCAGCATTGCACCCGTGCGATGCCGGGGCGGGTCGCTAGTCTACTATGAATTAAATAAATTGCTGAAGTTCGTATCATTTGAAACTTGTTAAAAGAAAAGTCAGTAAAAGCCAACGAGTAATTTATTTCAGTAACATAATAGTAAATAGACTATTAAATAAACAATTTATTGTTAGTGAAGACAAAGTATATTTATTTAAGCAAATTGTCCTTATCTAAACTCTTTTGTATTTTATTTGAGACCTTAAAATAATTTACGTAAAATATTTCGTTTTACAATTGGATGTAGAGACAAAGACTTTAGCCAACTTTGATGTCTTGTTTTTAGATACTAAGCATTATTGTTTGAAATTATTCGTTGTTTTTAATGTATTCTTTACAAAAATAAATGGTATTTTTTTATTTGTTGCTCTTGCGTAACTTAAATGAGGATTTTGATGATTAATAAAAAATATTTTTATTGCTGTGATTGGTAGTCTGCCATTAAACACTTCCTTTCCCGTTTAGTCTGTACTATAATAATCTATACTAATATTATAAAGAGAGAAACTTTGTATTTTTGTTTGTATTGAAATAACTCACGAACTACTGGGCCGATTTCAAAAAATCTTTCACCATTAGAAAGCTACATTATCCCCGAGTAACATAGGCTATATTTTATACATTTTTTTTAATACCGCGAGGACGAAGTCTTGATTAACAGCTAGTGAAAAATATATTTAAATCTGTATTTGTACGAGTAATGACGTAATAAAATTATTCGAATCGTTAATAATTCGCAATTCATTTTCACATCTATCAAAGAGCGCTGCATTTCGTAATCGGGTCGCCTAAAATGAAGCATCGCATTCTGGATTTACTGGGGCATGTGCGAGTGGCAAGCGCCCGAGATCCGACCAGAGTTCTTTATGGAACTCGTAATAATGAATCAGAGATATTGCGCACAATATATTTTAGTAAAGGCAAAGTGCTAGTTGTTCAAAGCAAAAATAGCGATTTACCTTTGCCATTTTCATTTCGCTACCCAAAGACAATTAATCGTTTGTTTTAAAAAAGACAGAACCATTGTGAGATTATTAACTCTGTTAAGCTAACACATCATTAAAGTATTATTTATTACGAAAATAAAATTTTTAGAATAAATTACAGTCTCTTTCACAAAATTAGCTACTAATCTATTTTGATATGACATTAAACTAATATCCCGTTATTCCGAAAAAAAAATGTACTGCGATAAACGAGGACTAATAAGTCGCCGATTATACGATACTGGAGGACACTCGGAACCACCTCGGACCAAATTATGTATCATAAGAAGTAACAGGAACAAGGATGTTCTGTATTTCGGAATAAATTTTATGAATGTACCAGTACCAAACGTAGAAAGTACAACAGTAATAACGCTGATTCACGTTTCGGAAAAAAGTGGATAGAGTTTATATTTTAAAATTATTATTAACCGCGTTCAGAGTTTAAACATAATAACACATTTCAGAATATTCATCATTCCATACAACGTAGCAATCGAGATAATGTTACCGCATCGTCATTTTAGCGCTCCCAGCGAGTTGGCAAGTCGTTTTAATTGCTCAACTATTACCTAAGTTAATTGATAGATGTGCCTTCGTCTACTTAGCGTTGTAATTACGAGAACTTTTGCTGCGTTCGACTGAGCGATATACGGTGAACTCACGATTCATCATATATCAAATTCATCCGCTTCTCTAAAGCCTTGTTCGCACCAGGATAGTATTTTAGTCGAGTAGCAAGTAGCATTTATCCGAACAAAGGATTTACTACTGTTCAGACTCGTTTAAGCCTAAACCTACGCAATAGAATAGTAATTTAGTAACTAAACGTGTCCGAAAAGCAACATTTTAGTAGAATAGATTTGTAAATCCTTTGTTCGGATACTTGCTACTTGCTACTCGACTAAAATACTATCCTAGTGCGTACAAGGCTTAACTGATATATTTTGTCTTGCTTTAGTTACATTACTGTATCTTTTAGAGAATTTTACCTGTTAATTAATTTATTTAAACATACTAATACACGATAATTGTTGGGAAATAGATTTAATTGTCAGTGGATTACTTCCCTTAGTTTTTACAATTTAAAGTTTCTTCTAAAATTACGAGAGTCCACACTGGTAAACGTATGAGTAGAAAGTTACTTTGTTGATAAGACAGCTAAGTTAGCTCTTGTTCGCTACTTCGTCCGCATGGAATTAAATCATGTAGCCTATATTACTCGGGGATAATGTAGCTTTCTAATGATGGATGAATTTTTGAAATCGGACCAGTAGTTCTTGAGTTATTTCAATACATACAAAAATTCTAAAATACAAAGTTTCTCAAAGTATAACATTAGTTTATAAGATATATAAGGTACTATTTTTCAGCATTTATGTTGATTCAACTTGTTCTACGTTTCAATATCTCAAAAAACAATATCATAACCTGAGTATTTCCATAGGTTAATTGTTAC
Source organism: Papilio dardanus tibullus (assembly GCA_013186455.1). NCBI lineage: Eukaryota > Metazoa > Arthropoda > Insecta > Lepidoptera > Papilionidae > Papilio > Papilio dardanus. The sequence continues at coordinate 218,916 of QDHC01006030.1, forward strand.
GAAGTACACTAGAGAAATATTATTATTACACCTTGATTCCGCCACAAGCTTGCACCCTCGCCCCATTCCTTCGTGTGAATATAATTGATAACGATCGGGAAGCTTTCCCCTTACGACGTTTATATTCTTAGCGCATTGCCACACCAGCTGTTACGTTTTAAAATGATACCTTACCTTGGTGCCCCGCGGTGTGGCACAGCATCAATAGAGGCGACTTCAACGTTTTTAAAAAAGTTAAAGGCATACCCCAGCTGCGGCCAGCAACTTATTTAATAAAAATTTATTCTGCAATGTAGCGGTGGGGATTCGCTCGCGACTCGCGGAGTACGAACTCATTTTACAGTTTTAGATTCGATTTGATTTTCTTAAATCTTTTCGTTTGTTCTTTTTAATTGTATGCCATTTATCTTTATGAGTTTGTCGGCTGAAACTTTATTTAGTTAAATCGGTTTCCTAACTCACAAAATTATGCTTCCCAAAAAACTTTTGAAACCGACATTAACAAATGTATTGTTCTAATCATCATCTTAGATTGCGTCAAAATATAGAGTTCATTATTTTTAACCACAAATTTATTTAAAATTCCATTATTTCGATACGAAAGGACTTAATAACTTAACAGATCTAAAGTAGTTCATTTTAATGTAATGCTTAAACAAGACGATGTCTGATTTCTGTTTATGATTTAGGCAGAGTATTTTAAGTTTTAAAATGCAAGTGCAATATGAATATTATACTTAGAATAGAAACGAGCATGAATTATGCATCAAAACTATCAAGCCCAAAGCATTTCAATCTTATTTAGGAACTTTTTGGCATCCCTCAGCGGGAAGGACCGCGAGCTTTAAGTTTTAATGGAATTTTAGAAGACAATTCGTTTATAGTTTATAAATAACTTCACATTATATTGCTTTATCTCTGCTAATATTCATGTGAAAAAATATTTCTTATTTATGCCTACTAATGACTTTTACAGTGCGCTAGCCTCAAACATGACGTAGAAGCCCTTTCCTAACTTTCTAATACTTTTAATAATTGTTAGTTGATTCCCTAATTGTCACATTATTAATTAACATTAAAATAATTTAAGAATAAACAAATATAAAATAAAACTTATTCATGAGGCGCGGAATATCGCAGAAATAAAATTCGTTACTGGGGCAAGTTTTAATGGCGGACCCTAATAAAATGTTAAATAATTGATGGTAATTATTCAACGTTTTATCAAATTAAGTGCTTCCTTATTTCGAAAGCAACAAAGCCCATATCCGAGTCAACCGACGGGCCCTTAATGGACCCTCCGTAAAAAAAACCGTGGATATTTAAATGCAAAACACTGCAATGTGTATCTTATGTCACCTGTTTAAGTGTTAAACCGCTTTGTTTGTTTGCTTTTAATTAATTTTAAAATTTAACCGTATACTATTGTGATAAGTGTCATATTACGATGGGACCAATACATATTTCATGATCATCGTTAACGAGTAAAAGTAATTAACAATGAAATGTACTGACCGATGACCTTTTACACGAAACGTTTCTACTTTTATTATAATTAATTACTGATGTAAATAAAATACAAAGTCGTATGATATAAGCAGACTTTTAATCCTTAATACAAGAATTTAAGAATCACTCTTACCGTTCAGCTTCATTAGACCTATCTCACGCAAAAAAGGCCTTACGCCGAAGCAAAATCTCACTCACAAATCAAATCGCGAACTCGGTCTACTGAAGCCATAGGATTAAAAAATAAACTAAAAAAAAATAAAAGGTAATATAACATCGTTGTATTTTTTAAGTTCTTATTCTAAATGAGGTAATTAAACTTTGTAATATATTATAGTAATAACATTAAAGTTTGATATTTCACAATGGTTCTGTTACTACTTAACTTTCATGGTGCTAAATATTTATTGTTTGTAATTTAATTAATCTTTAAAAACTAGTCATCACGCCACTCTATTGATTTAATAATAAATCCTAGTGTTATAATCTAATTTTGAAGGTCGCTATAAAAACAAAAAAAGTATATTTTTCATTTTAATAACGTTTCAACACGTCGATCGCGATCGTCGTAAAACAGTAATTAAAAATCATACAATCGCCTTGGCCGTTCGTTAGCGTATCCATAAAGCCATGAAATTTTAAGTATCCAAGTCGTTTAACTAATTTATTTTTATGCGCTCCCAATTCTCTGTTTTAACGCGCTTTAAAAGTCACATAACATTATTTTTCTCAAATGTGTAATCAAATCGTTGTCACAAAATGGCGGCGACACAAAATGGGCGCGAAACGACAAGCGTAAGCTAATTGCGTCTTAAGTATACATATTAATGCATGTCCTGTGTTTATTCCCGCGGTAATCACGTTCAAAAGGGCCATTCTATCACGCCTTAACCATTAGGGCTCCGTTGACAATAATACTAAATTACGCACACAAATTTATTGTTAACGCCATCCAAATACGACTTTTGCGTGCCTCCCTCTTTATTTTTGATGCTCTAAAGCTTTTTAAAAAGTTTGTTCAGGCATCAAAAAGTAATTTAAGAATCCATTTCGGTTAATGTATACCCGGTTGATACGAATCGATACTGTTGTACAATTTTAAACGTGTTTTTATATAGTAGGTAACTTTTAGAAAAAAAACTTAGTTTTTTTATAATACAAAGTGGCAAACAAGCAAGTGGCCACCAGGATTCGCTGAAAAATCCGAAGCTACCCCTGCCCATGGACATCTGCAATTGCAGATACGTTGCCTACCCTTAATCTACGTAGGAGGAGACGCACAGCAAGAAGATTCATTTTTTATTCTACTAATTGACGCTAACATCCTTTAACAAGTCTAAACTTTACATACCGAAAAAAAGACAACAAAAACAAAAAAAAAATAATTATAAAAAATTCTTTAGGACTTAAACCAACATCACAAAGCGTCGAATGTTGAAATGAAAACTCCAAATAAATATGAAAGAGATGATCAGAATACCTTCCCTTCAATCGTGAAAAGGACAAAAAATCATTCATGGAAGTGTTAATTCAACAGACATCTTTATAGAGATGAGACAAGCATTCAAAAGTAAAGCTCCTTTTTTGTTTCTCTGTACAGTAGAGTCGCATATAGATAAATGCATATGTACAAATGAAAGAATACTAAGCGAATTTTATTTTTAAAAATAATTTATCAAAACAATCCTCAGCAAAAGGCATCAAAGCGACGACAAATATATTAAAAACGTCAGAGGTGACGTCAAATATGAACGTTTTCATCAAAACCGACTTACATAAGGAAGAAGTTTAGTGAAAAAAGCGAAACCTTTAAAAGCCTTGTGATGTTTATAATCACATTTACTTTAAATACAATTGTGTATTTATAATTTTAAAAGTTAAAATAGTAATAAAAATCTGTCTATGATTATGTTAAGTCATCTTAAACATATTGATTTTCGCAATAATTTAAATACATTATATTAACAAGAATAGCATTTTTTAACAATCTAAAACATGACTGGCTCAAAAAATAAAAATAAAAACCCGACATATTTTTAAACAATTTATTTAGCTGACACATTTTAAGTATCACTCGGCCATCATCAATAACGTCTATAAATCAAAATGTTTAAGTACTCAATATGTTCGGCATTACACGCACAACTTTCCGCTCGACTGTACAAGGTACTATCGTCGACACAAATAGTTACCTCCCCCCCGTACCTCTTACCGTCCGCTTCCGCCTCCACTAGGCGCGTCATCAATCCTAAACGCCAAACAATACCTGATAAAAGCCGTCATGTCATAGACAAAGATGATTGGTCTAAGTTGTTCCTGAAATTGACCAATAACTAAATGTTTTCTCAAAAATAAATCTATACTAAAGAAAACTATATCTAATCTAGTCTCGCCTCTTTCTTTTCCTAAATTAGATCCTACAATGTTTATACTATTTACTGAAATAACTTTGTATGCTTGCTTTTTATCTCCGTTTTTTTTTTGGTGAAAATTGAAAATCTTCTAAATCTTTATAAATCAAAAATCCGCTTAACGCTTATAACATTCGCATCTTTGCTTTGTACAAGTAAAACTCGATTGACATGCCGACAGGCCGCTTTCGCCTGTCATTTCTCATTTTTGCGAATGTCATCGTTAAAGGTCGACGGGATAAAAGGGGGGTGTTATTGTGGGGCTCGCCCCCTTGCTATCGCTTTATAAAACTAAAAGAGCACACACTCTTTGTTTTCCTTCCAATCTTTTCGACCTATTTTGTTTATTGTTTCAGGTAAGTTGCGTGAATACGTCGCTCACATCTGATCGCTTTGTGTGGACTTCCGCGAGGGGGCCAGTGGAAAAGTGCCTTTATCCTGTTGAGTCTTTTGTTTTAATGCTGATATGTTTTATTGCTCTTATAACCGTGAAATACCACTGCCTTCACACTTGTTTATGCATCGTATTATTATCAAAGATAATGTGGGATCTAACAATTTGTTTTTACAAATATTTAGACAGTGGAAACGTACTATTGTTTTGCGGAAACTATTTTTTTGTATAAATTTTAACCTGCTATATGTTCAGGTTAATATTATTTAATATCCATATTTAAAAACGTTGTAATTGTAAATAGTAACTAAACGTACTTTCAACACAGTATTCTATACTTCTTCAAATTTTAAAGGCTCTACCTCTCTACTATCGACTTAACGTATTACCACTAAATACAAACATAGTTAAGAAATCGTACAGTTTATCGGAAATAATTCTTACAATTGCTTTAGAAAGTTCCAATAGCTTATCCTAGTGGGTGGACATTGATAACTAGTCGAGAAAATACTAGTTTTCATATCAATGTGATTAATCTTACAGAGTCTAGACAACATTTGCTATCTGCTTCGAAAGGCAATCATTTAACCAAGAGTCATGGCAGTCATATCTAAATGACTCATTTGTTTATCAAATACCAAAATAAAGAACTACTGGGCCGATTTCAAAACTTCTTTCACCATTAGAAAGCTACATTATTCCCGAGTAACATAGGCTATATTATTAAATTTCACGCGGACGAAGTCGCGCATAACAGCTAGTACTAAAATAAACAAGGTACAAAATTACGCAAAGTCCAAAGTTATGTTATTTTTCTAAGCATTATCTGAGGGCTACCTACTTTCGATTGGCGATATCGCTGATGGGATCGACAAAATTGTGTGGAACTGACATTGACATTCGATAAGTCAAACTATTGTAACGTGTGAGATATCGAACGTCATTGTCAGTTCCATACAATTTCGACGTTCGCTATAGAATCTCTTCGTAGTGAATTTACTTTCGGTAACCCCCTGCAATCACTCACAAACTTTAATCAGATGTGAGGAACGATTAAGTGCACAATTATGTAATTAAAATTTTAATTAAAATGTACGATAAAAACACGTAAAATAATCTGCAAAAGGTTACTAAGGTGATTAATAATGGATAATCTACCCTAAGGGATTGCCATTACAGATTTAAGTATGAAAATGACATTTAGACATGTATAGAAATAAAACTCAACAAAATATTCCGTTAAAATAATAACAAATCATATTCTTTATTCATTATCTCAACATAACTTAAACGTACTCAACCTACATATGACTTAAAAATAATTAAAAAGCATACGACTGATATACGTTTGAATTGTAATGTTGCGTAGTTTTCACTGTTTCTATATTAGACTAGCTGTTGCTTCAAAATTTGTTCCCCGCGGTAGTAAAAACTATAGCCTAGGTTACTTTGGGATCGTGTAGCTTTCTAACGGTGAAAGAATTTATGAAATCGATCCAGAGAGGCTACCCGAAGTACTTTACGATTCGCGATATCTGATGGAATGAACAAAAATATATGAAACTGACAATAAATTTCGATAAGTCATGTGCTTGTCACGTGTGAGATATCGAAACTTGTTGTCAGTTCCATACATTTTTGACGTTCGCTATGGACTCGTTTTGTAGCGAATATACTTTAGGTAACCCCACAGTAGTTTTAGTTTAGTAGTTTTACAAATATATAATTCTTACCTCTTTATAATATTAGCATAGAATAGATAAAAAATACGTTAGTCTTGAATATTTACTCTTTTTTGTTAATTTGTATGTCTCTTATACAGTTTTGGGTAAATTTTCGGGTCCTTATTTTTCTAGTCCATGGATTTAAGTTGTCTCAAGTTTACAATTTACTAATCATATCTTGTTATAAGCGAAACTCCAAGAGGCTATAGTGGTTTCACTCTATTTCGAGTTCCTCGCTTATGTTGGTTGCTCGTCTTGACTAGAAAATGACTCTCGCTTATGAAGGTTTCTCCCTTATCCAGATTTAACTGTATATATTTATCTATACTAATATTATAAAAATAGAAACTTTGAATTTTTTTATATAAAAGAGGGGGGCAAACGAGCGGCGTTAACACCGAGGTGGTCAACGTCGCCCATGGACATTTGCAACACCAGAGGAACCGCAAATGCGTTGCCGGCCTTTTAAAAAGAGGTAGGCTCGCTTCTTGAAGGATCCTAAGTCGTATTGGTTCGGAAATACCGCCGAGGACAGACCATTCCACAGCGCAGCTGTGCGTGGCAGGAAATTCCTCGAGAAGCGCACTGTTGAGGAACTCCAACCATCAAGGTGGTGTGGATGGAACTTAGTGGTCTGTCGAGTCGTACGATGACGAAACTCGGCGGCAGGAATTGTTCCGAACAGTTCTTCAGAGCACTCCCCGTGGTAAATGCGGTAAAAAAATGCAGAGGGAACTAACATCCCTCCGCAAAGCCAAAGTGTCAAATTTTTGTATGTATTGAAATAACTCTAGAACTACTGGACCGATTTCAAAAAATCTTTCACCTATAGAAAGCTACATTATTCCCGAGTAACATATGCTATATTATTTCATTCTACGGAGACGAAGTCGCGCACAATAGCTAGTTTGTTATAAAATTACTTGTATTAGAATGTAAAGTAATCAATTAGATAGTATCGGTACGCGTTACTCTTATAGTTATAGCATTTTTATAGCGTGCGAAATAGCGTCGAGCTGCCGATTACATATAAAACATGTGAAATGGCTGCTTGTAAGAATAATTGGATAGCAGATATGTAGAGATACAATCTCTATGCGTCCGGGGGATTTCTTTTAGGGACACTTAAAGCGATAATGGTCTCAGATCTCATGGTTTAAGGCGATTTAAGGGAGAATTGCCTTATAAGGACTTACGTACTTTAAAAATGTTGAATTGTTTATCGTATAAATAGATCTCAATAAACATATGCGCTATTCTGTAAGGTATTTAATAACTTAGTAAAGTTATAATATATCTATTACAAAGCACAGGAAGGATATAACATTGTATTATTGAAGTAATTCGCGTCTACGAAATTATTTAAAGTTATTTTGATGTTATTATAAGAATAATTTATGTAATAAAGTTTACTTTAAAGTCAACTAACATTTAATCTATATCAATACTAATATTATAAAGAGAGAAACTTTGTATATATTGAAATAACACAAAAAGTCCTGTGCTGATTTCAAAAAATCTTTGACCGTTATAAAGCTAGATTATCCCGATAGGCTATGTTTATTAATTCCGCGTGGACGAAGTCGCGGACAACAGCTAGTATATACTGAACAAATGTATATGATAATAAATGACTATATGACTTTTGTTAGTAGAAACGAAGATAAAACTCGGTAGGACATTTGTCCGCCACATCGCAGACTTAAAATCCCTCAAGTATTAACAAAAAGGAACGTCTGCGTCTACAAAAGTTTTTTGTTACCAACTTTCACAATTTTCTCGATGTAATCTCTAACGCTGATCAACACGAAATGACATAGAAAACATTTATTAACATTTTAATGCTTCATACAAAGAGATATTATACATAGAGAGAGCGCTCCATAGTAATTTGACGTTAAAATGCGTGCCGGGAAAGAAATTATTAAAAAAGAAAAATCTTGCCAGTATCATGAAAAAAATCCCGAGCGTGGGAAAATTTGTTTTTTTTTTAATTTTTAAAATAAACAGTAGAATAAACTAAAACATTTTTTAAAATGTTAATTAGCGTTTTTCATTATTATTATTTTATTTAAAACAATTTAAATCCAGACAATTTTTAACAGAGACTATTTTTGTTTTTTGGTTATTACAATTTTTTATTAGCGTTTTAAAAATGTCTCTATTAATTATAATATTAAACTTTACAAAATACTATAAAATAAAATTTAAATATGAGAAAACAGGTTAAATTCGCTCGACTTTTTATGTCGGCAAATGTAATGTAAATGGTTGACTAGAGAAAATTTCCTTACGGAAGACCTCTGGAGGTCAAAGAAAATTCCTCACTTTTAGACTTCGAATGTTCCATCTATAGTATAATATATCTTTGGCCTCATACTTGTATCACTTGACGTCTTTTGCAAGTTACAACTATTGGAATCAAAATTCACAATAGTAATCCATAACCTAAGTTTATTATTTTTAATCACCGAAGTTTTATTTTCTCTATACCATTGTACATATTGTTTGAAAGTAAACTAATACAATTTGACAAATCTTCTATGATTCGTTGTTACACAAAATATTTACAAATCTTCTATGATTCGTTGTTACACAAAATATTTACAATTAATTACACGAGTACAATCAATTCGTTGTTAACTTCTTCGCCTTCCATTTTACACTGAAAATCCCTCTCTTTTGTTTATTATCTTTTTAAATAGACTAGGTGTAGGCGTCCTCGGTGGCCAGTATCACATAAATATTTTACATAAATCTATACTAATATTATAAAGAGATAAACTTTGTATTTTTGAATTTTTATATTTTTTTTGTTTCGATATAACTCAAGAACTACTGAACCGATTGCAAAAATTCTTGCACCATTAGAAAGCTATATTATTCCCGAGTAACGTAGGCTATATTATTTAATTCCACGCGGACGAAGTCGCGCACAACAGCTAGTACTGAATATAATTATTATTACATGAATTACATTGTTCTAAAATACAGTATTCGTTGAAATCAATGTTCTAATTAATATAAATAATTTATAACTCTTCCGATTATTTTACTAACGCCATCTAGTGTTTACATATTGAATAACCATATATTATAGTGTATTATATATTATTATTGTATATTTAGAAAGATATTCACACAAGTTAGTACCTATGTCAGAATTGATGATACAAAGGCTTCTTACCTTAACTTGTATAGCCCTCTATGTAACTCTAATAACGAGTGTATCTACATTATTTTTCTACCTCTAACATTACGTACACATAATTATTACATAGGAAATTATTAAAAAATAAATAAGCATACTTTTGTATGTGAACAAATTTATAGCTTTATTATTAAACTATTGTATTGTATAACCAATTGTCCAATATTTAGTATCTATTACTCAATTTCGATGTAATTCAGTGCGTTGTTCACTGAACGTTGGAACTGAATCGGTGCTATTTCGCACTTCATAAACCTGCTAAATAGCTTCTCTATTTAAGATCCTATCTAAAAGATCACTTTCCGCCTCGTTTGCGGTAACATTACTGCCCTTGAAATTGTAGACGATTTCATAATTTCTCTCTAGGCGAAGAATATTCTGACTAAAAGCTAAATGCTGACGTCAGTAGAGATCTTTTGCTCAATCTTACTGACTTGATATACGAATTTTCGCAAAGGTCAAGAAATAGGCGCAAAATTTTATGATTACTCTCCATTTTCATTTATCGAATAGTTACTTTGTAACAACATTCATGAGTCCAAATACTTAAACATCATTTATAAATGTAATAACGTCTCAAATGACAAGAACACTCTTAGACTCCGAATTCAAAACTTTTTTCCAGGCACTAGATTCATATTAGTATTTGGACGATATTAAATCAACTGTCAAATAAATAGTACAATTCCATTAAATTATATTATTACAAATTCTTACATAGTATAAAATAACGCTTTTTTATGTTTGTCCCTATATACGCAACGGATTTTCATGCGGTTTTTTTTTAATAGATAGAGTGATTCATAAGGAAGGTTTTCATGTATAATACATTCACAATATAGCAGAGTAACACTGATAATTTAGAGGTTTTTAATATGATGTCGTAAATTAACACATTAAACCGATTTGCACCCGTGCGAAGCCGGGGAGGCCGCTAGTTCTTTTATAAAAAAAATTATTTACAATTTCATCTCTAATTAAAAAAACTACAAATTTCCTCTTCGGAATATAGGTACATTAATATTTAATTTCTAACTAATTATCACATTTCCAAGACCAATATAATTGTTAGTTAGGAAAAATAACACACCAGCTAGGCTCTTCATATATTATTCACGCTACTTCGGTCGAGCCTCCGAGCCGAGCGTAATGGGAAAACCAATATTTTGCAATACAATAAGAATAGATAGACAAGGAAACATATATTGTGTGTGTTCATATAGGTATCCTTATTACTTCATTTATACATATAAAAAGATACAAAAATACATACATATTTCTCGAGTCTCGATCTTGTAAACTTACGAAAATAAAGCACTTAACAAATATAAGTTCATTTTTATATGCCTTAAGTTTCTAGGTCACTAACTCACTGGACCTCATGCTATGTACTTTATAACCTTTGTAAAATATCGCACAGTTAAAACTAATAACGTGATTGTTCAAGTTAGGGTCTACGCCGTAGCACGTCGTAGCTAAAGTCTGATGTCGTAAACCACCTATTTCAACGTTGCTTCTCGTGACACAATGATATAAAGAAGGCTTTGCTAATCTTTTGTAACTACAAAATGTTGTTACAAGAGATTAATATCAGCGAGTACAATACACAAAGATGTTTTATAGCAAGCTCCTAAAACACGTTTATTAAATCCGTAGATAAAACGGTAAACAAACCAAAGGGCAACTTCTAAAAACTCTAAACATTTTGTTAACCGACGGCACCGTCGTTAAGGCGAATCTGTTTCCAAATTAAAATTAAAACCGGCCACATTAAGGTTCAGCGAATCGTTAGTCTTAATTTGAGTTGCCCGCCTCGTGCCTGGCTTCTACTGAATGCGATGCTATAACCGAGCTAGAGAAATAAAGTGGTACTTAAGCCTTTATTAACTATAGAAACCTACTAAGAGTAACTACCTACTATTCAGTTCTTAAGCCCTGGTATCCGAAATGAAATTCAGGAACAATGCAACATTATAACTTCATGCTCATTTTGTTTGACTACATATGCTAATAATATAAGACGGCAAAATCGCCGACCTTAGCCATCATAATAAACTTTGAATAATCTTTTTAGTCGTTTCCAGAAGAAATGTATATGAGATAAGGATTTTTTTAATTAAATATCAGCGTTTTCGTTAGACATCCGCTTCGCATGATGTGGGTTGTTAGTATTTTATTGAAATGCACAGTCAGCCTTCGGAGCGTGATTGACGAGCGGCCGCGGCAGGCAAATACTGCGCCAACGTGCGTTTACACCATGCGACACGACAACGACACGACAGACTTAGAAGTGTTTAATCTAAAAGTAATCAAACCCTTCTTGTATAATCTTGAATAACGATATAACTTACAGTTAAGTAGAACTTAATCCAATACAATACATTTTAGAACGAAGTTATAAAGTTATTTTTGTAAAATCAAAGTTGATACCAGATTACAACTTATAAATACAGATTTATTTATCTCAATAACCTTCTTTTGGAAGTCGGTTTAATATTATTAATATGCACCAACATATTTGCTAGATATTAAATCAACAAAATAAAACCTAAAACAATTTCACTTATGTTACGGCAGTTTGTCGTAGCCACATCGTGACCGTATCGTATCGTGTAAAAGCTAAGCTCTCGCCACACGAGGGTTATTAAATTTGCACACGCCCCACTAATTATCGGGCGGACTCGGCGCGTTTCCAATGTATTTACCAGAAAACGGATGCGGCGGCGCCTGAACAATGGATACTTTGTACTCGCACTGAAATATAAAGCGTATATACCCGTATAGAAAAAAAATGAATAAAAGACGAACATTTAAAACACCGACATCTTTTATCCTTTAGGCCGAGCACCCACCGCAAAAGAGTGAGATGGTGAGCTGAGCGGCTTCAAATGTGCTTGCGTCTCCACCAACAGAAAGCTGAGCTAAGCAAGCCCAACGGCATAACGAAGCTGTTTCATTTGACACAGCTCGGACACAGCTCGGCTCTCTAGAACATTTCGGCTCTTTTTCATACATCTCATTTATCTTTGTTGGTTGGACACAAGTATGCAGTATCGTATGAAAGTGGAAAATGGGGCTCAGCTCCAGCTCAGCTCTTTAGTCTGTTGCGGCAGGCGCTCACCTTTAGACTTGAAAAATAAACTTTAATAATCAGTTAATGCGATGATTTATAACAAAGATAATAATATTAATTCCAACTTTTGTTTCTTTAACAAGGGAACTAGTACCTCTTTCACAATAATTACGTGTTCTGCCATCTAATAATTGTCAGACTTAACTCTTTATAGTCCTAAAGTAAAGTAACTTAATCGATTGGTCGAAACGGCAAAGTTTCGCGTGAGCTCCGTTGTCATAACGCTGGGCCCGCGCCCCGCCACCTGCAGTCTTCACCTAACTTTGAACCACTACTAATTCTCTCTAAAGCCTTGTACGCACTAGGACAGTATTTTGGTCGAGTAGCAAGTATGCGAACAAATGATTTACTAATCTATTCTACTAAAATGTTGCTGTTCGTACACGTTTAGTTACTAAATTACTACCCTAGTGCGTAGGTTTAGGCATGAATGAGTCCGAATAGTAGTAAATCCTTTGATCGAATAAATGCTACTTGCTACTCGACTAAAATACTATCCTGGTGCGAACAAGGCTTTACATTCTCTATCAAACTATATAGATAATTATAACTTGCCCTTTTATCTATCTTTATTAATTTACTTACAAAACTTATCTTGTTCGGTAATTCCTTTGACACGGCTTCTGTTGGTTAATTGGATTACTTCGCACTTAAACATCTTTGTTGCCGCTTTGGTGTTTGTGTTTATTTACCATTTACATCATTGTACTATTATTACTAGGACCTCTTTGAACCACGTATTAAAAACAAATGAACAGTTATTTAGACGCTCATTTGTTTTTCATAGAATTAAACAATGAGCCAATTATAGAAACAATCTATTGTTAAGTACTCTTTCTAAAACAAAATAACTAGATTTCATAGTTTTTAAATTTACTTGAGTTATTAATATTATACATTATTAATAATTATACATACCATTATCTGCCAAATTACACTTTTATCGTGGTAGAGTAATTAACATGTTCATCGCCCCTAATCTTTATTGGACCAAACTTTTTGCATATGATAACTTTAAATGTCAATGTATAACATAATTGAAATATCACAGAAATTTTATAATACAAAGTGGCATACGAGCAAGCGACCACCTGGACTCGCTGAAAAAACGAAGCGACCGCTGCTTATAGACAACTACAATTACAGATGCGTTGCCTACCCTTAATCTACGGAGGAGGAGCACTGCAAGAGTATAATACCTCTTCCTTTGCGTCCCCTCCCCCGCCAATCCACTTCCCCTTCCCATCATTTCCTTAAAAGAAAAGGATAGGAAGGGAAATGGGACTAAAATTAGGCCTTAATTAAAATTAGGGGTTCATATTGTAAATAAACTTTGTATCGAATACTCCATCTAGTGGCCGCGAATAGACTTACGTGCTCTCCGAAACGCAGAGGAAGTTAGTTTCATTATCTTACATTTATGAAGCGATGTTTCTTGTTTATTTTACGTAAATAATGTTTTAATCAGAACACCATTTTTTTACGCCTTTGCCCGAAGCTGTGTCCGTGCGGAATTAAATAAAAAACTTATTAAATAGCCAAGACTTTGTTCTGTATCTATTCTACATTGATGTCTGTTGTCTGAGGAGACGCACAGAAAGAGGATATTTCCTCTTCCTATGCGTCCCCTTCCACTTCCCCTTCTCATCAATATAAATAATTCAATACTGTTTTAAACCAAAATATTATCATCTGTTGTTCGTAATAATCTAACCAGAGTTTGCGGTGGTTGCGCCATGTTTTGCGCTGCATCAGGTGTGGCTGCGGCGAGCAAAAAGTACATTTGGACTCTATCCTAATGGTTTTTCGATCATAAACTATAACTGGATGTATCTGATAGCTATAAATCTTTAAGTAAACTGTTACGTAATGCAATTGAAGCTTAAACAAATACAGTCGAACGTGGATAAGCCATAGACCAAGGGAACGCGATATTTGTTTCGCTTTGATGTTTCTCTCTATTCCGTTTATTTCGCTTACGGAGGTAGCTCGTCGGGACTATGGCTCTCGCTTATTGAGGTTTGACTGTACTTCGCATGCATTATGCTAAATAAAAAATGTGCCTCGTGTTTTCTAGAATTGTTACTAGGAAAAAGAGCAAGAATAATTTCAGTAGAGGAAATCAAAACTACATTTATGTAGGAGCACATTCGTGGTCACACCGTGAATGTATCCCGTATAAAAAGGCAGCAACAAATTGTTTAATTCCGCACACTCATTGTTATTATTGTTTCCTCGAAAACAAAATGTTATTCCCAGTTTTTGCGGTCGCTCGCTTTTTGTATTCTTTCGCTAGAGTGGAGCCTCGTTCCCTTCGATACTTGTTTTCAATTTGTTCAAATAAATAATTTGCTATTTTTTTTTCAAACTAAACAATTCCTCGATATTTAGATTACGCGGTCTGCACTGTGGTATCAATATGAATGTTCATTTATTTTATTTAACTTTGTTTTTATTTGTGAAGTTATTTTTTGTAGCATCAAAAAGCAAGAATATTTTTAATGCCTCTCGAGCGGTCAGGTGGCAAGGTTCGAATATAATTTCTGCAGCAATGGCTCTACAACTGTTCAATACAGCGCACTGCTTTTGTGTACACTGTACAGTGTACGCTGTGTACAATAAAACATCAGAATCTGTGCGGTCGGCCGCCTCCGCCACGCTCTCCTGCCAGCGCCGTTGTCTTCTATAACATTTATTCATAAAAATATTCTCTCTACATTAATATAATGTCCTTCACCTCTACTACTTATTTACTGTATAACTTATATACTAATATTATAAAGAGAGAAACTTTGTATTTTTGATTTTTTGTATTTTTGTTTGTATTGAAATAACTCAAGAACTAGTGGACCGATTTCAAAAATTCTTTCACCATTAGAAAGTTATATTATCCCCGAGTAACATAGGCTATATTATTTAATTTCACGCGGACGAATTCGCGCACCAAAGCTAGTATTTCATATTTAGATAACGAGATACCCCGTACAAACCCACATTTAGTATTTTGAGTCTATAAGGTTTGGCAAGATCAAAAATATCGTTTTTTTTTCAAACATCACTATCCATACATATAGTACGATTTGTCAGTAAATTCTGTCACTATTAGAAAGATTAGTTTTATTACCAACTTAAAGCATACAAAAGGAAGCTATCTGAAGTAACACCATTAGACGGGATTACAAGAGAACATAATGATAAACTTGTTGGCAACGCCGTAAAGCAAAGCTGTCCTACTCCGATAATCTTAAAGTAGCAAAGGATATAAATATATTGTATAAAAGAATTATACTTTTTGCTCTAAAAGGACGATAGTCTTGAGTTTCCGTAGCTTAAATACTTCACAAATACAGTTGTACGATAAACGAGAGTCCGAGGGATAGCGATATCCGTCTCGCTTATAAATTTTTTTCTCTATTCCGAGTTTATCGCTTATGAAGGTAGCTCTTCGAGACCAGAGAATGACTCGCTTATAGAGGTTTGTCGCTTATCCAGGTCTCGTTTATCCAGGTGTGTGCCTGATTGAACAGTTGGACAGGTTTTAAAGAGTGTGTTCTCCCGTTCATATTCGTCTGCAGATTATTTTAGAGTTGAATAAACACGTCTACGCTCAGTTTTAACTGTAAAGTTCGACTGCGTAGTTAAAACTGACGTGTGTAGACAAAACTGAGAACTGTACTTCGACTGTGCAGTTCAGATTGACATGTGTACGTCAGATTTAACTGCAGAGTTAAAAAAAACTGAACATTTGTTGACGACTTTAGGCGGAAACATTGACAAAGTTAATGAAATCAAGTATTTTTACTATCAATTCTCATATTTATTAGGCTTCCTTAACTGCCAATATGTATTCGACCTAGTTAACAATATACTAGTGCTCCGACCTCGTTCCGTTTAGTTTTTTTTTTCAATTAAGCACATCCGATCCGTATTAGTATCGTAACAATGAAAGTTTTTTACAAAAAACTGATCAATACTATATAACTACTGACCTGATTTTAAATATGGAGATGTATTCAAAAAGTTTCATTTATTGTTATTCTATACAAATAGACAAAGCGTAGTTTTTTTCTATGATAATAAAATGTGTAAATAATAGTCCAGTATTTATTTTCTCTCTGATGTAACATGATTGCTTGTTACTCAGAAACTATATTCTTCTAAAAGTGCATATTAAACAGTATTTTAATATTAAAATTATTGGTATTTAATAAACAAATCTATACTACTCGTAATATTATAAAGAGTGAAACTTTGTATTTTTGTATGTATTAAAATAACTCAAGAACTACTGGGCCGATTTCAAAAAATCTTTTACCATTAGAAAGCTACATTATCCCCGAGTAACATAGACTATATTATTTTAATTCCACTCTAACGAAGTCGCGCACAATAGCTAGTATGTATATCCTTATCCTTACATAGTATAAAACAATAACGCTTTTTTGTGTTTGTGCCTATATATGCTTGAATCTTTAAAACTAGGCAACGGATTTTGATGCGGTTTTTTTAATAAATAGATAGAGTGATTCATAAGGAAGGTTTTCATGTATAACACATTCACAATATAGTAGAGTAAGACTGATAATTTAGAGGTTTTTAATATGATGTCGTAAATTAACACATTTTTAGCGCTTACATTGCAAACGCTGCAGTATTTAGTATCAGCATTATACCGATTTGCACCCGTGCGAAGCCGGGGCGGGTCGCTAGTACTTCTATAAAAAGGAAATGAAAACACCAATTCTTTAGTGACTTAATTCTAACAAATTATCACAGGTAGTGATATATTTGATACAAAGTTTAAGTTATGAGTTCCACTAAGTTGCGGAGTCTTGTGGAACTGTGTACAGTCTCATTGTGTAATTACACAGTGTCTCGGTAACTACAATGAACGTGTAATGGGTAATGATCAGTTAGATTTTTTTTTTATCTTTCATCACAGTATATGGCTTTATCTTAATATTTGAGTCGCGTATTTTCAATGTTTCTACTTATTTAACTTAAGCCGGCTATTGACTTTCAGTTTTAACTGTACAGTTCGACTGCGCAGTTAAAACTGACGTGTGTAGGCAAAACTGAGAACTACAGTTTGACTGACTGACGTACACAGGTCAATTTGAACTGCACAGTTAAAAAACTGAACGTCTCTAGCCGGTTCTACATTTTGTAAAGAAATTAATATTTAGAAAATAATTGTAATAACTTTAAAATAATCTTTGTATATTCATTTTAATCGAGCATTTAAATATAATATTTGATATATAAATGTTATTCGAAAAGAACAAACCTGACCCATATTAATGGTCCCAGAGGTCTGATCCAAATTAAATTAGGGACATTAATAAGTTAATTCCATTGAAACCGGCCCCGGGCTCGATTAATAAATACCCCTATTATAAAATATGAAGCCCCGCTAACCAGAACACGGTGGTTTTGGCTACTGCTTTGTATTAGCAAATCTTTGAAATATTTTTTTCAATTCGGTTCTTGACCTTAAACCTTTGAAATATAGAAAATATTTTAAGATGATTTAAAATTTGTCTTTTGGTCTTAGAAAAACATTGAAAAAGTTTGCCTCGGAATGCGTAATCCGGGTAAAAAGTCGAAGTAAATCCAAGTACTGTAGGTATTTATTCTATGACCTAACACTCAATTTCCATATGCATGAGAGGTCGGAGTGGCTGTATTATATTTCACTTGATATTGAAGAAAACACTTTATTTCACCTAAATAGAGCTCAATATTCAATGAGTTGTTTCTCTGGAGTCCATTTGACTAGTAGACATTAGTAAAAGTTCCCGGGCTTGCCGTTCTCAGTGACCATATTGACGAGAAATTCTTGGACACGATAAAAGTTAATTCGAAAATTGTTTCCATATTCAAACACTTGATGGATGTCCTGGGAGCTACCCGATTCGATTTGGGATATCGCTGATGCAATCGACAAAAATGTATGAAACTGAAAATGACATTCGATATGTCGTGGGCTTGTCACGTGTGAGATATCGAGTGTCATTGTAGGTTCCATACATTTTTGTCGATTCCATCAGCGATATCGCCAATCGGAAAATACTTTCGGTAGCCCCTGTTAACTTTTGGTAATAAACGAATGTCATTGATCCAGCTAAATATAGAATTTTTAAAGTAGTTGACTAAACTACTTGAGAAGGTTTCCATTTGATTCTTGATCCGGAAAGTAACATTCATGGTCACCTCACATTTGACTATCCGAAATAAAATATTTATAGAGCGGCGAGCAGTTTTTCTCTTAGATTCAGTGGTTTTATTGGCTCGCCTGCTTCGCGGTAATAAATGTGCGAGGGTGCTGGCCATAAATAAAATTAGTCACAATGGATGATTCTGAGCTCGGGCCACGTCATAACGCTGGTGGAAGACTACGCGTGCCGACACACCACGACCCCGGTATTAGTCGAATTATTACTACTTAAGTAGACCAATATCTACTAGTCAAGTAGTGAAATCCTTACTTATGAGTCTTGTTTATGTGAAAACTAACTTAGCTTGAAGTATTGCCAGACTAAAAGCTTCTCAATAAAAGACGCTTAATTCATTAAAATATGGTACTAGTAGGGTTTGAAATCCCGCACTGCGGGATCCCGCACTAACTTGCGGTCTTATATGAGAAACACTATAAGCAGCCAGATGATATACTTTTCTGTCTCTATATTTGTTGGGTATATAGTTAATGAATTGCCATACATGCAATAAAATCAAATACTTTCTTTACACTCAATCAGAAAAACTGATTAACTGACTAAGATTTCGCGGTGTGCGTGATTTCGAAAATCCGACTCAGTGTTTAAATTAAAAACAATAGATTTAAGAATAAGTCCTTCATAAACCTGGTTGCTGAGTATATTAAAGCTGTAATTTGCAACAACTGGCTGAAGCTTACAGACTCGGATTCCGTTGCTCGGGATCCCGTAGTGCGGGATTGCAAACACTAGGTACTAGGCAATAGATTGTTATTTTTAATTACATTGTTCTTTATTCCACATAATGAACTTACATAGAATACATACATACAATTTTATTTAGAAAAAGTTATATTGTATTTAAATAACTAGTACAAAATATACTTAACAATAACATTTAATAAGTATTCAGATCAATTTTAACGCATGTGGGTGTATACGCTGTCATTTCCATGTCGTTACGAGAAAGATGTGTTTGTGCAACATTATCTACTCTACTACAGTCTTTATTTACATTGGATTAAAGTCGACATCTGCTTGATACATGTTTATTAAAAGCTGTGGTTTAGTATGACGAACGCGGCAGACTGAATGGTTCCTACAATGTAATCATTTTTCTGTTTTTGACATGAGAATATAATTATTTGTAACTTACATAAATGACATCGCATTTCTAAGTAAAGAAAACTTAAGTTAATTCTAATTACGTCATTAGTAACTCTGTCATTTAATGAGTGGGTTTATAACACGTGCAATATTAAACATGGTCTAAACACTTGGAACCTGCGGCTAAGAATAGTAAAAAGTAGTAGTACAGGGTCAATAACGCCTCGTAACACGGGAATGCCGCAGTCAGTTAAAGCGGCTTATCTGTTTTCTATAAAATGACTCTATTATAGCCCAACGTACATATTAATTAACCAGAGACAATAATTTAAGAGTACCATAGACAAGATAACAAAGACAAGCTAACATTCTTGTGTAACATCCTCTCTAAAACAACGCAAGTGCATTAGTAGACGGCGGACAGTACAACGGATGTGTTTACTACCGGATATTAATCTATTTTGTCATTAAATAAACTGCGTCTACTTTATTTAAAGACAATTCTATATCTATACTAATCTACTAATATCAGTTAAAAAGGGAAAAGATTTGTTTTATATATAATAAATAAATTCAAAAATACTGGACCGATTTAAAAAATTCTTTCGCCATTAGGAAGCTACATTGTCATTAACGCAGGCTATGTTTATTACATTTTTTTTATCCGCGCTGACGAATAAAAGTTTTATTTTTAAATATTTTGTTAAAACTGTAAATATCTTTCTATTTTTTGTTTTAATGTAAAATATTTGTTAGGATCCTGGAATAATTGACGTAATTTGAACGTTTGAAATAATTTGTTAAAAGTATTTGAGCAATTTGATAAATATATTTCTCGCTTAAATTATTTAATATTTTAAATTCAAGAGAAGTTATAAACAGATATTCGTTTATAGAATTTAATTCATAGTTATAATTGAATAACTATCTTAAAAAAACTAACTAAATCTTAGTTATAGAAAATCCGATCATTTCAGACAACAAAACACAAAAAGAGTCCTGTCGAAAAAACTTTTATTTCATCCTCAAAACAAAAAACAGCCAGATGCTAATAAGTGTAACATTTTTATCCGGGATTACGCACTGATTAATAGCTGTCCTAATGCACCGGAAAATACTCCCAAATCTTTATAAACGATGGCATAGTTTAAAAAAAACAAAACCCGAGTGAACGGTAGCCATCTCGCATGTTTTTCCAGCTTTGTAAACATTGCTATTTAAAAGACAGGACCTGATGTAGAGCGCGCAAAACAAAAAGGAACAAGATGTGAAGAACTCTGTAAAAAAACGAACAATACGTTCTAACTATTTTTGATTTTGTGCTAGTATTACGTGTTGAAATTTTTAAATGAGTATGCATTTACAAATTACTAAACTCTAAGTGTGACTGTATTTAAGGGCTTTAATAAACTTTATTGGATAAGTTCAATATGCAGGATTGCAAACCTGTAAAAACACAGTAATATAAAATAATAAAAAACTAGCCATTATATGTGTAGTTACACTTATGTATTTTAACGTGACAACGTCTATTTCATATTACGTGACAACTTATGTAGGTGGAAATAATAAAAATTAAATTATTGATTATTTTCGTTTACACATTGTATTAGTTTTCATTCTTTTCTATATAAACCGAGTCGTTAACTGAATACATATTTTAAACAATAAATTTCGTTGCATTTATTTGATTTGATACCTGCATCAATTCAAGTCGCCGATCGCCGCTTCGCGACGACCGGCTAAGCCACGCCCACTTCTGTCGCGCTACATTTCTTTTCACGCGCGCCCTATCTTATACCAATTTAATAGACGTTGTCACGTCAAAATCAAAATCACCTTAAATAAATTTACCGTCCGGTATCGTTCCCGGTGCAAAGGTACCCATCACACTCGCGGCGTTGCCGCGCTGAATGGCAATTGCAGATGCATTGCCTACCTTTAAGGGTAGGCAATGCATTTGCAATTACTGATATCTATGGGCCGCGGTCGCTTCGCTATTTCATTAAAACAAGGTGGGCGCTTTCTCGTTTGCCACATGATAATAAAAAAAAATACCCTACTCCGCGCGATGTGTACAAATGTGACTTTTTGTTTAGTCTACTCCTCTATAGTCAAAGTCTGTAAAGGATTACTGTCAATGTATGGCTTCGAATGCATTTGGACACATGTTTTCAGAGTGCCAAGTCTAAATATAGTTGTTGTGGTTAGACAACATACGATTGTCTACGATTTATTATTTTATCGCTCTATTTGTTTGAATGGCGTTTGGTTATTTGTGAGACAGACGTCAGTAAGATTTGTATAGCGGGTATGGCGTCACTAATAAGTAATGATAATTAAATATTATTTCTATACAAATACTTACACTGTACCTTTGCTGGCTATTTTATATATATAAAATAATTATGTCAGTGCTTATACCTATTAGCTATTTATTTGTATATCTATACTAATATTATAAAGAGAGAAACTTTGTATTTTTGTTTGTATTGAAGTAACTCAAAAACTACTGGGCCGATTTCAAAAGTTCTTTAACCGTTAGAGAACTACATTATCCCCGAGTAACATAGGCTACATTAATAATTGTACAATTATTAATTAACAGCTAGTAATTAATAATTTTCAAAAATCTTTGACGTTTTTAAATCGACGCTTTAATCCTTCTTCTAAAAGACAGTACAAATAGAGCAGTAATTTAATTAAGAAAATTAACTAATTGTAACTTCAGTTGTAATCTTAAAATTTGATGTAATCATAGGATATTACGATTGTAATTAACCTCTAAGTTCTAACGTAAATATTATCATGTGTAGGAAATAAAGCTTCTTTATCTTTATTTATAGAGCGGTGTACATATCCTTATGCTTATCCTTACATAGTATAAAAGAATAACGCTTTTTATGTTTGTCCCTATATATGCTTGAATCTTTAAAACTACGCAACGGATTTTGATGCGGTTTTATAGATAGAGTGATTCATAAGGAAGGTTTTCATGTATAGTACATTCACAATATACTAGAGTAACACTGATAATTTAGAGGTTTTTTAATATGATGTCATAAATTAACACAATTTTAGCGCTTACATTGCAAACGCTGCAGTATTTAGTATCAGCATTATACCGATTTGCACCCGTGCGAAGCCGGGGCGGGTCGCTATTTTTAAATAAATTTAAAATATATTTTTATTTAACTCCCCATCTATTTCACCACACAGCGGTTAGGTTTTATGTGAATTTTAGGGTTAGAATTTAAATCCCAGCCTCATTCCAGTACATTCAGCCAGACTAAATCTGGAACGGCCATAACGCTCTACTTTAGCCAATTTAATTTCATGCTCTTAACACTGAATGCACTTAAAACTAGCTTATATGTGTACTTAGCTTGCATATAGCGTGAGTGCAGCAAGTAAAGATAGCTTTTTGAGATCGGGGACTTATTCTCGACTGACTCTATTGCATGATTTTTGTCAGACAAATAATCCTATGCATCCGCATATCGTAATAAATATAGCTTACAATATTGATAACTACAATCGGACCTGGATAAACGAGAACTGGATTTGTAAGAAACATCTATTAACGAGAGTCATGTATGGTCCCGAGGGACGATTTCCATAAGAGAAACTAAGATTAGAGAGAAACCGCTATAAGCGAGACAAACAAGGCGTCCCTTGGACTTTGTATCCAGGTTTGACTATATATCATATTATATTATCAATTTTTATTTACTAACTACATGGTGTATTGGTGAGAGATTCCACGCTGGGACCGCAAGCACGCGCGGGTCGTGCGCCGCGAGCCAGGTTAGGTTGTGTGGCTTGCGGTGCATTCTATAATATTATTATATTATACACACCTGTATTTAGATCGGATTAGTGACGTAAACAACAAATAGATTAGTATAGATATGGGCAAACAAAAAATCAGTACAGTAAACCTTGTCATCCCTTTCTAATCTCTTTGAAAAGACTGGAAAGACTATATTTTAGTCAATTGACTTACTTTAATTTAAAAAATAAAGGGTTTATCTATGTTCTTGTACAGATATTCTGGCAATGGAAACTTAAACTTGTTTGATTGCGTGTGATGAGGATTTCAATCGGTCTGCGTTGGCAAACATCCGCAATGGCAGGGGAAATGGAAACATTGTCGGTCGCCGACCGCAGTAGGGCTCAGGTTAAAATGTTTTTCATGTAACCTGTCAAGTCACCTGCCGTTTTTATTCGTTCAATATTTGACGTCCGTTGAAATGAAAACCTGTGCTATGGATATTTCACATTTTAATAAATGGCTAAAAACATATAATATACGTTGGCGGTAGAATTAAATGATATACCTTACTGGGGGATAATGTACAATAGCTTTCTAATGGTGAAAACATTTTTGAAATCGGCCCAGTAGTTCTTTAGTTATTTCAATACATACAAAAATCAAAAATACAAAGTTTATCTCTTTATAATATCAGTATAGATGCGTAACACAGTGTCAATTATTTGAGATTGTGCCTAATTTAATACTACTTTGATTCAAAAAACAAAATTGCCATTCCCAAAATATACATTAAAAGCACAGAGGGATTTCGTATCGTCAATATTTCACAATCTATTTGACGATTTAAGGCCGAATGTGGTCGCAAGTCCCGACCCGAACGTAATTTCAGCTATTAGATAAAGTGTAACATAAACTATTCGCTTCGGGGGCTTAAAAAGGGTGGGGTAAAAAGCAGCTATCGGTCAAGACACGTTTTACATTCGTTGCCGGGGAAGGCTATCGTCCGTCACGTGCCCGATACCGATGCAACCGAACCGAAAATATTAATATTCGATGGCGGCGATAGGGCTGCGTAAAGTTTGCGTGGGAAAATTTTCCGCCGCCATATTTGTTTAGGACTTTGTACTCTTAGCTGTTCGGGTACAAGGAGTGCTGTGTAATCTGAAAAGTATCCGATACCGACATTGTTTACAGTTTTATAACAAAGTTCTTATCGCTTTCGAGGAACTTCTATCGTTTGTATTCCCTTACTTTTTGTCCAATATTCATTTAATTTTCAATTACTTTCGTCAATCCAAAGCCTGCTAAATGCTTATATTTATCACTATAAAAAATAAACTGGGACTACATTGGTTTTTATCCGTTTATCATGGCTGTATTACACTACG
The DNA here is from genome assembly GCA_013186455.1 of Papilio dardanus tibullus. NCBI lineage: Eukaryota > Metazoa > Arthropoda > Insecta > Lepidoptera > Papilionidae > Papilio > Papilio dardanus. Next base: position 243,783 of record QDHC01006030.1, read on the forward strand.
GCTTCATTAGACCGAAGTCACGCAAAAATCGGTCTTACGTCGAAGCAAAATATACGGTTTTTTTCGCGAACTCGGTCTAATGAAGCCATATGGTTACTAAAATTGGTGTCGTAAATCTTATTAAATATATATTTGTGATAACATAAATTTTAACCTATATTTATAAAACTTGTTAACTATAATCTGTGGCAATTTAGCAACCCTATCGCGTCTAATACCGCTACCTGCTATTTATTTACGTTGCCGTACTGTAAGTATGGGTTACGTTGAATTTATACCTCCCAAGCTGCTCTGTGAGCTTTATTTGCTTTTATTCTGATAAATATTGTTTTTCAATTTCCACAATATAACGTACAATTATTTTAAAAGTATCCCATCATTTTAATTAACTCGAAAGTTGTCTTGTTTACTTGACAATTCCTCGTTATAAAAGGTTTTATTTTAGTTACTTTTTGATTAATTAATTTGTAACTTTTGAATCCCAGAAACGATAGAACTATCACAGATAGATTTATGGCATCAAATCTCGGTTTAATTTTCATGCTTTTTATATAGATTTAAGGAACATACAAAAGCAAACTTTTGACTAGATTTTTCGATGGAAAATGAGACCGACAAGATGTGAGAAAATTCTTGGTAAAGTTAAACCATAAACTGATCATCTCAAATCCCAACAAACAGAAACATTAGCATACAAATAGTTAAACATAAATCGTGCGCACTCCAGTGGGAACGCGGACACATATCACTTACACTTTAATATATGCCATTTTTTATAGGGAAGAATAGATCAAGTGCTGGAAGGGAGAAAATATATTGGGGAGCGCTAAGATTGTTTACACAACCGCATATTGACCATTTAATTTATTTGTTATACAAAACATGTAAGGAATTATATAACTAACTAGCTATTGTGCGCGACTTCGTCTGCGTGGAGTAAAATAATATACCCTATGTTACTCGGGGATAATGTAGCTTTCTAACGGTGAAAGAATTTTTGAAATCAGCCCAGTAGTTCTTGAGTTATTTCAATACAAACAAAAATACAAAGTTTCTCTTTTTATATTATTAATAAGTATAGATTAGTATAGATATAACATATTTATTGCTTAGTATCTTTGTTAAATTCTGACTTTAAGTTTTTCTTGAAAAAATACTGCTCTAAAAACAGGGGGTCACCCAAAGTGTTGTACAATCGTTTCGAATCGATTTATAGCGAACGTTGAAAATGTATAAAACTGACATTGACATTCGATAAGTCATGTGCTTGTCACGTGTGAGATATCGAATGTCAATGTCAGTTTCATAAATTTTTGACTTTCGGTATAAAATCGCTTCGTAGCGAATGTACTTTGGGTAATTAGTTTTTAATTAGTAATTATGAAAAACCTACATTAATCTTAGCTTTAGTCTTCTGTATCCTTAAAATAACTCTGAGTGCGAGAGTAAAGGACAAATCAACTGAAAATGAATTAAATTCGGCACATACAAGTTAAAGTTATATAAAAACAAATATTAGGAAGGGAGTTTCAGACAGAAGTATAATTAGCTAAGTGCAACCCGTCCAATTTGCGGAGTGGTGCGCGAAAGAGCTAACTCCTTGTTCCCAGCGTCGTTTGCAATCGGTCGTCTGTGCGGAGGAAATTAAACTGCCGTCGGGCCTTGATGAATACCATCACCAAACAAATTGAATATTGTATTCCTTGTTTTAAATCATGACCAGGACTGTTTCCAATTGTTACGACGGAAGTTTATTTTAGAACGTTTTAAAGTTAATTAAACAATCTTAGGATTAAATTCGACACAATATTTTGAAATAATTATTATTTATTTTGTACTCAGATCCCCTTATACCGAAAAAAATGTATAAATTACTGCGATAAACGAGGACCAATAAGTCGTCGATTATACGATACTGGAGTACACCCAGAACTAAGATAAACCAGGGGTCACATTGGACCAAATTATGTGTCATAAGAAGCACCGGGAACAAGGATGTTCTGTATTTTTAGAATAAATTTTATGAATGTACCAGTACCAAAAGTAGAAAGTACAATAATAACGCTGATTATCGTTTCGGAATAAAGCGGTTTATGGACAGTAAGTATCAATAAGATTTATAAGCCATATTTATGTGGTATTCTTTTTGTCTTCTTATCTCTGATACAAATGCGTCAAGCACTGCTTAGCTATCTGTGTACTAATGACCGTACAAAGGCAATAGTGGGAGATTCATTTAGAAGACATAGTCCTTTTGAGGTTTAAACAAGCCTTAATATAAGATTACTTAATTTACATTCAGAATGAAGCTACCTATATCTATAAACACCTATTGTGACTTTGGAAATTATAACATAAGAATTCTGATGATTTCTGGGTTGACTCCTCGCCGTTCGATGTCAGCCATCCAACCATCGTCAAAAAGAAACAGATTGTCTAAATGACTTTATTCACGTACAAAAGCAATAGAGAGCCGAGTCGCGAACATTTCGCTTCTGAATAAAACGCACGTGCTGCTGAAGCTGAATTAATCACTGGAGCAATATCAACGCAACGTCACGCCACGTCACGATACGTCAGGCCCGTCAAACCGGAGTCATAGTGAAATACCTGACAAATCTATACTAATATTATAAAGAGAGAAGCTTTGTAATTTTGTATGTATTGAAATAACTCAAGAACTACTGGGCCGATTTCAAAAATTCTTTCACCATTAGACAGCTACATTATCCCCGAGTAACATAGGCTATATTTTTAATTGCAGGCTGAAGAAGTCGCCAAAAACAGCTAGTATTTAATAAACACACAATTCTTTAAATTTGTGAAATATATTCATCCAAAGTATTATGACGTTTAGCATAGTAATTCTAAATAATAAAATATGTATACGTCTTGAAATTCTAAAGAAACGTTTTGTCTTAAACAAAAGTAAGTACCTAACTAAAAAGCAGACTTCTGTTTTCAACATAAAGAATTCTTTAGTAAGAAAAAACTCGACGTTTTTCATTTTAATGACATTCTGAAGGAGGTGGTGGTAACAGATCATTACGTGGAGATGACGTCACATTGCCTTCAGCGTCAGCAAATGACGGACATCATTATACTATTTATATTTTGACGTATGCCTCTTAGAAACGAATACTTTCCATATAAGATAAGGACAACATAATAGGTACAACTCAAGAATATTTTCTTCTCACTCTATGAACAATATTCACGTCTGAATTTTATTGTCTACCAACAGACAAAATGCGTAAAGAACGTAAAATATAATAGCTCCGTTTATAATAAAAATATTTAGCGATTTAGATTTAGGAATGATCATAACATTAAACTTTTACAAGGAAAAATTTTGAAAACTGTGTCCGGAAACACAGACCAAAGTTCAGAGTTCAATTTGTAATCAATATTTATTAATTGTCTTGTAATAATCCCGATAAATAAAAAATATTCCTAAACAACATACTCAATCATCAAATATTCAGATATAAATAATTTTGAGGTTAGAATACAATACATTCGGCAGGGGCTCTCAGACCGACAAACGGCTTACCGTAAACCACTCAAAGGGCCGCAAAAAAATATAAAATGGCGGCCTTCCTTTACAAAGTCAGGTGTTCGCAACTCGGGGCCATCATTAATTTCCATTCAATGTCGAATGCCGGGGATATATTATCCTGAAATCTCCCAAGAGGTGTGTGGCAAACCTACAATACTTATAAACAAATCGATATTTCACAACGTTTAATTTAAAAGCACTAACATTTATTGCAATGTTTTTTAATAAATGAAGCCTGGTAATTCTTTGATGAATTGACATACATCAAAATAACATTTTTTATTTTCAAATAGATAAGAAATATTTTACCCCTACGTAGTAACAGTAACCTCCATACAAAAATTCAAATCTCTAGACTTAGTAATTTGGGCTGTGCCTTGATTTTAAGATTTCCGTTAACTCTTTTACAAAGATAGTTTCTTATTTATTAGAAAAAAGAACTATGAAAAAACTCACAAAATGTGTGTTAAAGTACAAAATTTACTATAATTTTTTTTAATTCAAAATGGAATAGCAGTTAGATAGAGAAATGAATGTGACCAACTGATAGTTGAGGACAGAAGGGAAATTAATGGAGGATATAATTTCCGTAGATAAATCGAATGTGAACATCGCTCACGAAACTGAATCACTTATAAATTGTAATAGAAAGTTAATAAAACCATGCAATAGGCCAACGCTGTCGTGAATAACGTTTTAAGTTCCTTATTTGTAACTAGCGACCCGCCCCGGCTTCGTACGGCTGCAAAACTGATACTAAATACACTACAGAAAAACTGTGAACATTGTAGGTATATAACAGGCATACTAACAATAATTGAACCCGTGCGAAGCCGGGGCGCGTCGCTAGTTATATATATAAACCTTCCTTATGAATCACTCTATCTATTAAAAAAAAACCCATCAGAATCCGTTGCGTAGTTTTAAAGATTCAAGCATATATAGGGACAAACATAAAAAAGCGTTATTGTTTTATACCATGTAAGGATAAGGATAAGGATTAAACTTGTATGAAAGTGGTAAGAGAGAAAAAAATATACGAGTATTGGAAAAGTCTCCAAATTATACTATTGCATTCTTGCAAAATCATTAGAAGTATTTTATGATTTAAGCTATTTCATATTTTATAACACTTATAAACCAATTTAAGCTTTGCAGTGCCGTCGCCGCCTAGCACGTGAATCAGATGTTTTAAACGACAATTTTATTATGTCTTTCTAAAATGTAGAAATATTGAGAACTTTAAATTTTATTCCATTCAAAAATGTCCGTGTTTCCCTAAGGGCATGGAGAAAGGACGGGAGAACTAGAAAAGTTTTTGGGGTTGCTACAAGAACAGGATTTCAAATTTCAAAAATCTTCATTTAATTTAATCACATAGGTACCAGATATTAAATATCTATATATACTAATATTATGAAAAGGAAGATTTTGTATTTATTGAAATTACTCAAGATCTGCTAGGACGATTTTTATAATTCTCTCACCATTAGAAAGCTACATTATCCCCGAGTAACATAGGTTGTATTTTTTAATTCCACGTAGATGAAGTCGCGAACAACAGCTAGTATGTACTTTATCTCCACTTACAATTCTTTGGTAATTGCATTTTAATTCATTACTAAATGTTATTTAAATACATAGATCGTTTTATTATAATTCAACGAAATAATTTAAATACATCTTGAGTAATAATTTCGTATCGCTCAAGGCGATAGGAGGCGAGTGTGAGAGTGGAATTCAGGCTTAAACGACGGCCGAGATATTTGACGCTGCCCTATGATTTATACCAGACTGCTATTACACAAAATTGATATTTAATTTTTGTTAAATGGAATTTATACCATTATTAGACGTATTATAAATCATTACACTATCATTATAGACCCTTCTAGATGTAATCAATATGCGTAATTTAGCAGTTAAATGGGTGGTCTATTTCTAAACCTGGTAGAAAAGATAGACACGTATATTATTATTGTTTATCAAAAGTATTGTTTTTTGCTTAAATATGTTAAGTACTTTTTTAAATCAAATCTGTATAAGACTATAATAACTCTTTTTTACTCCTCAAAGATCTAATAAATGAACAGATTTAGCAAAAAAAGCGTTGTTTAATTCGCGAACCAGTCAAATGGCATCTATAGGGAAAACGTCGACCTATTTCCGTAAAGTCAGGTGTTGGTAACTCGGGTTCACATTAATTTCCATTCAATGTCGAATCTCGGGATATATCGCCCGAAAGCTCCGGCGAGGGAACTGTTGCAGACTTACTTTACCTTCTTATAAACAATTCTGAAAGCAGAGGTGTTACTTTGTAACAAACTCCTGCCTTTTTCCTCATAAACAATTGTGAAGCGCGTATAAAGTTAGCTTGTAAATGTTAGATGTTAGATGAAAATGCATCTTTACTGATGTTCGGAATTCTTTCGAAAACTTAGAAAATTGAAAAAAAACGTGCTTAAAATTTAAGCAGGGCTTGGCCAAATAGAGTTGATAAAATCACTTATACTCTGTACTGCCACCGGACATCCTACAAGCTATGATTCCTTTATGAAATTGCCTAAAAATAATAAGTGTTGCATCACTAATACTATACATACGTTTTCAAAGTTTAGGTATAAAACATAAAGCAGTCGCTTAAGAAAATTAAAGCGGGTCCCCGTCCCGAAAGGGCCCGGCGCGAGATGATTAATATTACACGTGCATCCGGCGCCGGGCGCGCCGCGCAGCCTCCGGCGACCCCCCGCGCACCCCGCGCCCGCCGCGCGCACCCGCCGCAACCCCCTGCGGCACCTCGCGCTGCTAATGTTGTATAAATACTTCATATTCAGACACACTGACAACTTCACATTTGTCTCCACACGACGCGACAATCTGTATCAAGTAATACACATCTCACTGACCCAAAACGTAGCATTTTAATAGCAAAAAATCATTGAATTGGACGAATATGACCCGGAAACCTTACAAAAAAAAATATTTCTGATAATTAGAAAACCATGAACATTTTAATGAGTTTTTCTTCGAAACAAATTTTGAACAGCAGCTTTTAACGTCCTGTCTGCACAACCTACTTACTCGTGCCTTTAAGGTAAAGGTAAGCGTAGGAAGATATTGCAAAATAGCTCTTAGCTATTTACTCTTCTCAATTATTTTTATGGAAACTCCCACAACGTAAAATGTAAATAACTGAGCAGAACGGCTAAAGCCATTTTGAAACGGTTCTTAGGAAAAACTAATTGCTGTTACATAAATAACTACAATATTAATAGAAGGCATCATACCTTTTTTAAATAATAACTTCGCGCGTTGTTAAATATAAAAAAAATATAAAAGACCTCTACCTAAAAGTATAATAAGTCAGAAATGTCCATTAAAGTACCCAATCTCCAACTTAACAAATGTTAGACATTAAACAAAGCGCCGCCATCGCTTAAAAACGGTTTCAAAAGAAAACAAAACGTAAAATTTACACAAAAGCTAACGATAAAAAATGACAATAAATGTCATTAAAAGAAAAAAAGATAGAAAAAAACAAAAGCAACAAGTGAACTCACACTCGCTCACAACAAAACAGATCCAACGACAAAATGTTGCGTCTTATATCTTGATTTAAACAAATTACGCTCGAGGCGCGCGCGAGCCGCCTTCGTCCATACGACACGACGCCGACACGACAAATTAAACAATAATATTTCAACACGAGAAAGTAATGAATGTAAGCAAATGAAACGTAATGTAAAAAAAAACTCATTTTCAAAATAAAATATCCTTATTCCTCGTCATATTTAGCCATTGAATTTTATCGAGTATTTTCTACAGAGCGTGAAAAATTATATTGCGTCGGTCGCGTGGTAAATCGGTGACATTTAACTGACGTCGCGTGCGCCTTTCTCAATAACGGACCAATTTACTTGTGTTTATGGCACAGTTAATGGAGTTAAAATTAACTATGACCAAATACTTTTTGGCTGCGCAACTTATTTATTCATCAAACATGTTACTTATTTTAACTATATTAATACTACTTAACTATATTTCGGTAGCACAATAATGTGGAACACTACATTAGTAAAAAACGATGTTGTCCTAGCTTCTGCGATAGTACTTTTTAGCGCTTCGATCTCGTGACGATATCGTCGAGTGTAAATTTCCCATCGTTGTTTATGAATAACCGTCAGTTCATGAGTAATTAGGCAAGTTGCTCGTCGCGTTAACTTACCTTCTGCCCCCCTTCGTGTCGCGTGACGCACGGACATGTGTACACACGCGACTTTCCACGACACCTTACAACCCCTCGACTCCTGTCTTCATTAGCCAAAGAGTTTACATACGACGAAGTTTAATTATTATTTACATACAAAAGGCGTTCCATTTATGAAAACAGATGTAAATGTACATAAGATGTCGAGTTTGGAAGTTAAGCGGAGAATGAATGATGGCGAATCTTCGTCGCGGAAATGACAAATCGACATCTCATTTCCTTTTTGTCATATACCTCGTGACGTTACGTTATCATTAATTATTTATTGTTGATTTTTACAGTTAAATTAGAACCACAAGTTATCAAAACAAACATACAAATATAGCTGGCAACTTACAACGAGGAAGTCTTTGTTAACTAAAAAAAAAACAATAAAAAGAACGTTGTACGAAATGATAAAAGTTTGAGAAACGTTGCCCGAGGCCCTGTGTCTTGATTCCACAGTTGAAATAAAAGAAGTACAACTGCAATACACTTTTAATTAATTACATTCTACCATATAACAAACGATACGATTAATTACAGCATTAATAAGTAATTTATTCAGAATTGCAATAATTTCATTCATTACAACGCCGACAAATCCATTTTAATTACACGGAAAATGAGTTTTTCATTATAAAGTAATGCTTGGCTAGTCGGTTTTAATAATCATATTAAAAGCATAGCAAAAAAATGTATTTTTTTTAGAACACAAAGCATATTGATGAATATGAACCCGTATTTTTGTAACTAAATTCATCTGAATTGTTTAGTAGTTTCATAGTCAAAATATAATCAATTTAGACAGACTGACTTTCTATATTAATAAGGATGTAACCCAATAATGAAGTGAGTTAAAATAAAATAAACAGGAAGGTAACAACGAGCAAACTTGCGAGCGTGTTTAAATTAGTTCCTAATTAGTGCACGTTGAATTTCGTTTTAAATATGTAGTAATTAACTAGCGCGTGACAAGCCCCGCTACAGGGTGTTCAAATATGCTTTGTTTGTTTAAATTAACACGTTACGAAATTAAATTAAATTCTTATTTTATTTGGCATTTGGTACACAGTTCTCTTATAACATTTTATATTAAAGCCAAAAATAAAAATCAATTTTAATAAAATAAACTTTCGCGAAGCTTTTTAGTAGCTAAAATAAGCTCTCACTAACCAGGTCTTGATACGATTTTCTATTAAATTCTAAACATAAACAGTTATTGGTCATAATTTATTTTATGTTCTCTATTTTGTAACATAATATCATTTGTAACTGCATATGTATTTTCTTTTTGATTATGTATAATTAAACAGTTGACGCTCGCTGAATGCTGTAATTAATTATTTGAACATTTGTAATTGCCTTGTTTGGTTTTATCTACTTTTTAATTAACGCACTCAACTGCAGACATTGAGGTAGACAGAAACAGTTCTAACACAGTAATTGTTATTTTAAATATGATTGTTGCACTTTATTTATTTAAAACGGCTAAAAACTCACGTGTAATTTTCGGTGAATGGTACCGACTAGTTTCGAACTCTTCGGGAGTCCATCATCAGGGCGAGTGTTTATATTTCGGTGGTCGCGGTCGCGGCGCGTCTCGCACTCACAATTACACGTGAGTTTTAGCCGTTTTAAATAGATAAAGTATAATAATGTCTCAGGAAAGTTTTAACAATTTAATATGATTGTTGCATTATAAATTGCATAGACAGAGTTTTTAACACTGAAAGAAGTAATCAATATCAGATCTAAAAAATGCTACAAATTGTTATTTCTATTTAACCTAAGTTTATTATTCTCTTGTACTACGACGTACAAAAGACGGTTACGTCCTGTTTCCGCTAGCCATTCGCCAGGATTCGACTTTGTATTGTTTTCTTACGACAACAAGTGATATTAACATACTGGCCATTTACATTTAAATCGCTATGAATCACTATTGATTCGTTTTAAATTCTCGAAGCGCAACGCATAAATTCAAATTGATTTATTTTCGCGTTAAAACACCTGAATACAAATTACGCAAAGACAAATAGAACATACTGTATGTATAAAATTACATATCATAGATTTTAAATTACATATTTGAGTATTTCCTATATTATAAAACTAACGACTGTGAACTGTGAAAACTGATACTAAATACACTACAGAAAAACTGTGAACATTGTACATAACAGCCATACTAACAATATTTGCACCCGTGCGAAGCCGGGGCTAGTTGCTAGTTATATATATAAACCTTCCTTATGAATCACTCTATCTATTAAAAAAAACCGCATCAAAATCCGTTGCGTAGTTTAAAAGATTCAAGCATATATAGAAACAAATATAAAAAAGTGTTATTGTTTTATACTATGTAAGGATAAGGATATTTTATGGTTACTACAACACTAACGGTCGGAAGCCCTCTCACCACTCAATATGTAAGAGCGTCTCATATGTTAAGTCCACGCTTAAACTCATTTCGCCACTTAGATTTTAAGCGACGCTTACGTAACGAAGTATTTGAGTTGCGTTTGAACATACGGCCGTTAGTAACGTCATCTTAAGTAACCATTCTGAGTGCGATGATTAATGTCATTTTATAGCGATAAAAATATCGTAATACTGAAAAACATGCATGTTTCAAATGCATGTTGTCGACATTATGCATGTTGTAATAAATTTGCATATCAGCCGATCTTAAAAATGTCGCACTGCACCAAAACTTACGGTTGGTAACACCGCACTTTCAACATTGCCTACAATAATTTCAACCTTTAAATCTGTCGTGTGATTTTTAACTGTTTCGAAATTAATTAAGTTAATTTGGATAAACGTATTATTTTTGTTTGAAATTAAGTTACTTTTTACTACTATATTGTGCGTAAAAAAGTTCCCAAGTAAAAAAAAAGTAATTAATAAGGTTGAATGTACCAAACATTGGTCAGACGCGGTCGGCAGAGGTTAATTACTTAATTTCAGTTAAGAAGCGTTAGGGCGCTGATTTATTAACATAATAATGGTGGTGGTTATAGAGGTACAACCTTACTTTACGGATAGAAGGAACATCGATTTTAAATAGGGCTGTCTAAAACAAAAATATGTTTATTTTTTATTTCCTTATTGGCAACCTTAAATGTGTTTAAGCAAATGAGTTTGCAAATATAACGTTGTCTGTTAACTATTGTAAAATTCCCGATTTAATAAGTCTAAAAATCTGTTAAAAACGACATCAAATAAGTTAATAAAATGCCATTTGTAAACTAATTCGTGTTGTTAATTCATTAAATTGCTAATTAACTAACAATGTTTAACATAAGCGGGCATTTACCGCTTTATTCCGAAATGAGAATCAGCGTTAGTACTGTTGTACTTTCTACGTTTGGTAAATTTATTCCAAAATACAGAACGTCCTTGTTCCTGGTACTTCTTTTGATTCATAATTTGGTCCAATGAGACCCCTGGTCTTATTTTATCTTATTTAGTTCCGAGTGTCCTCCAGTATCGTATAATCGACGACTTATTGGTCCTTATTTATCGCAGTACTTTATACATTTTTTCAGAATAAGGGGGTGAGTGTCAACCCTGATACAGGCCCGTATGAAAAATGGCAGTTGAATTTTTTATCTGTTCATGTTAGTGGCAACATAATTGTCACGCAACAAAACACCGGCTCCTTGTATAAACAAGGAAATATAAATGTATTTGAATATAAATTCAAATACATTTATTATGAAAACAACATCTAATTTTTATACATTACAATAAACTTATTTTTCCACAGTAAACTGTACACGAATCAACTCTTTTCATTTTGTTAAATTAAGTCTTTTACTTATCCAAGTTAAACATAACCTCTCAAATAAATATTAAACTAAGTTTATAAAATAGCGAGTCTGTTCCCTAAATTAAAGGCTTTCAAGCCAATAAGAGCCCGCTCTAATAACTTCCAAGCGAGTATATTAACTATAAGAAAAATAAAAAACTTCAATCTCGTTCACCAGGACAAAGTGCAGTTTGCCTCAGCTCGGGTCACTGGAAAGTGCAAAAACTCGACACTAGGGGGCCTCATGAATTTTAAATTTGGGATAGACAATGTGTCTTGTGCACAGAGGCAGTCTAACATATAGTTTTAGGTCTTCTTTAGGTATTCTCATATGTTATTTACTGGGAGTTCTGACTGACGAAACGCCTAAAATAGTTATCTTTTTTATTCTGTTTTCTTTAAAGATATCTTTTATTATTATCTTTTTCCAAAGATAATGCAACAATGTTCCTTTACATATATTGAAAACTGTTTAAATTACGTCTTCTATGCGATCTGGGGGGGCGACCCAAAGTAATACTTTTCGATTGCCGATATCGCTGATGGAATCGAAAAAAGTGTATGAAACTGGTATTAATATTATAAGTCATATGCTTGTCACGTGTGAGATATCAAACGTCATTGTCAGTTTCATACATATTAAATGTAATTTTAGTAAACCTGATAAAAGATAACAAATACAAGTTTGGTAGTTTTAAGGTAATAATTAAAAAAACCGCAGCATGTTGTGTAATATAAATCAGTTATGATTATCAAAGACTTTTTACTTTTCAAAAACCGTATAAGATGTTAGAAGTATTCAATTGTACTTAACTCTGACAATGTAAGCTTTTATAAGAATAAATGTAGTTGTTATTGTGACAATATTCTCTCACTATTCTCGTTATCATGTAACAAGCGAGTCAATATCTTTCTAATGATCACTTAACAACCGTCTAGGGTTGCCTATCAACAGCAATAAAGTGAAATAAATTATAACATAAAAAAATCCTTAAACATAACATCGATATTCTAAAGTGATAAATAAATTATTTTGGTTAAAATTCTTAATTTTGAGTTTAAAAACAAAAAATGCTACTGACACAGTATTTGATTAGGCGAGTTAAAGTGCATTTTTTGTTTTGAAAATTAATGAAATCAATTAATAATTTGCCAAACAACATTTGGCAACCCTAAGGGAAACTCTCATTTGAACAGGGCCACGCATAAACGGTAGAGTCGAGTCCCATTGTCAGGCTGTTAGCGGCAATATCGGAGGCAATAATGCCGGCGATTACCGCACAATGGACACGCTGCACTCGACCCCTTGCAGTCGAATCGACTGAGTCGATGAATAAATATGATCCAGGAGTTCACCGATCTTGCCATCCAGCGGAAGGTCACTGAGACTTCTGTTAGACTTGACTTTTAATAGCTGAAAGTATTTTCAATGTACCATTATTCTCTTTTGAAGTACCTGACAACCGTACTCTTAGTCGTTAAGAGGTCACTAGAAGATTCTTTATTGAAGATGTCTCACGATGTCTACGCTAAAAGACTAATGATTTGCTAGAAATATGTGAAATAGTGAATTTGAAGCTGGCTATAAAATACATTCAAAAAAGCGAGACCTGCATAAGCGAGAATCATTCTCAGGTCCCGACGCGCTACCTCCATAAACGAGAAAATCGTATTAGAGAGAAACCTCTTTAAGTGAGATAAATATCATGGTCCCTTGGACTCTCGTTTAACCGAGTTCGACTGTATATCGACAGTAAATAAGACCAAGAAATAAAATATTTTATGCTAATTTTAAGACAGCTACGGCGCCGTATATGATAATTGTGTCGGTAATATTTTTATGATAGCGAAATTCACGAGATATCTTCAAATGAGTATTTTATACATAAAAATAATCAACTCAGAGGTGGCTTGTAAAATAATAATGATTGTACAAATTGCTTTACATATAAAATGATATAAAAAATACTTGATCTCGAGTTTTATGTAATGACGTAATTTCGCCTCCATGAGTGGTAATGGCTGAATGCACTTTACCAAATTACTGAATGTTATCGCGCATTGCTTCGGCACTTCGTTACGCCATCTGTTGGGGAAACTTTGACATTCTCGTAGGTGACGATATACATTTTAGACAAGTTATAACACTGAAATCTTGTTATTTATCAACTTTTTCCACTAAATGCGAACTCCTAACCTCATTCGTATAAGAGTCGTCAATGATATGCTAGCTGATGAGTGAAAAATTACCTTTGGATAAGCCTTGTTCGCACCAGGATAGTATTTTAGTCGAGTAGCAAGTAGCATTTATCCGAACAAAGGATTTACTATTCGGACTCGTTAAATCCTTAATCTACACACTAGGATAGTACAATAATTTAGTAACTAAACGTGTCCGAACAGCAACATTTTAGTAGAGTAGATTAGTAAATCTTTTGTTCGGATACTTGCTACTTGCTACATGACTATAATACTATTCTAGTGTGTATAAAGCTTTAGAGACGTTGAAAAAAATATTCCGAAATCTAAAACTCGTACAGTATAATTTAATATTATAAAAAAATATAGCAAAAGTCAATTTACTTTGAGAGTCGTAGTTCAGTTAAATAACAATTCGTCAGAAAACCGCAACCGAATATCATAAGTTCTGATGTCTCTCAAAATTGAATCTACATTTCAAAGCTCGCAAAAGACAGTTTGCGCAGTTGACGTAATTCTAAACTGGAAATATATTAAATTGGACTGTATCTAAATAATACAATAAACTAAGTTTACAGTATATACTAATGGATTATTTATCTTTATAAAAAACTAGCTGTTATGCGCGACTTCGTCCGCGTGAACATAAATAAGTCTATGTTACTCGGGGATAATGTAGCTTTTTAATGGTGAGAGAATTTTTTAAATCGGCCCAGTAGTTATTCAGTTATTTCAATACATACAAAAATTCAAAAATACAAAGTTTATCTTTTTATAATATTTGTATAGACTAAAACTATAGATAGACTTACTTATATCACTTGAAATAGGAATGAAGATGTATTGCTATCACATTCAGACCTGACCTGTATTGAAAAGGCTTTTAAATCATTGCATCTGTTGTTCCTCTGGTATTGCAGATGTCCATGAGCGTCGATGATCACCTCCGTGTTCCCGCTGCTCGTATGCCCCTTTTATTTAAAAAAAAATGTAGTACAGTCATCACTTACTCAATATTTTAATTTTGTTGGAACATTTAATTTTATATTCCATAACGAAAAGAGTCGCAAAGGTCGGTAAGTTCTGGCGCTGGACCAAATCTCAAATAAAAGTAAGAGATCACTAACGAATGCCAATGACACGGCGAGCGTTTCGATGAACTCAAAAATAAACTTTGTATTTCGTGCCGGGGTAGGGGGCGCTCGTGTAATTCATTCGAAGCTACGTAGACTTGTAATTCTGAATTATAAATTGCTCGAACGGCCGAATAGTCGGCTATTCACGGTTCAATGGCAATGGATTACGTTTGTGATGTTTATTTTTTTTGCAATTCAAAGAAAAGACAACCTTTTTTGTACAATTACGAATATTTAAACTATTAACAAATAAAAACATATTTATTATACCACTCCGTTAATTACCGCTTAACGAGAGTGTGGCAGCTAGCATTAATATTAGAGGATTAGTAAAGTAGTATTTGTTGATGTTTTTGTACATTACGCTGCCTGAAACACCTGTCCGGAGGCAGTCATTACGCGGCGTCATCAATTGTTAGAAGGCTTTCAGCGCTCGCCCGCCCTGAATATTTCATGTTTTCATTACATGAAAAATGCGGGTACTCGCACATTTTCTATGGATATCAGTGATGGCATCAGTTATTTGTGAACCACTTTCAGGCCACGCTTCTATTTTATTTGTAAAGCTTTAGTGTTTGTTTACAAAGTCCATGTCAATTAACTATTTAAGTTTGTATCGGAACTAAATACATTTGTTTGTGTACAGGATGTGCGTTCCCAGCGCGCTGGCAGGGCCGGTGGTTCCAGTCTGGTGTTATCCAGCCCATCCTGATCGAGGGCGACCGCCTCTCCAACAAAGGCAGATGTCTCTCATCCGAAGGCGACAAGTTTCTTATAGTTGACGAGTAAGTGTCTTACAAACTTGCTTTGTTCTATCATACTTCATCAACTGTTTAAAAAGTTTATTTATCCTAAAATAATGTTTGTTCCAGGAAAGGTTGCTACCGTTGCGTTGTGATGCATGAGAAACACATCAATGTCTTGCAATACAAAGAGAGTAAGTTAACATTTATGTCAGTAGAGCCAAAGGTTTATTGCAATTGTTCGTTTGGTTTGTAATGTTGGCATCACCTGCAGCGTTCTGTCACCGGAGAGACGCGCTGCCGCACCTCTGCTCGTTGATCACAGGCGACGCGCTGCTCTACTCCATGTTCCGTGAGGCCGCCGCGCCCGTCGACTGCCCGCTGAAGGGACCCTTCTCCTTCACTTACAACAGGTATAGATTCAAGCCCTTTTAGAACACAGTTACTTAATCTTATTACTTAACAAAATTCAATCTAAATGATGTCTTGTAAAGGTATATTTCTGATTGTAAAATAAACATAACAACAACGTTGTAAGCTCGTGTTAACATGTCAAGTCCAAGCCGAGCAAACATTTCATTGCTTTATAAATACGAAAGCGACAACTTACAAGCCGGCTCAAGGAAAATACTATTTTCATAATAGAAACCGTATATTTAGTAGAGTGCCATCTGTTGGCCGAAAACAGCCAAAATTAATAAATTGGTTTTGGAGCATAGATTAAAAGAACCAGATGAGACATGACATGTGTCATACTGACAGCGAGTGAGACACATTTATACGAAATATACGTAACGTGATAAAGACAGTGACATAGATCCTTGGTTCCTTTCTCTGTACACGATTTTGTTTGTTTGGGTCCAGAAATATGACCCAAGCAAATTTTACGTATCATATAGTATTGTGGCGTTCCAAGCCTATTTTCGGTAAGCTAATTTTCTTGCGTCCCAATCATGGCTTAAGACATGATATTATTGGTTCAAAACCGTAAAGTGATACATACACAACATACGTATGACGAAGTCTAAGGCATTTTTTGTCCCACAACCGTATACGCTATAGCCAGTTCTATATATTTCTCTTTCTATGTTTTGGAGATTGGACTTTGGTTTACCATCAGCACGCTGCAGCATTATAAAACTGTCAGACGTCTTCATTGAGAACGGAAAAGGCAGTCTCCGCTTGTAGGTACAATAGTGATGTACCACGGATAACGAATAAACGATATGAGTCGTTCCTTGGCTATTTTCTTAATTAACTAATCGACTGGTTTTAATATTTTTTTTACACGTCCTAGATTTTTGTATTTATATTACGCATTAAATTGGTTTTCCTCTTTTAGTATCCACGGATTATTATCCTAAATCCAGTGCTCTTGTAGAGAGAGATTTTTTTTAATTTACTATTCAGAATTTGTCCTGACCACTAAGTCGGCGATGCTCCAAATATGGTCCACTCTTAAATGGGACATAACAACTTAAGTAATACTTAAACTTAACTTTATGTAAATTGAATTCTTTAACATTAAAATATCCCTCGCACTGCACTAGACTCGACGTTAATCTTTTAATTAATTAGCTACCAGAATAAGAATTAGTAAAACCATATTTTCTTAACAAGAAAATAAATATTGATATTTAATTCCTATTTGTTATGTATTTGACGATAGTTATATTCGCTATAGAAACATTTCTATTGAAATATTATTTAATAGAAATAAAATACAGCAGTATATATGATTTTATTTTGCAACCTTTTAATTTTTACTTTTTTGTTACACTCTCCAAATATTCTGTGTACCTATCCATATGAGAGCAAAGGAGCCAGCAGAAAACAAGCACAGAGAAGGTTTAACCCGTCCCTGCACACGCTGAGTTGGCTTCTTTTGCCACAATTTACCTTACTGTGTGTGTTTTTGTGTTTTTTAAGGTACTTATGTGTATTTTCTTTCTTCTTTCTTTCTTTCTTTCTTCCTACAGACGATCTATTTATCACAATATGCAGTAAGGAGAGATAATAAACATTGATAAATCAGTGGTTTTTTTTAATGAGTGACATGCAATACAGTAGTACAAGTGCTACGAAGCGATTCGAAAGCTAACATCAAAAATGAATGTAACTGACAATGACGTTCGATATCTCCCACGTGACGTGCACATGACTTATCGATGTTATTGCCAGTTTCATATAGTTTTGTCGATTCCTTCAGCGATATCGCCAATCGAAAGATACTTTGGGTAGCCTCCCTCATGTTATTGGGTTGTTCAGAAAGTCATTTCGTTTTTTCGATGGAAATTATAGACAATTCTGCCTATAGAGACAATAGTGCTAGATCTAGGTATGTCATTGTATCCCATTCAAGCTGTAGAAGCTATTGGCGAGTGACAAAACTTTATTTTGTATTTATCAGCTTCAACGAGCCTTCAAAACTTGAAAACTCTTCGACATAAAAATTGCCGGATGGAAATTTAGCGAACCAGTTCTGGCACTGGCGTACTGTCAACACACCTTCTCTATTCACATCGGTCAATTTCTTTTTGACTTCAACAGCATTTTTATCCTTTCTGTAGCAAAACATAAAGTAAGTCGAAATTTTTGGTTTTCGCTCTCAATATTTAAAAAGGCACCAACCAAAAACTATAACGTAGAATTAATTGAAACTTTTCACAAACTAGCCTTGTTATATGAGCTTTCAAAGCATATAATAGTTAAACGGCTTAAGTGAGAATTTGGGTGCAAAAAAATCAATTAAATCATCTATCGGGAAAAAACGAAATGACTTTCCGAACAACCTATACAATAAACATTCTAGTAGTATGTTCAAGAATCGATCCATTTTGCAATGGTAAAATATTTTAAACACATCATATAGTGTGTAAAAACTTAATTAAGAATGAATGACACCAAGCGATCATTTAAGGGTTACCTGTCCGTCGCATCTGTCAGATGTTTAACATCAATTTAAATTAAAAACTCATTACCGATCACTGGCGATGATTCGCGCCGCTGTTGACGCGTGTCTGGACACTCTCGACTCTTTCCCCATATCAGTTTGTAGGGTGTCCATTATTATTGAGAACATCAGGACTCTTCAGTGAAGGAATAAATTGGTTCTTGATAGTGATTCTTTTAACTGTATATTTAATTGTAGTTTTAAGTATTGAAAGTATATTTTACAATATTATAGTATTATTTAATTAACAGTGGTATTTGTGGTCTGTCTTTGTAAAATTTACGTTTTATATTTGTTTGTAATTAACATAAAAAGATAGTTGTTGAAGATTAAAAGTTTATCGGTGAAGAAATTCAAAGATTCGAGTTGCGGACAATGGAGCACATCATGGTTCGAACTACTAACTACTACTACTAAGTTTTAAATAAGATCTTAACTACGTTATGGTCACCCTACTCTCGCCCGTGCCATGCAATTAGGCAGGTTGACACGTCTACAGGCAATTTCATGTCGGAAATAAAGACAGCTCTTTATTTTCGTTAGTTTTCACGTCCATCTTAATTATCAAGTGACGGCAAAGGAGACTTTTAAAATTTAATTATACAGACTCCAAAGAGCTTTTACGTGCTATAAACTTTATATTAAAGGAAAGGACAACTCTGTGGTCTTTACCGTTTTCTCGTCAGTAAGAACTTATTCTAAGTGTTACTATTTTCTTGTCGCCTAAATTACTCGCAATATGATACATATAATGAATAAATTGCTAATCAGCTACCTTTAAAACGGTCTTAAATATTTTAATCCCACTTGCCTTACTTCATACAATAATTATTTGCTTGACATTACAGGGGTCACGGCGACTGCAAGAGCCCGGTGTCGTCAATAGAGAGCTGCACGGAGGACTCACGGCTCCTGCTAAACTATCAAGCCTGTCCTGACGTGTCTGGTTCAGAGAGCACGGGTCAGTATACCACTTACTAATACCACTAGTGATATTCCAGGCCAGGCCTAGTTTATAGTCGTACCAAGCTGTATACTGCTAATATAAAAATATAATTAACTCGATACTCGACACTGTAGGAATACTAAATGGTCCATCACGCGTCATATCTAATCAGACTTGCTAGGTAATAGAAGTCATGGGGCTTTCTCATAGGAGAAACATTACCTATCTCTCAGTAGGACAAAAGCTAAGGACTCGGTCAGAAAGGTTTTATAACTTTTCTCGTCTTATTTACGTAACCGTGAACAGAACCTAATAAACTTAAACTTCGTATAAAGCACGGAGGTTTTCTGAAAGGTCAGTGAAATAATATTTGGACACAAGTTTCCCGACAAATCTATCGTTTACGGTCGGTCGCTGATTAACGGGTAAACGCGTTAACTTGGCGCACTCGAGTGTTAGAAACAAAAGCACTCGAAGCTGCACCAAACAAAAGCCGATCTCCGGGAATTGGCTACAAATGGACCGCCGCCATCGCCCGGCCAGAGAAGTGTCAACTATTGTTTTAGATTTAGCGAACGGTTTAAAATAGACGCGTTAAGGACGCCTCGTGATTTGCGTAAACATTAAAGATCTAATTCTATTGTCCTCAACCACATATACGTTGGTTATTCAAAAGATTAGGAGTGATTTTAAGCATCCCTTTCAGCACAAAATTAGTCCACTCTCTCGCTTAAAAGAACACTATATGGATGGGATATATACATATAAACAAACACTGTGCATAATTTTAATAATTTAAAACACTTTTTTCGATACCTCGAGAAGAAACGAACAAAAAGCAAAAGACCGACGTCAAAAGATAGACGTCTCAGTCGCAATGATAAAAACAAAAATCCGCGGCAAAGGAGTCCCGGCTTTCATTATCAAGACAATAGTTGGCTCGTTGGCGTTCAAACGCTCCCCTTCGCGCCGCCGGCTCACATAAAACTTTTATTTGTACGTCAGTCTGTCTCGGCGGCGTACATTCGCAAACTACCCACTCTATTCTCGTCTTCGAAATAACTACCGTGAAATTCTCAGCTATACTTGCTCGCCGCTGGAACACCTTCAAGTTTATTATCAAAACAATAAGTTATCTGCGACAGACGTTATTACGAGACGGTTCCGGTTACACTAATGAGTACAGACTGTCAACTGATGCGTTATTAATTGTAAATATAGTAGTTATTCAAGACTTAAACTTGAATAATAAATTCATAAAGAACATTTCCAATATCTATTGTTTAATATTATAACAAAATTGTCATCGTTTTAACTTATTCACTCTGAAATATCATTAAAAGTACAGCAGTCCCTCTATTCTGTCGTAATTAAGCTCCTTGCTGTCGTGTTGCAGTGGAGGAGCTGGAATGCCTGGCGACGTGGAAGGAGGGCAGTCTGCGGTTCCTGGTGGGCAAGTTGCACCACGGCCACGCCACCAGCAACGAGGATAGGTACCGCTGCTTCGTCTACGAGAAGACCAGCGGCATCGGTAACTGTCCACTTCTGTTTCACTTATTGCGTTACCTTATTATTTTGTGAAAGTAATAATATTTTATTTAATAGAATTTGTACTTAAACACAAAGTCAGAAAAGCAAAAGAACTTTCAATTTATTTCTTAGCCAGAAAGTTTCTTCACAATACAAATATTTGATTATTATGTAATTGGCCATTCCAGGATCCAGTATCCCGATGAAGGAGAGTCCGACAGCGGCGGGCGGCGTGGAATACCGCGTGGCGCAGTCGGGGGATGCCACATGCAATGGACTCTTCAGCGCCACAGAAGGTTCTAGAACTATGGCGCTCAAGAGAGGTACTTCTGGATTACTTCTGATTAAACCTTCCACTGTTAATCCATTTAGTGATAAAAACAATAGAAAATGTTCTGTCTTTTGGAGCGTTCTTCTTCAGAAGTAATTAATTTCTCGATGTATTCCTCTTCCAGTCTCGGTGCGGTTCAGCTGCCAGTTCCCGGCGTGGATGACGTCATCGTCGACGTGGCACACGCTTGACTTCGGCACCAACTACACGTTCCACTCGCGCAACAACACGCTGCGCATCGCCAACCGCACCGGCGCCGCCGATGACAAGGTCTACTGCGTCAGCGTCAAGGCCAGCTCGCCCAGCGGCAACTCCGTCGCCCTCGTCGTGCACTGGCAGCATCACTGGTAAGCAGAGTCCCCTGCACGCTGTCACGTCACTGTGATGCCATGTGACGTGACGCGTGATAAGTGGATTTGAGTTGACATGTAGTGCACTAATTCTTATGACGTCAACAGTATGGCTAGTGAAAATTTCATTGCCGGGCAGTGTATGTTGACAGCATGTTACGTGACACATGAATCCCGTCAGCGTGTCAAGTGTGCGTGTTACGTGACGCGTGTTTTGTTTTGTTAGCGTGTCGCGGTACGTGTGCGTGGTGCTGTACCGGCGGGACGCGCAGCTGGCGGAGCTGCAGCGCGGCGCGCCCGCCTCGCGCCCCGACGACGCCTGCTCGCCGCACCACTTCAACGCGGTCACCGCGCCCTACGTCACGCTAGTCGGTACGTACGACCTCACCACTTATTTATGCTTTTGATATAAATTGCTTCCATTAAAACATTCCCGAACGTACCCTAAAATTGACACGTAATTTCAGCTAGCAATCCTGAATCGAAAGTATGTCCGTACTCCGGCAAGTACAGTATACAAAGTCACCGGCATCAGCGCACCGCGCGATCACCCACCGCCCGCGGCCGGCACGGCGGGCTCAGCGCGCGCAACGCCTCGCAGGCGCACATCCCGCGCAGCCGGCGGCAGGCGGACGGCGAGCCCGCCTGCCCGCCCGCAGACTACCACCGCCTCGAGGTCGGCTGCAACTCGCCCCGGAATATGGAGTTCTACTCCACGTGCGACAACAAAGATATGGTCACAGGTACCGTTTGACAAACTACATATCGTACGGTCCACAGAAATATTCTACTTCTTATTTTACTCTTCTACTTCTTATGTTTATTGTTTGTGCAGCGTACACGTGCCACGGCGGGTGGTACGAGAACGGGCTGTCGTTCGTGGTGGCGACGCCGGTGACGCGGCGCAGCACGGCCGCGCGCCGCTACTGCTTCGTGTCGCGCGAGGCGGCGGGTGCGGGGGGCGCGGGGGGCCGGCTGCTCGCGCGCTCCCCCGACAACTGCGACCGCAGCCCCGCGCCGCACGCGCTCAGCGCGACTCCCGCCGGTAAACACACTGACCTATATAAATGGACAGTCTATAAGACGTGTAATTTGAGCGCTTGTGATAGCGAATTTCCTATTAATAGTTCTATAAGTTCTATCTTATATCCGTAGGTGAATGTCAAGACGTGCCCAACGGGCAGGCGGCGACGCGGCGCAGCGCGGGCTTGCTCCTGCTCACAGCGCTGCTGCTCCTCGCGGGGAGGTGATTCACGATGCTCACAGCTTCCTAACATCTTGGACGATAATCGTTTATATGCAAACCGGTTTATTTCATGTCTCACCTCTTTTACGTCTTCGTTTAATCGAAGAATTATTTTCAATATTTTCGTTTAATTTCTCTATGATATTTTAACATTTTTTTCTTTGTATAAAGTAAGTTAAATGCCTTATTTAAAAATGTGTGTATATCTTGTTATAATCTTAAAATAAATATAGATAGACCGAATCGCTTAAACAAATCATAAGAGATAAGTAGATAAGCACATTAAATACGTTTCTGCGAAAATATGTTCGTTACATGTCCTGTTAATTTATGTATTTTACATTACAACTTTTAGGCGGAGTAAAATATCTTGCTATATCAGAATAAGTAACTTTAAACTGGTTTCTAATACCGAAATACTTGTGTTTCTAAACTAACCTTTAACCAAACTTGAAATCAATTTCTGCGTAGTGTTGCCATACTGAATTGTCTATGGTATTATAATAATTCATAATTTACGCAACAGTCTACAGAAATTTGGTGCAAATGGTTGTGAAAATTAATTGTTGTCTCAGAATTAGACGACACTGAATATACAGATTGTTTTAATATACATTTTATAATTAGTGAGCTTTTTCAACCTATTCAGATATTACGTTTTTTATGTTTTCTAGCAACATGATAAATGCATTTTGGATAAATACCTTGTAACTGTACATATTGTTCACTACTTTGTTTTTAAATTAATGTTCTTTTGGTTGTTTTCGAGAAGGTAGTATCATCTTTGTGCTTCTTAAAATCGATATTTAGTGGTTTTCTTACCACTGAAAGTGTTTTTTTTTCGTAAAGGTTTTTCTTTAATTGAGAAATTGTAACATGAGTAAATAAATTGCCTTATCAAATCAGCGGTTGTTTTAAACTTGTATATTTGAAATGGTAACAGACAGTGGCTTTATTTTTCTAACAAAATTTAAATATAAGTAACATTATCGTAATTGTTTAATGCATGTAACATAAGCATCAAGTAAGACTGTATCACTCAAAAATATTTTTATTGTATACATTTGTTGAATATATAGGCAATTAGCACTGTAATGGATATCATACAACCTATGTAAACATTTATTCGTAAACACAAATTTTCACACATGAAGCTTAGAAATATGTACAAAATTATTGTTATAACGTTAAAACATGTAGCTAGAATAATTTAGCTGTATTTGTTTATAAAGCTACGCTCAGAAATTAATATTTTGTTTAACTAGAACACAAAATTAAACATCAATAATTTTCGACAAGATTTGTTTAACATAAGAATATTTCGCAGCGAACAAAGATTTTTAGCAAGTTTATACCTTTTCGATGATTTGTCTACGTTGATGAATTATTTAACTTTACGATTTAGAAGCACTTGTATCTGAAATATTGCTTTTAAAAATAATTGTAGTTGTTTATTTTAATTTTGCAAAGATGATGTAAATTGTGTTGGGTAAGG
This sequence comes from Papilio dardanus tibullus, assembly GCA_013186455.1. Classification (NCBI taxonomy): domain Eukaryota; kingdom Metazoa; phylum Arthropoda; class Insecta; order Lepidoptera; family Papilionidae; genus Papilio; species Papilio dardanus. The sequence continues at coordinate 268,334 of QDHC01006030.1, forward strand.
CGGAGAGGCCGCGCTGTGCGAGGCGTCATGTGATGGCGGCCGCATTGACGGGTGCGCCTATAATCTAAGGAAAGCCATGTTTTCCTTCATCAAGCAATACTAAAATAGTTAAGATTAGTTCTTAGTATATACATTTAGGTAAGCGAACAAAAACGAATACTCATTTTGAGATAAATGTATAGTTAACTAGATAGATAAGTTTGAATTTAGATACTGAATCGCGACAGCAATAATATATTTGTATTTAAAGCTATTGAGCGTTAAATTTTTTAATAGACTGTAGTTAGTCAGTTGTGAATAATTGGTTTAGTATTGTTATTTTTGAACGTGTCAGAGATTATTTCATTTTGGAAGCGGATCTTTGTGGAAAATCAATTTCCTATGATTGATTTATTAACTAGGATATTGTTTTACCATGAAGGTGGCGACATCGGGGTTTCCAGCGTGTGATATACCTAGGTACATCTAAATTAAGTATATAGTCGTCAGCATGAATTATAATAAACAGCGAAATAAAACACTGGTTTATTATTTACCTCATCCCTGTAAAATACATTATACATAGTAGACATACAGCCACAAATAATTACTCCTTTGAACCAGAAATGGAATACTATACAAAACATAAAACATTTGATGATATGAACATACCTACTAATTTGAACTCTTCTCGCTTTTTTCATCTTTCGTCCCAGGGTTCGCAGACAAACTTTTATTCGATAAAGCGCCATCTAGTTTCAACACTGAACTTTAGTATAGTCACGAAAAGTTTTAATCGGAGAACTAAACTCTATGGTTAGTTTTTTTCCATAATGTGTTGGATCAAATTATTTTACTTCAGAATACTTTATTTGATATTTTTATTCATTAAAATTGAGTTAAGTTTTTGAAACACAAAAATTACCTTCTGTTTTTAGTTGACAAACAAATAATTTTAGCAAAATGATTACTCACTGGCAATAATCAAATTCTTGTCAAACGGCGCTACCAACATAAAAAAATGATCTGTCATGTTTATTGAAGTTGAGTAAATGACAATGCCAATGCTCCGTTGCTTACTTTCTGCTATCCTTACTTTGGCTCAACGCGCGTCGTTGGTAAATTGGATTGTTATTGGGTTATAAATAAATTGCGTTACACCCGTGTATAACAAACAAAACGCATGTGTTTTATTAAAAAGTGTTCAGGTCATAAACTGGTTTAAAGGTACAGAGATACGGAGAAATATGTGAAAGTGACAGTCGTATAAAATCGACTCTTTTTCTTTTTGTCTGCATAACAATGTTTCGCATAGTTTCAAGTACCGCCACATAAATATTGTGCTGTGGACGATAAAAATGCCGATGCGTACGTTCCAGAGGGACACCTGAGCACTATGTTTGAAGCGGGTTAAACGCGATTTGCGTTACCACCAGTTAGAATGCAAGACGAGTGCACAGCGGAGGAGGCGAAGTGCAAGAGCGCCTTCGATCGACGGAAGCCCACCAAGGTGCTGAAGATCGCTGAGAGTTTCACGAACCTCGATGAGACGGCTAAAGCGGGACGCTATATTCGGGGCCCGTACTCGAAAACGGGTCGTAGGTACCGGGACGTGCAAGAAAACGGTTGTAGGACGAAACGCGGTGTGTGTTGTGAAAATGAGTGCGAGGAGTCCAGTGTTTGTGAGGATAGTGAAAAATTAGGTGACAAGAGAGTGACGGGGTCGTCATGCACCGCGCTGCGCACCGCCGTCGCTGCGCTCTACCCCTTTGACGACTTCCTACTCGACAAGATCGGGGAAGGATTCTTCTCTGAAGTTTTCAAAGTAAGTCACTAACTTATTCATTGATGTAGAAGTCAATAGACCATTAGGGACAACATTATTGAAATCCGTTCTATAAAATATCCTAATCATTTAGTATTCTATATAATTACCTCATATCCTCTATATCGACACTAATCTGCCAATTGTTGGGAATTTAATATCAAAACATGCATTGTGCATGAGTTAGTTTGTTTACCATTGCAGGAGATATTTGTTTTGATGTGTTAATTTTTGCATCAGCACAAATGATTAGTGAGACTAATGATACAACCAGAATGTATTCCTTTTTAAATATGGAATTTACCAAAGTATCAATCAATATAATTAAATAATTAAAATACACACAATATAGAAAATGTTTTAACTTATATTCATCTCAAAACAGATTTATTCTGCGATCAGACAGAGTTAAATGCTCCATGTTTCAGTTTTTGCTTGCTTACCTTTTTCTGTGTTTTCTAGTCAATTTAATAACAAAAACATAATCAAAAACATTTTGCATTTGAAATTAAGATGTAAACTGACTTATGATTGACTATCGGACAGTTTTATTTTTGACAATTTATCTTTTCCTAAATTCAGTATTTGATAATACCGATGATAACATTACTACATACAAAATAACTAACAGTGAAGAAAAACATTGTAATGCAACCTGCACATATCGGCGAAGAAATTCAAAGATATGTGTGAAGTCGACCAACCCACACTTGGCAAGCATGGTTGACTATCGCCTAGTCACCCCTTAGGGCAGGCTTTAGTGAGGTGGTGACGGTGATGATACAAAATAACTCCTAATATATAACTTTAGTCATTTTTTCAAACTCGTACATAGTAAAAGATAATCATTAGAGGCCAGAAATTTTCTTGTATCCAATTTGCTAGCTATGTTTTAGATTTTTCTTAACTTTTAAGGCATATATTTTGCAATAGATACACATAACAACATCTCATGTCCTGTTGCACTGCCTGGCAGTGCTTGCCTACGTGGTAAAACACCTTGATTTCATGGAGCCATCCCGGAGATCACTAACAACATCAAGGAGTTGTTGAGATTCTTCGGAGAGTTGGGCTGGTTAGAATGATTCCTAGTCCTGCTCACATGCAAAATACACGCTGGTTTTGGAGTTGTAGAAAACAAGCCTATACAACTAACTAGCTAGGTGCAGATATCTAATACAAACTGTCAAATGAATGAGACTGTTTTATTCATGTCAATAGACTGAGCAGGCAGAATGCCAACAATGCAATGCAATGTTAGATGTGCAGAAAATGTAGCCAAAAATATTAATATTGTGCCAAATTGCAAAACTATCTTGAAAACTATTTACATTTATATAAATAAAATAATTTGTTTAAATTGACTGCAGAATGGATATCAATCTACAAATTATTTTTTAAAATTTACTTTGTATACAACCAACCCAACACAACAACAACCACAATCCAAGCGAAGAGTTGTATATCTTATATGATCTCTTTAAAGATATAACCCGTCACAATTTAAATGCTATGTCACTTGTAAGCATGAATTTGGGTTTGATTTGTTTATCTGATATGAATACTATGTATGTGAAAAATTTTAGACTTGTGTTGAAAGGTTGTTTCCTGTTGGACTGATTGGCCCACTTGATTGATCGGCCCAATGGGAAATCAATCCCATTCCGTCGATTGGTTGCATGAATTCAACCGACCCAATGGAAGGAACACCACACAGAAACAGTTGAAAATTTAACAGTTGCCAGTGAACAATAGATTATGCTGTAACAATATTAGGGAAGTGTTAAGGTGTAATTAGGCGTGGCCGTACTACGATTGTTTCCACAAGTCGTCGGATGCAGAGTGAATTGTCCATTCAACAGTGTCGGACTTCCGCGCGACGTGCGGGGGGCGCGGGGAGGGCGCCCCGGCCTTGGTATTGACCTTGGTTTGCACCACGCTACCGCCAGGCGCCACTTGAGTCACGCCCAACCAATGCGGTTGTACTTTGAATTAATTTTGATGCTCGATTTGAGTTTTGCTTCCTTTTATGTATGCGTACATGTTTTTGAATCGAATTTGTAAATTATGGTCTTGTGATCCTAATTGTCATATTGATTGGAGAATGTTATTTTTGCCAGCATTTACGTAGCCTCTTAGCGTAAACGATTTTCATAATTTTCCTCTAACCCTACGGCTCCATTAGACCGATGTCACGCTAAAAACTGTCTTACGCCTAAGCATAATCTTCGTTTTCATCGTAAACTCGGTTTAATGAACCCATAGTATAAGGAACAGACAGTCGGACTTTTTTAATTTAACAACTAGTGCCAACTGACTTTTGTTTTTCTTTCGCATTTACAAGTTGTACATATTGTGTCTATTTCTTCAGGAATTTTTAGTCAAAATCGGTCCGTATTGATAAAGCTAATAGAACAAGAGATGATTAAATTTACTGACTACAATTAATTTCTAAAACAAAAGCCCTTTTTAAACTAAATTTAATTCCTTTTGTTTTTAACAAAAATGGTCCTTTGTCGCTTATAAACAATCAAATTTAATTTTAAGTGAACAATAGCCCAAAATTTGTCACAAAATGACTTCATAGGGCGTCACACTATTAGTAGGGTCATCAAATAGACAATGAACCGAAATACAATCACTGTTTTTTCTTTTTCTATGCCATAGAGCATGCCATCAGTAATCATTTCAGTTTCGAAACTATAGCTAGGCCAGATTAATAAAAAAATAACAAACTAAAATCATTGATCTTAACGCAAAAGCTATATTCTTTGTCTTTGTATGTATATTTTTGAGCTTCTGTGCGTTTTTAATAAAACCATCGTCGACATGTTTTAATTGTTATATTAGTAACATTGGTAGCAATCGTCGAGGATGATACATGTCCGAAGCGTGACCGGCGTGTTTGTGGCGGCGTGTTAGCGAGGACGACGACACGGCGTGCTCCGAGCGTGACATCACTCATTAGCGCGTGTTCGCCGAATACGGCTAGCGTGCCACCCCTAGTTGCTACCAGAAACTAATTTGCTTTGAGTATGAATTCTTGACGTGTTAAAACTAAATTTGTTAAACACGAATTGCAAACATCTAGGAAAGCAAATATTGCGCGCCTTAAATTATTTAGCGCTTTTGTGCGTTTTTAATCTAAATGTTAAATATTACTGTTGCGTCGTTTCTTTTTCACACCTTTTTTCATATTTCAATATAATACTTATTAAAAAGCTATCGGAGTTAACAATTATTAATAATATTTTAATCTTCAATCGAGTGTAGCTTAGTTTAGTTTGTTTTATCAAGTAAACTTTGTATAATTAATTATGCAGACCGTGTGTGTGAGTACATCCGATCTGGGATGATCCCATCGATTGACACAAAATCAAAGTCGTTGCGGCGCCGGTGTGAGCTCAGAGTAACGCGACATTCTGTACAATTGTCAGTGCATTCAATATTGTTATATCGTAAACTAGCTGCTGTTCGCGACTTCGTGCACGTGGAATTAAATAATATAGTCTATGTTACTCGGAAATAATGTAGCTTTCTATTGGGGAAAGAATTTTTGAAATCGGTTGATTCGCTTGAGTTACAATACAAAGTTTCTCTATAATATTAGTATAGATAAATCGATCTGTCGCACGACTAGTCTACCGACTATGTCGACCTTGCGCTATCACTGACCGATTTAACAATAATACCAGATACGTACTTTTAATGGTAGTTCGCAATAATTATAAACATTACTGATGTGAATCATGATCCATAAATAAATACATTTATTGATCGCCAATGTTCAATAGCATAGCATTATTTACACCAACTTAGAAATATCGGGTTGGATCAATATGGAACCTGGAAATTGGTCTAACTCAAAATAAACATTACTAAACTGTAATGTACTTGAGAACTTAAGGTCTTAAGTATGCCTTATTATTTTGATTACATTTTTGGTACAAGGTTCGACCCATGATGGGCTCCATTATCCGCAACTCCACGACTAGCGCGTATTTTGCGTGAATATTTAGAATATATCCTATATTAAGTTATAAATTGACCAGTTTTTTATATGAAGATCATTTATCGTGACTCGGCAGTTCAGTGAAGCTCAAAGCGTACTACGGAATGATTCATTTCCGCACTCGGCGACATTTGACGCTCGCAAAGAAATGTCTCCAAAAGAAATATGTCTTGTGGAAATGGGAAGTAGACGACGTCGAAGCGACGGTGAAGTGCCCGATTTGAATAATATTGTGTTCCCGGTGCTGGCTTTATTCAGATTTTGTTGTGTAACTCCAAGGAAGTTGTTTTTGTGGATTTAACTTCTTATTTACTGTAGATTTGTTTTTAAATAACGTTTTAAAATATGATAGATTATAAATTACGTTTTAGATAAGGATTGAAAAATATTGTTTTGACGTTTTTTAAATGTCAAGCTTGTATACATTTGATTAAAGTATTGACATTTTTAACATTAACATCAAGTAATTAATGGTTAAATTAAACTTTGGTGTTTATATGTTTACTCGATTCGCAAATACAAGAATTTAACCGATTATTTCTACAGTCTCATAATATTTTTTTCAACCGTGGACGAGAGTTTTAATAGTTAATAGTCGACAAATGAAGGATATATAAAAACGATTAACAACAGGAAGTTAAAAAGTATAAAAATATATATAAATTATTGGTATTTATAGAGTTGAACGTGTGTATCCTGCGTTAATTAATTAGGCATCTGAATGAAGATGAAGCCGCCCGACTCCGTACTCCTGTCGGGCAATTAAACCTCTGATACGATCACTTGAACAACGTCATTTCATGATGAAGGAATTTATAATATTATAATTGAGACGTGTCGACACTGTTACCTGTGTTTTATGTCAAATTGCTGATGTAATAGTGTTATTTATTATGGCATTAAATATATAGCAAATTGGGTATTCAGATTTGCACGCCTGTTCCGATTCCAATTTTCGTTTATTGTTGAAAATACTAAAAGAAAAAACTGTAAATTCTTAAAAAAAATTGCCTCTGTTTACTCTTACGGGTGACAAAAGTCCGTGTATACTCTAGTCCTTAAGGCCAAGAAGAAATAGCAACCAATGACTTTATATAGTACGTGTTTTAGCCATAGACTTGCAGTTGTTTAGAAGTGACCTACGTAACGTAGAGTCACGTGTTTTTAATCCGGATAGAGCTGACGTGCGTACGAGTTACATCTGCTGCCCTTACTGCAGATGTTTGACGCAAGATAACAATAATAAGAATTTAAAGATATGCGAAGTAGACTTTGTTATTGGCAATTTATTTACCAAAGTGTCGTGTTATTTTTGTCGTAAGTTATCCAGTAAAATTAATTATAAATTAATAATTATAGGAGGGCCTGGCTTTATTTTTTTTTCTTTTTGATATTTTATCTTTATTCATTACGCCACATTAACTGTGTTCATTCGTTCGCGCAATTTCCTCGGGTAAGCGGTACAAATAATTTGCTTTAACTATCAATATAATTATTTGTTTTATCTATAAGATAGTTTCTCTTAACATAATTCACAATAGTTTTTGTTAACCCTTTCAAGCCGTCGGGCGGAAGTTGGAGTGGACGCGGAGGGTCTTTTTTGCCCAGTTAACATCCTTCGCCAAAGATAATTACGTATCGGACGGAGTAAAGTAATTAAGAACCGCTCCTTTATATAAATTACGTTGAAGCATCTGTTCGTGTTGCCTGGAATTATTAATCTATTAAATGATCTGACTGATATTTTAAAATGGTTTTCTTTTAAATGATACCTTTTAGCATGATTGTTACGGGTATACAGTCAGGAACAAAGGAAATTACAAGTAAAAACCCAGAAATAAAGGACAAAGAACTTATGGATGGATTGCCTGAAAGGGGATATGCGTAAGATGGGATTGAATACCGATATGACGGCTGACAGAGATTCAATCCTTACTGCCGAATTCCGAAGAAAAAATGGTATGACGTAGAATTGAATAAAAAAAGATTTTGTCATACTTATCGTCACAGACGTCTTTCAACCATTGTTAATTAATGACGTGTTACTAATTATTTAAAATGATGTACACATATTGGAATTCGTATTGGAGAAAAGGCAAACGGTTTGTGTAAACAGATGATGTGTGCTGCGACGGTGTCGATGCCAGCTGTGCAAAGAACATCAGTCGTGCATACCTTTACTTGCAATACTGACTTTGTTACTTTATGTACAAGCTAATGATTATATAGGTGTTAAGTTATATACAGTCAAACCTTGATTAGCGAGAAACTCGGATTAAAGAGAAACCTCTATTATCGAAAAGAATTTCGCGGTTTCTTGGACTCGGTTAACCTGGTCTGTATACGTAAAGTGTAGTCAATGATCTTCTAAAGAAAATGTATTTGAGGGTTTTCTACACTAATTTTGATGTTCCTATTTGACGACTATTTTTTTTTAATTACCAAAGGAAAGGTTATCTAGACTATAGAACATGTTTTACTCATAGAAGCAAGTTAATGTTTTCAATTATTCTTCTTCTTTTAGCTCGACAGCCCTTTGTGGGTCTTGGCTTGGTCCAGCACCTGTTTCCATTTCGGTCTGTCTCTGGCTTCTCTTCCAATTTACGCATTTCAATTATTACGCTTTATATTTTCAGTGGCAACATTCAAATAAATTGAAAACGGAGACAGATAAGTTCATTTGCTAGTGATATCGTTCTAAATATAGCAGTGATGCGTGCTGCACGCGAATATATCGATACACGATAATGTAATGTTTTTGTTAAATTTCACATCGACTGCGACCCCGTCTGGTTATAGCGACCTCAAATAGACAGACCGCAGATAATTTCTTTATATAGATATTATTTGTTACTAGCAAATATCTATCAATATTACAGTGTTTTTTTAACTTGCACATATCGTTGATGAAATTAAAGATAGGTGTGAAGTCACGTAATATACGCTCGTCGTGGAGTTGCAGAAAATGTAGCCCATCATGGTTCGAACTACACTACTACTACTGTTTTATTAAAAAATAGTTCACTAGCGCTCTAATCAGGAACCTACCTGATAAGTGATTAAATGTACTAGTTTAATAAATGCTTCACTACTTGAATACACCCAAGTTAGACTTGAAGGAAACATTGATGTTCTTAAGTGATATGTTCAAAAATAAATAATTTTCTTGCAGCACAGAGTTAAGTAGCAACTAAGAGGTCACATAACAACTCTGAGTGCAGCAGTAAAACATATTTATAAATCATAGCTTTTTATTACTATCTAATAACATTGGTACTATTTGCATTAAAAGTAAATAATTATATTTAACGTGTTATAATGTTAATGAGATGTCTACCCGCATGGTGCGTAACGAGTATTTTTATAGTTTATGGAATGCAGATAGTGTGGCCCCCTTTAGTAGAGGCTCACCTTCGCGAAGGCCGGACTACTTCTAAATAAGACGTAAGCATTAATAATTGTTATAAGGTCGATTATAATTTTGCAAATATTATACGCTTTTATTTTTTTAAAGTATCGTATTTTATACATAATTTGAAATGAAAGGGTTAATTACTTGAGTTAAGACATAAAGTGTCGTTTTGTAATTTTTCCAGTATTTCGCAGGCATAAATTATATAAACCAGTAAATTACGTAAATAAATTATTTTTTTATGTTTACGGTGTTATTTAATACTTTACAGGTGCAATTAATATCGACGACAAGTACATTATGTAAGCGAGTGCACCCTTCTTGTTTTTTAGGTTAATGGTTTGCGCAAAGTTATCGCCGCTGAAGCCTTGCGACGAAGGCTGTTTCTTATCACCTGTTGACTACTCTACATACAATAGCTCGACAAATACCTTCAATGCAATTAAATAGAGTTTGTTAGCATTTATTATTTTACAAAATTATTTATAATCATCGTTTCCTTTTTGTTATAAAAATAAATCGACAATGATTTTAAATATCTAAGAAGAAATTTTCAAAGAAATATTTCTTGAACAGATTGCAACGATAAAAACGTTGTCATTAACCTTCCATCTAAATACGAGAGCCGTAATTAACTTTTTCTTTGGGGCCCGATAAGCCCACGCGTGGCGTTCCTAACATTGTAGATGCAATCTGACCCGTATTTATAGTGCTGGCGACCATCCACTTGGCAATAGCTTAATGTAAGGTGCACACAATAAAACGTGTTCCTTTATCATTTATCAAACCGGTCTATTTTTGTTGTAAGTAATGCAACCAAATAAGATTCTCGTACGACGCGTCTCATGCTTTGGCAATGGAAACCGAATCTATACATCAACAATGTATCTCGGACCAGTTATAGTGCGCGTGGGCGTCGAGATCGCTTTTGGATTGGATGTGGATCGTAAATAATTGTATGATACGCTCTGGCTATTATCATTTTCAAATTTTATCCTCATTATAACATTATTGAGATAAAATTATGTTTCCAAGAAAAAAACGTATGCAGTTTTTCATTATCTTTATTAACCGCTATCTCGGCATTTGCTTTGTTCTCTGTAATCAGATTAAAATGCAATTATAAGTGGAATGAGCATCTTTGAACTGCATCCGACATTTATCGGTCTGTTTGATGCTGATCACGAATTACTATGAAACATGCGCAAATTATCTAATTTCCTACAATTTCTCAGCTGGTTTACGATGTTTATTGCACGTGTTTTAATTATTTATTCTTTAATTAAGATGTTATCAGTCTTGTCACGCGTATCGGCGCCTTTACCCACCCTATAGTGCGGTGCATACTTACCGCAATGTTATTTACATTCAGAACACCGCGCACCTGTTTACGTCAATCAGAATTCATCTCGTTTCTTATCTTTGCTGTATCTACTCGATTGTTTGCCAAATGTTTGCATTTAAATTATTCTCTTGGCTTTATAGCAAACATTTTTTCTTATCACGATCCTGCTCACCTTCGCCTCCGTGTTCTTACAAGCAAGTATATCTACAGCCGTAAATAAGAATTGCATTTTTGTGCCAGATGTACGAACATGATTGTTGTTATGTAAGTACTGGTTTTGTGAACTGAAATGTTGGACACAATTTTATGAACGCAGCGTTTAAAGTATAAACGCAAACGCCGGTATAAATGACCACTAACTTGTACGAAATAAAACGATATCAGTCAAAAAAGTGTATTCGCGGAAGATAAATAAGAATGAAACAATGCAGGAACGGGTTTCGTTTAACATAAGAATGTTTCCCATAAAGATGCGACGAAACCAGTCGCGTAATTAATTCGATGCTCAAAAACTGAAGGTGCGTAGTGATTGCATGACGGTGCGTGCTGCCACCGGCGCGGTGTCGACGAGGAACGGTTATCATCACGCTGCGCATCCGTATTGGAAAGTCGTCAGAGCAATGATGGAAATCTGTGAGCGAGTGAAAGTGCACGATGTTTACGACTGCGGAATGAATGTAAATCAACGACACTTAAAAACAATTTTCCGTCGTGTTTTTCTTGATGCGGAAATGCGATGCGAAACATCTTTTCTCACTGTTTGAATGCTCATTAGATGTGTCATGTAAGTTAGAATTTTGTTATGATGATTATTTGTACTTAGTAAACGCTCGATAGGAAGGAATGTCATCTGCTTAATAACTGTTTTAGGTATATCAAACAGTATTTAAGCAAAGTGCGGTTGCAACAAAAGAAATGTTTGTGATGAGCTGAGCTGACGCAGTGCTGCGCGGCAACTGGCGTTCAATTACTTAAATTGATGTGTGGTACTACACATAGATGCTGTCAAACGGGTCCGAGGGGGCCCGCCACGCTAATTCAATCAGTCCAACGCTCTTTTGAAGTTGCTTCTCGTTACACTGTATACCTATTTATCTTCATATAGATAATGCTATTACTTTCTAGCCGATGTAAAAATAATACATAACATATAATTCCAATTAGAACATTTTAGTAAATCGCCTCTAATTTGCATATCCAGATTTTTAATATAAATATCCAACATTGGTTTTACTAATAAAAAAATAACAAAAACTTAAGAAATCTTAAAAGCATATCTAGTAGGCCGTGGGAATATTTCGAGAAGCTTCGCTCGATCGACAATTAAATTGTCTCATCTATAACAGACGTCACTTAACTTTTTATCAATCTCTCGACGTCACGTTGCGAACACACGTTTTCTAATTCGCAGCGTTCGCGTAATAATACCTTGACACAGGTGCATTAGATGCTAAGCTCACTAATAATATTGCTTATTTTTTATTGACTTTACATTAGACGTGGAAAATTTATCCAAACAATACCGACCCGCCCCGGCTTCGCACGGGTGCAAATCGGTATAATGCTGATACTAAATACTGCAGCGTTTGCAATGTAAGCGCTAAAAATGTGTTAATTTACGACATCATATTAAAAACCTCTAAATTATCAGTGTCACTCTACTATATTGTGAATGTATTATAATACAAACCTTCCTTATGAATCACTCTATCTATTAAAAAAACGCATCAAGATCCGTTGCTCAGTTTTTAAGATTCAAGCATATATAGGGACAAACATAAAAAAGAGTTATTGTTTTATACTATAAAAGGATATACAACTCTTTAATATATTTTATCTTAAACTAGCGACCCTGCTTCGCACGGGTGCTGATACTAAATACACTACAGAAAAACTGAACGATGTATATAACAGCCATACTATGCCATACTATAATTGCACCAATATGAAACCTGGGAGGGTCGCTAGTTATACATATAAACCTTTCTCTTCAATCACTCTAATAAAAACGCATCAAAATCCGTTGCGTAGTTTTAAAGATTTAAGCATACATAGGGATATAGATGCAGAAAGCGGCTTTGTTTTATACTACGTAGTGATGTCTTGAGGAAACTATTAATCTATTTGTCATTACTAGAAATATTTTCTTTAAATGTATTCCTATTCAATGTAATTGCTAATTATCTTATCATAATTCTAGTCACAATTTATTATGAATAGATAAAGTTAATGTCGGTAGATCAATTGAATATATCTAACGATAGTCTGTGACCAATCGAGCTTAGATCGACCGGCGCTAAGGTTATCAAAGGTGCCAATGAACCGTGAAATGTTGTTTTATTTTACTTCAATACTATTTACTTTGAAGACTGCGATTAGTTTATGATCTGACAGACCTTATTATATTGGTTCATATTATAATAAGGCCATTTTTTAATCATTTTTTGTATTTTATAATGGAAGTACAGTTATTCCATCTTGTGTTTTGTATATTTCCCGCTAGTCTAATAAAATGTTTTCATATAATAATTAATTGTTATGTTTAGTATATCTTAATTTATGTTTGTTTATGAAAATATCATTGAATAAAACATTAACTAGAAATTGAGAGTTTCATAATAAATTACAAATGCAAACGAATAAATTTGAATATCGTAAATTCCCCGCAAGATTTTATATGAAATATCAAATATTTCATGTCTGCATCGAAATATTAAAGCTATAGAATTCTATCTATTTATATCTAAAAGAATCTCGTTATCTCAAATATTAATAACGTCTATAGACTTTATTTAAAACAAACACGACTGGAATTTGAACTTGAAACTTTTGTATATTGAAACAAAGCGCAAGGACAGATTGCGTGATAAAGACGTCGTTTTCTGTTAAGACAGGATCATTATCCTAGTATTTATCTTTAGATAACGTACTATCTAAATCCTTGTGACCTTGCGTCAATATATAAAAAGATCCAAACTTTATTACAGCTCGTGTATTGCTGCGAGCATGATCTGCGAGTTTATGAGTACTGCGGCTACCCGAATCACTCGAGATTCCGAGAATTATAATTTTGTTGTACGGTGTCATGTGCGAAATTCCGAATTGCATAAGTAAGAGTAATTTGGTCTCTAGTTCTAGTGTTAGGGTCTCTAAAGTTTGGAAGGCATTGTAGCAAAGTCGCAAAAAGCAACGCCCGTCCGATGGGAGAGTTTCTCTCAAAGACTTTCGCTAATTAGAGCTGCTGCAACAATAGCTAGAAGTCGATCTGTGAGCCAATGCAGATGTTAATTGACGATCACATTGCCCACGCTTTCTACCGCCATGTCGCCTTTTCACCAGTTTTGTCGTTCGTAGGCGGACTATTACTTGAATGAATTATTTGGCTGCTTACCTATTTTGTACGAAACATTTAATTTAGAATTTTCGTGACGTAATATGAAAAATTAATTAATGCTAATATTGTCGAGTTTAAATTTCTAGTAATTAGGAAAATTTTAATTTTAATAAGCTTAATAAATATGTATGAAATCTCACATCGCCGTGATACACTATTTTAAAATAAGTAAAAGTTTGTTTATGGACAAAAAAAACATATTAACAACAAAAGATTAAAAACTTTCAATGGAACAGTAATCTAATTGACAGTTTAATCAAATTACTGTGCTATATTTATAGAGTATAGACACAGAAAATGTGTGATTTAAACGCGCGTTTTACTTTCACTGTGACAACGCAATAATGTAGACGGAATTAAAATTTTTGCATCGCAATGTAACAGAGAAAGTAGACGAATGTATTTCCATCTGGTGCGTTATCTAATTGAGGAAAAATATAAATAAGTCTGTCGAACAGGTTGTATGTCACACTTGTTCACACAATTATAAAAACGAAATTTCACTGTTGCACCACTAACACTCAAACGGAGATAAAAATGATCAGGGAAAACCCACGACAAAAAGCACAATTACAAATGTAATATTTTCTAGCGTTTACACTAAGTTAAACCATGTAACTCTAAGCTATGGAAGAAATTGTCTATGCATTATAAATTGAAGGTGAACCGTCAGTTTGTAACGGGCCAGCTTGACTGTTATATCTCTGCTCAGGATCGCAGCACATCAGACGGCTTACCTTCTAACGGTGGATACAATATTGATATAACATTTACTGTATTATAGATGATATAAGTGGCTAGCAGTTCAAGTGAGGATAAATGTTACTCCTCTTCTCCGCTATACACAAAGTGACTAAATAAATTATCTAGAAATAGCAGCATCAGAGGTCTGTATTGTATTAGGCCACTTCTGGCTTTTTAGTTCAAATCCTTCCGCGGTATCTTCAACATAATTTAGAAAACTTAATCATTGCAAGTCCACAGATATTATTTTAAAGTAATTACTATGTTTGTTGTAGAAAAATACTTTTTTCCGAACGAGTTTTTATAAAAGTCTGGTATGATAAAGCTTGCGGGTACCGTGGTGGAAACCAGTTTGCAAGTCGCAGGTGTAAGGCAAGTGGACGAACAATGTACCATTGTATCTGATCACCCACTTTTTGCTCCCCAGTGTAGAGACGCCCCGTCGAGATTTACTTTACTAATGTCATATACTTTGATTGATTAGCAAACTTGTCTGCCGGCGTGGATGAAATAAATTATTCTACAGTTATTGGTCCGTGACTAACTTTGTAACTATATTTCTAAAGATTGCCTTGATTATGAAAATTAAGAAATCTTTATAACGATGTGCGTTAGTGTCATATTTGTGAACAAATTGGACATCTTATTAATGTTAAAAGCATTATTTTCTTAATTACATTTGTAACTAATAACTACGTAATTTTGCTTAAAGATTTTGTGTTTGAATGCGAAGTTTGTTTTCTCACTACATAAAGTAATTTTACACAGTTGTTTGTTTAAACATAATTATGAGTATAAGTCATTACTGTTGTGAAACTAGATGTTAACATGTTTTTAAGATAAATAATAATAAAATGTTAAAGTAATACAGACTAATCCTACTAATAAAAGTAAAACATAAAAAACAAATCGATAAGATAATGATTACGAAAGCAACTCGATTCAACTTTTTACAATTTTTTCTATAAATATTAGAAAACCATTTGTACTCCATCTGGCGGACTACTCGTAACATTAAGGATTTGCACAAATCACACACATAAAATAAAACTAACTAGGGTGACACGATGTCCCGAAGTGGGCCTTGGCCTCCGACAAGATATCTCTCCAAACTTGGCGATCCCGTGATCAAAAAAATATGTATCCTCCACGGTAATTTTCTTGGTTTTCCCCCATATGGTTCCATCAACAGTAGCCCATATAAAAACAGCATTGAGGGGGCCCAGCTGGCAGCGACTATTTATGTATGAAAATCATTCGCACGTCGGTGTGTACGTGACCGCGCTGACGTAACCGTAATCTTTTGGTTATCTATTCAAAATATGATTATCATATTGACTGATATACAATGCCTAAGTGCGTGATATCAAAGCAAGTGGCTAAAGATTATATTGTAAATATTGTCTAAATAAATATCAAGTAACAATACTTTGTACTTTACGAGATACTAGCTGTTGTGCGCGAATTCGTCCGCGTAGAATTAATGAATATAGCCTATGTTACTCGGGGATAATGTAGCTTTCGTATGGTGATAGATTTTTTGAAATCGGCCTAGTAATTCTTCAGTTATTTCAATACATACAAAAAATTAAAAATACAAAGTTTCTCTCTTTATAATATTACTATCTTTATATATTAATACTAGCAGTTGCCCGCGACTTCGTCCGCGTGGTGTTTAATGTTAACTATGAATCTTATCTTCGGATAGCTCATTGAGTCTAAGGCAAAGGTAGCTGCTAGGAAGCCCGGAGTCCTTACCAAGGACTTCACACCGGGACAGCGTTTTATTCTGTACATAGCACATATCTGGCCCTGTGTGGAATACTGCTGTCACATCTGGGCAGGTGCATCCAAATACCAACTCGCACCCCTGGATTCAGTGGAGAGGCGGGCCAAAAAGTTTATCGGTGACCAAAAACTAAATTTAGTCAATATTAAGCACTGGCGTAAAGTGGCCAGTCTCTCGGTGTTCTACCGGCTACATTTTGGAGGGTGTGCGCAGGAATTACATGAAATAATTCACCATCACCATTCTACCATCGGACGTTCAGCCGTACGACAGGAATCTGAACACTGAACTGCATCATCTAAGTAGCGTAGGTATCAACCTACATTGTGAAAACGCAACATTGTACTTTGATCGCCAAACTGTTAGTATTTAAAACGGAACACTGTCGAAATTTTTAACCATTTTTTTTCTATTTGATGTAAGGTCCAAAGATTTTGTTATTTTTTTAGATTTTGAATTAAAAAATCTTGTCTAGAACAAAAGTTACAGACAATAGCTTGTAACAGTAATAATGGATGCTTCGAAATGAACCATTTTCAAACCCCCATTTCGGATTGGAAAAAATGTTATACTTGCTTGATATGTACTCAATTAAATAATTAAATATCAGAATTCTTTTGCATTTTCTACCACGGCCGGCTCGTGAGATGATTTTTCGGTTACCTTTATAACTTGTGTTCGTGATATCTTCTAAACTATTCGTCAGATTTAATTACGGTTAAGGACGATTTTAATCTACATTAAATTCTCCTGATAACAAACACATTTATTTGGATAAGGATTAATATTTAAACCAAAAAAAAACGCGGCAAATTAAGTGCATATTTTAATTGATTTTTATAAAACAAAAAGTGATTATTGTGAGAAAAACGTAAAAGATAAACATATGCCATCGCTGACTTTTTTGTAGAACTTTTTTAGATCTACAAATGTCTCATACATCATTTTTATATAACTCGAGCGGTTTAGCCAGCGTAAGCCAATGAAAAGGAAATTTAATGAAATTTTGCGACAGGGTCCAGAAATGCGCTGTTTATTCCTATTTCCTAACCTTTTCTAAAAATAAATTATAGCCTATGTTAGACACAAATAACGTAGCTTTCTAATAGTGAAAGAATTTTCGAAATCCGTTCAGTAGATTTTGAGTTATTTCAATACAAACAAAAATACAAAAATACAAAAATCCAAAAATCCAAAAATACAAAAATACAAAGTTTCTCTCTTTATAATATTAGTATAGATTAGTAGATTGAAAAACTTGTACAGTGCAGTGTGCTTTTAAATAGAAGCAAATGAAAAACAGTTACCTAATAAATTGATCTAATTAAACAAGCGAATTTAATAAAAATTTCAATGCTTGAAAGGAAAATCTGGTAAATAAACCGTGACTGAACGGTTTTTGTCTATAGATAACAATAGAGGCTGCTCGGGCACATAGCCGCGCAGGTCGTCGACCCCAGCTCGGGTTAAGGCTAGAGATTTCTTAAACTGATCAACTTATTAGGCATTCAGTATCGTGAGCTCTCCGTGTAAGCCGACTCTGAGAGCGCAAGTCTATTTTAGGAATGTGAAAATATTTATTTTTAAACGTCGAGATAGACATGTACCGATCCGATCTAGACATGCGCCTTTTTATCGATTGATTGATCGCCGTGCAATAATCTAGTTGCCTTTTTATATGTTACTCTAACGTTACTTTATGTCTTTGTACTGTTACAATAAAACCAATAACACAACAATACGTCATATTACTGTTTTGTGGCAATCTGTAATCAAACAGACCGATTGGTAAGATAAAATCAAGGATTTATTCGTAAATTGACTAGAAATGTATGGTCTCTTTCAAATAAATGTTCTTTGAATAAATAATTTTTCTTTGACCTAAAAAGAAGCATCAAATAAATCTTTGTCTAAATCAAATTTAACGCTTGTTGAACGGCGTTACTTTAACAGAAACCCTATTCAAAAGTCCCCCTCTTGACTATTGTTCCTCAAATCCAGATGCCGAGTTCAATGACCCTGCGGTACTCAGGAAAGATCCTTCGTTATAGAGTTGGTAATTTACAACCATCTATAAAGCATAGTTTGCACTTAGACATTATCCCGGCTTTGTGGAGGCACCGCATGAATATTTATAGGCTCTGTAATGTTTGCTGGAGGTTGTTCATGGCTTTATTACACGTTGTTATTAACTGGCCATCAATAATTATCGTTCCCACTGAACGTTTCTGCTTTATTTTCAATGTCCGCCATATAATTACTATTTGTAATGTGAAAATCTGAAGTTGTTTATGAGAATTCCACGTTTCACAGTTATGTTTAATCGAGTTCGATAATTGCTACCGACTTCTACTACTCTTGAACTTCTACTACTTGCCTACTATTGAATTTGATTAACTTTTGGAAGAATTGTCACAGCTTATTTGCTACAGGTATATAAATGTAAACTTTCTCATGTTACTTGAATGGAATGCACGAAGAATTTCGTCAAAATATCTTGTGATCCGCTACCCCTCAATTGTGTAACTTGCAAGTTCACCGGCATTACCTGTTTACTTTTTATCGGAAGATCCTGCTCGGGCAGGACCATAACGAGTAACGACCAATTCTGCTTACATAAGGTCGGTGTTATGCAACATCGTGTCACCTGTTGCATTGCTTTTACTACTAGGGAGTGAAATTCGAGAATCCGGCTTTTGATGCGGAATTACATTTTTTTATACAGTGAGAGTGAAGAAATTCCAACCGGGAAATAGCTGACGATACATGTTGTGATAAGCTTTTGTATTTTATGAAAAATAACTGACAAATCATTACTTATTAAGCAGAAATCTTAATAATTAAGTAAGTGACGATGATACGATTATAGAATTAAATAGGGTACTAATGGTTTATTCAAACGTACATACACAAGTAAACATCCTTACAGGTATGTTTATAAGTGTTAGCAACCCTTCACTACGACAAAAGGTGAGCATTGTACAAATGTGTCCTGCGGTTCTGCGAAGGTTTTTAACCCTTTGCGCGCGGGCGCCAACAATACGTCCATATTGATCCCAAGCCGAGTGCATATTGTTGCAGTGATTGTGTTGGAGTGTGTTGGAGTGCACATTTCACTCCCTCTGTGAGACTACGAGTTGGGAACAAGGGAACAGGTTTTAAGGATGTTTGGAATGATAGGCAGATCTTATTTCCTAGGTATGGTACAAAAAATAGTTTTTTTTTCTGACGTAGAATCTACACTGTTATACAAAACAATAACGATTTTTATGTTTATCCCTATATATGTTTTAATCTTTAAAACTACGCAACGGATTTTGATGAGGTTTTTTTTAATAGATAGAGTGATTCATAAGAAAGGTTTATATGTATAACTAGCGACGCGCCCCGGCTTCGCACGGGTGCAATTATTATTATTATGTTATATACAACGTTCACAGTGTTTCTGTAGTGTATTTAGTCAACATTGCACTCGTGCGTAGCCGGGGCGGGTCGCTAGTTAAAAAATAAACATGCTAAATACGCAGATTTACGTATCCTATACAAACGTTGGACACCAGATTAAATCCAAATAATATTAATAAAGACGTTTACCTTACCATTACAACTGTAACCAAGTAATTAATGTGTCCAATTAATGAGTGACGACAGAATTAAAATCCGTATTTTTTTTATCGCTAGCCTTACGTTTTTAATTTTCATCTGGCCATAAATAAAGTACCAAATGCAGCGCAATAAGCACCTAACTGAAATAATAACACCATGTATTCAGATTTTAATGGACAAGACATGAATTTTATACGCTTTGACAACATAAAATAAAAAAAAATAAACTAGATCTAAATTTGGCTGGCAGTGGGTATAGAATAACAGAAACACTTTCTTGGTAAACAACTATATTATTTCTCAAGCTCACCCTACACAAGATTTTTTCACTTAAGTCAAGTTAGTGTCTTTCAGACACTGTCACATAGACAGAAGTAAATAGATTACTGGCCAGTATATGACCTCAAACAGATATTGGGTTTTTATGCTGTAAAAACTGATTATTATTGCTCTAAATTTCAATAAAGTAATATTGTTCTCTCGTCCTGCCTTTTCAGGCAAAAGCCATATTCACCCTATACCTCACACCGATAGTATCAGCAGTAATATATCCGCAAAGGGCCCGAGCATGAATTCGTTTACCCCCGATGGCTATCGATACAGCGAGCTATATTCGGTAGGAAATTACCCTCTCGGCCGTTATGCAATCCCTTTAATAACCCGCCGCGAACATCGAGGTTTCTTACGTTATTATATACGTGATATACGTGAGACAGGTCGCTGTTTACCTGGTGACCAAGTACACGGGTGGTCAGGGATATTTTAATCGAGTTATAAATTTAATTTAGACCGCAGTTTCCATCCGCACCACCTTGATGACTGGCAATCCTCTTCCGTGCTGTTTTCGCGAAACTTCCTGCCTCGCACAGCGCAACTGTGGAATGGTCTGTCTTCGGTGGTATTTCCAAACCGCTACGACTTAGGGATCTTCAAGAAGCGAGCGTATCACCTCCTAAAAGGCCGGCAACGCATCTGTGGTTCCTCTGGTATTGCAGATGTCCATGGGCGTCGATGATCGCCTCGGTGTTCCCGCTGCTCGTTTGACCCCTTCTCTTATAAAAAAAATGGTTATGTTAGATTGGCACGGATCTTTAACATTACAACGTGGTGTGGTTTGTGATTCGGTTAGGGAAATGTTGATGCGAGAATCCAACAGTTGTATCAAAAAAGGTAGAAGGTCTATTCTTATTCAATGGCACAATGTTTTCGGATAAAGGTCATCATTTAACGGTATACATGAAGGAACATCTGAAAATATCGTAAGATTATTTTACGATTAACACGAGGAATCTATAAAGCGATGGTAATGCGTGTATAAGTGGTTTTTTGCTCTTCGGACACTTAACGGCACTATAATGAGCACGTGTCATCTGGACACTAACACATCCGAGTCACCAACGCATACGAGACACTTAACCCAATTACAACTTTATGTAAGGTTATGTGTTATTTAATGCATTTGCGGTATACAACTTCATTCATTTTGATTTACCTTGTATTTAAAGATAGTATGTGTTTAGTTCATTTAAATGCCGTACAGGTCAATAATTATATGTTGCAGTTCTTACGTCTTTATCTAGTATGTTATTATAGTCCGTAGATCAAGAAATATCGTCGGATGTTGGAAGATGGTTTAATTACTTAGTTCAAGATTTATCACTTCTTTATCAATATTAAATCTTGCTCTACTTTGTTTTGGTTCGCTTTTTATTATGTTGTATGATTTATTATGCCAATTGATACCCGCCTCGATCTTCTGTATGTGTCATATAAATTCATGTTATATTTATCATCGATGTTTTAATATGGAATAATAATAACATATTGGTCATGTACATACGTTCCTTACATTGCCGAGCTCTTGATGTGTTGGTTCACACAACGGTGGCCACGATCGCGTCTTACTCGATTGTAACCAACGCCCACTGGTGGTCACAACATGCACGCGTCGACTTATACAATCAGAAAAACAAACACTTGAACAATGCCCTCGTAATATGAATCGAAGTTACGTATAAATAGCAGTTCATTAACAGTAACAGAAGCTGTAGGTAGCTGTAGGTACAGTCAAGGAAAATGACGGTGTTCCACATTAAGAGCGACAGTCGTTTGTTCATTTCCTATGCATTGAGACGACGACGCGGAAACAACAACCAATAAGACGCAGATGTTCATTGTGTATGCTTTTTTCTATTGTCCTGCAGTTCGCGCATCTCATTGGTACATAATTAAGTTTGTCTGGTTGTAGAAAACGAAGTTAATTTATCTATAATTGAAACACCGCGAAATTCAGTGATTGTACCTACTTATGCGAAATGAATTATATTTTCTACTAACTAAAGAAAATGTAATACCGTGTCTGTCTAAATCAGGCAAAGTTTGTTTACTTTTGTCCTCAAAGTAAAGGAAAAACATAAGAAGTCTATGATTCATAGGTGACTATAGTAAATTTTGACATAATAGCGTCCTGTGGTGGTCACAAATTACATAAAGTGATCGTAACATTAGTCATCGTGGTAGGTTCGCCGGCCGCTGACTAACCACGTGCCCAGCAACTCGGCCACCGGGTCATATAAATATACATTTTCGTTCCTTGCAAATGTCAGCTTGCTTATTGCTTGACTGTAACACTTAAGTCGATATATTGAGTAAAGATACTTTTTCGTGCACCTGGAAAATTCGCACTGCGAGATAAACACAAGTTTGTTTATGTTTTATCTCTGTCTTCTTAAAAATAACGAGAGAGAAGACGATATGTTTTGTACAAATGTTTCGGCACTGGAAACTAAAAGTTACGTGGATACTAATTTAATTTTCTTTTAATCTTGTTAACGCAACACGAACGTCGATGTGCGTCAAAGATCACGCGGCCTAAACCACATCAATCTGAATTCAAATGTGTTTGATTATTATATAAACATTAAAAAAATGCTGCTTGATGCACTAAACATCTTCCTCTTATGTTCTATACAAATTGCATTCGTTGCTAAGCAAGCTTTTCAATGGCGTCTTTAGCAGATGGCAGTGGTCCAGTGACTATGTCGTTTTGAAAAAAAAACGTAAAAAAATAAATTTCAAATTGCTTTGTTATAAGATTTTGAGAACAATATGCACTGGCGCGTCATACATGTCATGTGATGTGATTAGATTTTGTTACGGATAGGATTAGATTGTGATTTGATTGAAGCATATTTATTGTTGTAATGCATAAAATTTTAAATAGTTTAATGTTCTATAATAAATATGACTTTATCTATGACTTAAATGTCTGTAGTTAGTTACTACAAGATATAAAATCCATCAAACGTAGGTCAACAAACGCTAGCAAAAGATAATCAGCTGACACAGTAGGGTTATCAATCGAGGCAAATGTCATTAATACAGAATAGTTACTCGGTCGGAGGATTCCGACTCTAATTGAAAATTTACGAGCCCAATTAATTGCCGCTCGCTTATCTCTATTAATTTGCTGTCCTCTCTAAATACCACTTCTTGTAGACTCAGAGTAATGACTCCATATATTTAGATTTAGATAAGGATTAGTGTGTTATCCAAATAGAGGGGATATTATATAGCTTTGGATACAAATGGTAACGTAAATAGGTCTTTAAATGTACTACAATAGCACAGTTAATCACTTTGTCATTCGAAATTGAGAAAAAGTTGAAACGTTAGCGCATTTTGAATTTTCCTCTCTTCGTACATAACATTTTTTTTTTTCATTGTATTAATTGATAATAGATATGTACGAGTATATTAAAGAGTCATATGCCTTAGGCGCGTGGTGTATGGCACGCGAGCATGTCAATATCATACGATGAGTCACAGTTGTTATCGCTTGTGTCAAAAGTGAGTCACAGTCACAGTGTCGGTTGCGATTGGTGTCAGACGAAAAGGACCACTGTTGCGTGGCAAGGTCGCGAGCGATCGCATCAGAATTGCAAATCAAAAGACTCGACGCCGGCCGGTGTCGGAACTCGCCCCCCGGCACCTAGAAAGTGCAAGTTGGTTTTGAGCTTTCCCGTATTGTTTGCACGAGTGAATGTTGTTTTTTTAATTGTACACGCCATGATGCCACACCCAAGTTAAAGAAGTAGTCAACCTGTTAAATATTTTTATTGCTAGTCTGACTCTTGAAGAATGGCTTAGTATCGGCGGCACCCAAGATTTCTTTCAACTTAATTTACTATTGATAATTTTTTTCTTGTCACCATAATGCTTTCGTATGTCCAATACGTGATTCTTAAAATCAGTTTATAATGTAACTAAAAATATAAAAAACTGACGTAAGATCTGTGTGCATTTTCAATTAGCAACTGAAATTATATAAAAGTGTTTAGATTGCATCAATTGTACTTGTCTAGCGTTCCACGTAATAAGGAAAGAAGATCCACTTATCATTGTTCTAAGTGGTTTCACATCACAGTTGGTATATTTTAGTTTCGCGCGGTGGCGTTAACTACTGCCGGCAGAGGCGTGATTGCTAGCCAAGGTGGCCTTAGGGTTGCCAACTTTTCGTTAAAATAGACCGAATTCACACCATGTAAACACAACGAAGTGTCAGCCCTATGAACGTTTCGGCCGACTGACCGCACATTTTACGTCTGTTGTATGCCTCTTTGCGAAATTGTGCGTTTTTCTTACACTCGTTTTTATTTATTAGGTACCTGATTGTAATTGTTAGGTAATTTGAATGAAGTAAGCTTTTAAAGTTAACGATTCTAATTTCGTTCGAAAAATATTTCGAAAGATTTAATTATTATTCTGTTAATTTTACTGGTAACTACACACTAGTCTGACTGTCTTAATTTAGGGTTAAGTTAGAGGTTCAAGATCAAAACACTTTCCCTTCTGACCAGACCTATGTCAGCAATAAATGTATGTGTTTTTGAAATATGCATTCTTTTGTATGTTGTGCAAACTTAAAAAATAACGTTTTCCGCTCGGCCGGCCGGCGCTCCACTTTTTGTCTGTCAAAAAAAAGACGAAAGGACGTAGACACGAGGAATGAGGAAATATTCGCTGCCGGCACCAATTTGCAAGTGCACCTCGATGTTGGTTTAGTAATAACTAAAATTCGAATGGTAGAGAATTTATTTTATTGAAGAGTATCAAATCTTTGAAACAGACTCTGAACCTAAAGGAAAAGGTTTTAAAAAGTTAGTGTTCACAATTTTAATTATTACGTAAATGATTAAACTAAAAGCTTAATGCCGCTTATCGCGTGAAAATCGATTCCGAAATAGAAGAGATCGTAACTCTCTAACAGGCAATTAAACAGAGCGAAGCGCTCATCCCTAATTAGTAAAATACACGCCGCACTAGGTGGGCAATGTTAAACCGCTTTTTCACAAACCTAATTGTAAGGTCTTAGCGCCAAAGTATATTTTATATATGTTGAGGGTAAGTTAAAAATGAGAATAAATCAGTTCGTTGCCACCCGCCGTGTTTTATTGACGTTTCACTAATAAACGCATGACTCTCGCCACGTATATTAACTGTGGCAATCAGACCCGCGTCAGTGCAAATGACTGTACGGAGTACACAAAACTGCTCATAGAAATGCTTGTCGCATGTGGCCAATCGCGATAGTGAAAAAGAGACTTAGGACCAACACAATGCGCTTTCGATACATTCGTATCACGAAGTTAAAAACACGGGTCCATAGAATTTAGAGTCACGATTGTAAAATGAACATCTCCGAATTTAAGTGATTCGAAGAGCGTGTACACAACACTTCCGGTGCGACGTCCGATGTAGGGTGACCAACGTTACAAATAATTTATGGACTGTGTTAACTACGAAAGGTTAATGAGGACTTCGTACTTACATAGACTGCTAATTAGCTAGCTTATTAACGACGATTGACCGTTAACATTAGTCAAATTAATAAAGGTAGGCGTTAAATTTTAGGTTTCAATAACTTGTCCTGTATTAAAAAGTTAAAAGCGATTGTTTTTTTTATTATTTAATTGACAGTGTCGCGTGCGCGGTAGCATTGCCATTACATGCGCTTACGCAACTGACGTTTAAAACAACTTATAAATTACACGCATATCGTCAGCTTTCTTCCGATGTTATCTGCCGTGTACGATTCTTTACGCCAATCATTGTAGATTGTTTTTTTATTACTTACGTATTTTAAACAAAGTTAAAGTTTCTCCAATAGCCTGAGTAACTTATAATATTTTTTATAATTGTATAACTTAATTTACTTAAGGTTCATTAGGCATAACCATATAGGTTTTTAATAGCTACTGTAAATTAATTCCACAATAGGATTTTGTGTTACGCTATACAACCTCATTTACCGATATTTATTTGTTAAATATGGTAACCCTATGCGTGTAGGGATGCGCTTGCGCAACCGTATGGAACTACGGCAACGGAATGTGTCTTCTGTCGCACCGACAGACGTTATTTGGCTTATGAAAAACCGTTGGCACAATTATAATTTCTTATAATAAACATTGAAAAATGGCGTACCGTACAGTGCGTGCACGCAATGTACGTATTATCGCAGCCTCGGTTCGATAATATTGAGTTATACAACTTGTCAAGATCAGGTTTTCAAGTAAGATCAAGTATTTTTGGGTCCTTTCCAGCATCTGTAATGTAATGATTGCACATCGGCAGGCTTACTACATAATATAGACTTTAATATACTCATTGCAACAGCATTTTCGTTTACAGATCTATAAAGATGAAGAGACAACACGTACTAAAAGTTATGTGAATCTGGTTGATGTTTTTAAACAATAAACGTTTTCATTACTGACACATTTGGAAAGATTCCCAAAGTATTTTCATTTGCGGGACAATAACAAAACACTCAATCAGCGATTATAGGAATCAAACAGATAATGGGACATATCATTAAACTACATATGTTGCCACAATTTGTAATACTTAGGTACTGCTTACAGCCACCCCGGAGACCGTTAGCGTAGATCTAGTAGAAGAAAACACATAAGGTGATTGCTTAAGCATTCGTTAAAGCAATTTTAGCTTGGCAATTAATCTAGCTGGAGATATTCAGACCCGATAGGCATAGTAATGTTACTAATATGAATAAGTGGGGTGAGTTTGTCGGTTTGTAGTAAGCGCGCGTGGTATGTGGGTTAGCGCCGGGAATAGACTGAAGTCGACGACAGCCGACGAGCTGCGACTTTTGGAGGCGCCACGCTCCATATGTAGTAGACATCACTACTAACATGCTCGTTTATTATTGACTAGCTATAGTTCGCGACTTCGTACGCGTGGAATTAAAAAATATACCCTATGTTACTCGATGTGATCGGCCCAGTAGTTCTAAAGTTATTTCAATACATACAAAAAGACAAAGTTTTTCTCTTTATAATATTTGTTTAGATTACTTACGTTATGACTAAAGTAAACTTTGAATTAATGCATTTTTAATCCCGTTTTTGTACAAAAGCTTTTGAGTCACGTTGTAATACTCTTTTCAAGGTATGTTATCCTTTATTTATTTAAAATTTTCGGTGAACGGTACCGACTAGTTTCGAGCTCTTCGGGAGTTCATCATCAGGCATCATTAGCCGTTTTAAATAAATAAAGTATAATAATGGCTCACTAAAGTTTTAACAAGGTATGTTATCGTTATTTTTGGATTTAAAGCAAGTTTGAAAAATGTATTCATACAACATAATTTTGGCAACAAGTTTTTACACTCGCATGTATAGTATCGTGACTTCGACCGGAAACCGTGCGCTCGGTGGAATACTGATGAGCTTGGATCGCCAAAAAAATAATTATCCACGCTTGAGATTTGCATAATGCAAATGATACTGCCTTGTTGTGACATCGTCCCGCCAATGTGAACGGATTTTATTTACGGTCGAACTTGGATAAGCGAGAACTGGATTAGTGAGAAACCTCGATAAGCGAGACAAATATTTTCAGGACTGTATTAACAACGAGGTTATGTCTGTGGGTGTGTTCAGTTTGCTAGGTTTTATACTAACGTTTTTAGCTGTGACTTGTCAGCAACACTGAATTATTAATGCGATATCAAATTGCAGAAAAATATTTTTAATCCTCTTTATAATTAGTCGTTAACAACGATTTGTTAATCTCTATGACTATTTTATATTTAAATAACAATAGAATGTATGAAATAATGCCACGTAACTTCTTACGTTGAGTTCTGTGATTTTTTTAAGTGAAAAATTGCGTTCGGACATTTCTCATCCGTAACTACCTCATTAGGGTAAAATGACGTGGGATCATTTTTTATGTATCAAACAAAAGACGCAAATGTTTTGGCATTTGCATGACAATTGTCTTTATTTGTCGCCGCTCCGGTCGTTGACCTCTTGTTTTCAGAAGCGCAAACTACTATACTAGACCACTTCTTGCACACAGCTTTCTTGTTTACTTTTCTCACGTGTCTTAATCTTTACTGTGAATTTGCACCGTCAAAATAATAATATAAAAACATCTTGTGGTTAGTTTTCAAACATACCTAATAACACCATTTACGTGAATATTTAGACAGTGTGAACTTAGCGAGCGTATCACCTAAAAGGCCGGCAACGCATCTGTTGTCCCTCTGGTATTGCAGATGTCCATGGGCGTCGATGATCACCACGGTGTTCTCACTGCTCGTTTGCCCCCTTTTCTTATAAATAAATAAATAATTTAACTGAGTTTATATTGCTTAAAACATCTGTAAAAAACATATACAGTCAAACCTCGATAAGCGAGAAACTCGGGTTAGAGTGAAACCTCTATGAGCGAGACAAATGTACCTGAGACTGTACCTACCTTTATTTCTTCAAGAATGGCAACGTTTTCGTACTAGTATTTGATCTGAACTTGTTAAGTTTTATAAAGTTGAACAAAAAGCGAAGGATCCTTGACCACAAACAATCGGATACATATTTGATAAGCCACTTAGGGAAATTATTACTTAACTATTTTTATACCGACCCATTAAACCCTATTCTCTGAAGCCATATTGTTTTATTATGTTAATCAATATGAAGTACAGGTGGAAACATAAGTAGATATACAACATTACTCTTAAATAAGTTCAATATATGACTATTACCAAGTTAAAAGATGGTATAATGAATAATCAAGATTTACGAGCAGGATTAGGGATGACGCGCCATTTGGAATTTCGTAAACCCTGTCTACCCCTCTCGCTTATAGGCGTGAGTGATGTTACGTTTGTCATCTATTTGAGCTTTTTTTTATTTATTAAAACTAAAACTACAGACTCGCGGTCCATATTCTTTTCTGCTCTGTTGTTATTGTTGACTTATGTTTATTACAATTTTCTATCCACTTGACCTTTAAGGGTTTGGACATGAGGGAATTTATTTATTTTCAGATAATGTAAATGGCGGTTAGACTTTTAAAGTAAAGATATGGGCAGTCTTGTCGTTATTGATTTTTCGATATAATCGTAACCCTACACTTTGCTTCCTTATTCATAGGGCCTTGGTGGCGTGGCTCAGCCTCTCTGATAGTCAAGGTGTCCGCACTCGATCTATTGGTAAAAACGTACTTCCTATATTTGTTCAACAATAGATTGGACATTTGGCAAAGATGTTGCTAATACATCAAGTGTTAAGATTGATTTATGAACTAAAAAAATGTTCTAGCCGTTTTATATGTAATATTGAAATAACTCAAAAACTACTGGGCCGATTTCAAAAAATCTTTCACTGTTAGAAAGGTACATTATCCCCGAGAATCATAGGCTATATTTTGTAATTCCGGACGCAGTCGCAGACAACACCTAGCATTTTACATAATACAATTTATTCTATGTGTTAAGCCATATATATATCGACCCTCTGATCCATTTCAAATTTATTTCAACCTTTTCAGTTGACTGCGTCTATGCCAGAAATTCCCCCATCGTTAGTGAACACACATCGTAGGGACTGCGTATTCCGTTACCTTTCCCTTTCAACTTGTAAGAAGTACACTTAATATCAAGAATACTTACTTTAAATGTGTTGCAGAAATAAGGATCCGTAAACGACTCACAAAGCCCTAGGATATATGAAATAATAGACATGCCACTAAATGGGAAAATAAATGTATGTAATAGTACGTTTAGTAATGTATTTAAATAAAAAGTGGATGCTCTATTTATCTTTATGTGGTGTAATGAAGGAAATTTGGTAATAAAGCATTTGGCGGTTATATGACGTGAGCCGGCGTAATGTTGACCCACTCGCACACTTGCTCAGTTATGCAATGGCAGTGCGTAATTACATCCTTGCATCGTTTCCTTTGATAGTCGAATTATAGCACAGCTGGGGAGTCGTAATGTAGATTAACATTTATATAACCAATAGACTGGGTAGGTTACTGATACTTTTATTCGATTAATACTTTAGTTTAGTTCTTGACAATGCCATTAAGGGTCGACGTTGTTGATTCAATGTATATGTTATTAAAAATATTCTATTATTTTTCTTTAAAACCTTTAAGCGTTTAGCGTTGCTTTAATTTTCTCTAAAGCAACCATGATCCATTTAATTCTATAAGTTTTTATACTTTTTTAACAGAAAAAGCCCTTTTAACCCGTCAACAAAAGTTTGTGAAAGCAAAAAACATAATTATATACGCTAGGTACGTCTGAGTGCGGCACAATCCCCTCTCCTAATGAGAAGGCTCGAGATAAAGCGCCCTCTACACGGCCCCGCGCGAACCTAAACAATCAGGCCAGAGGAAATACAAATATGGGTACAGTCATGTACGAAAAATTTAAAACAATAAAAGACTAAACCATGTAGAATATGAGAGAGCTAAATTATTTTGTGTTGCATTGTACAAAATTGAGTAGTAAGTCTATGCGTCCGTCCTTGAATGTAAGGGTATTGCTGATGTTGCTAACCAGTAGTAAATACTTTTGGTAAACAAAGCATTCACTTTATTTCATAAACATGATATCAACATTACACATGGTATTGCTTGTGAATGTATTTAGTAACTTTCATGTTATAAAAGTGAATAGCCGTTGCGTAATATAATTGTAACACAACGATGTGTTTTCGGAGATGATTTGCATTAGACGGTAAACATGGAGAAAGTTCAACACAACGCTTGTTAAGCAATCTCTATTACTATGATTGATAATGTTAATGCTCTAATGAAAGTTACACACGAGGGCAGAAGCGTGAAATAGAATCGTAGGACAGTGTAGAACTGATATTATTTGAACGTACACTCACATCAAATAATAGTAGTACTGCATTATCATTGTCAACTGTTCTGTGGTTAACCCTAGTGTGATATAGCATAATATTTGTAGCGTATGTCCGTTTGACCTTAAATACGTGATAGAGGCGAGGTCGGTTGACGCAATGACATTGTTAATGAGTAACTAGTGATTTACCACGTGCTCGGCGCGACGCGGCGCGGGCGTGACGAAATCAGCTGACGAGTGTTCCGTGTTTATATCGGATATTGCCCGGCTCTGAATGAATTATTATTAGCTCTTTACTGATTATATAAATGAGATTATAATATCTATCTACAGAAACGTACTGATTTGGATTGAATTTGAAATGTATATAGATTTAGGTTATCTTTCACACTGGAAGAAGGTAAAGTTCCCATAGGAAAGTTGGTTTTTATAATATTACTTTAAAACTCCGCAACGAATAAAAGACAACAAAGATAGTAAGAGGAAAATTTTAGTAATAAATTGATGATAATTTTAGGATGTCTTTGTGTTGCGGGGTAGGCAGAGCGCATCGGAGCCGGATGGTGACCGGGCCAGGTGACGAGGGGGCTCACTCTTCCGTACTTGGTGCATTAGGTTGCATTCACACTAGGATAGGATGTGTCTTATTATGCTTCAATTACATATCAACAAAAACTATTTGTTTAATTGTTCTTGCGTTTTATCAAATATGTATGGTTTTGATTAGATTTATTAAGTTTAAAAAATAAATACTTTTAAAATTGTAGAGTAGGGCTTTCTTGTCATTTTTATGTAATAGTACCAACTGAATATCTTGTATTTAATCTGTATTTACACTTAAGACTTGTTCGCACCAGGATAGTATTTTGGGCGAGTACTATATAGCAAGTATCCGAAAAGGATTTATTAACCTACTCTACTATGTCTCTGTTTGGACACGTTTAGTAACTAAATTACCCGCTATTCGACTAAAATACTATCGTGGTGCGTACAAGGCTTTATACATAGTACAGAGCTCGATCATAAAATTAGCGTTTTGTTTTAGTGTAGCCCCGCCTTATGTTCTCTGCTCGCTTGGAAGCGCACGATATTTTCTTCACATTAAACACGTTACTGGGGTAAAATAATTTGAACACTCCACTGTATATGACTTTATTTTAACAATTTACTTTAAAAGGAATATAGTACTTTAGAAAGTTATAAGTGCTTCTGATAGATTTTAATGATTATATTTTCTCTTTTCAGGTAAGCACCTGGTTTCGAAGCTGAGCGAAATTAAATACAGTAATTGTTAAGTATATATTTTTATAGAATTGCCCAACAACCAGGAGGGTAAACAATATATTAATGTCTCAGCCTATCCCTCTGGGTTACATCTAGGCAGTGACTTTTTTATGTTTACGTAGCGCTTTCGTGTAAAACCATCACAAACCAATTACAATCAGCTTGGCAATGCAGGATAATAAACATATCTGACGTCTATACCAGCTAGCCAAATAAATAAGATACAATCTTTATTGGCTATTGACATGCCAGTAGGTGACATGAGTCAGAGTGCGGTAGTGGCATGACATTGGCAACTGGGTGTGCTCCACAACCTTGACACGGTGCCGAAATGAGCCGCGCCGTGCCTGTCAGCATTGTGTCGCATCTGTGCCGATCATAACCTTCCGGGTTTATCGAGCGTGTCATCATAATGTACCTTCCTCAATCACAATACAAGGTTTGATGAGAGATAAATTATGTTTTAGGAAACTTCAATAAATCGTTTAGAACTTTTGTAGATATTTACTATAGCCTTATTCTACACGTCAATTTATGCTTGTCTACATCTTCGTATGCTTGTGGATAAATGTGAGGTCTGTCTCCTCTGGGATCTGCCTCTATAATAAGCATTATTTAAAACATTATGAAAGACTATATACGTTAAAATATTTCTCATTAGAAATCAATTTACTACCCAGACGAATTATTTACGTGATCTGTCTGAGCCGAAAATTGTTTATTCAATCAGACTCCCTCAAATTGAAGCGAGACGTGACTCGATACAGTCCCCATCCTGTAGACAGACGTCCTTTACATAAAAATTGAATTTCATTTTATAATAGCATCTAAATCGATAAATATAGGGTGTAAGCTTTAATATAAATAACGCATCATGTTATACATTATTAGTTTTATACGAATTTACGGATTAGTCTGATCATAGGCGACTGTAAATTTTTGTTTGACTTGACCACGTCGAACTTAATCCCAAGGATTACAGTGCAGTCTGTATCTATTTTAATGTAGGTCACGGATTAATGAGGAATCGGAGCGATGAATACTGTTAAAGGAATTTTAATTAACGAGTATCTGATTATATTAAACACATTAATTAAGCTTGATTATGAATTGACAATCCACTCACGACAGGTTATCAGATCTTTCACACTGACTTATTTTCTTTTCGAAAATGTGGCATCGATTTGTTCCCACAGTATTTTCAAGTAATAAAAAACTCATTGACTTGAAACCTCCTTTGTTGGAAGTCGGTTAAAAAGAACCAAACCCATCCGACAAATTGAAAGTGCATCGTAGGTTATCTTGACAAGCGCAATTGTTGTATAGGGCCATCTCTAGTCTACTAGTTCTAATTATCGATATTTCTAGGGCTGCCAACTCTTTTGCTTTGACCGAAATCTTCGATTTCACATATTCCATATTTCGGCTACGAGTTTGACACCAATGTCTTCGGATCAGAGTTCTACTGCCTCTGACGTACGTTTATTGGACGTTGAAAGCTCTAAATGCCGCCCGCACTGTCTACTCGCATTTTCTTGGCGCCACAGGGTATGCTCACACCTGGTATATGAGGCTATCATTTTATGGAAAGAAAAATGAAATCTTCATACAAAACTTAATTTCAAATGATAAGTTTCATTATTTGCGACACGCAGATAGACGTTTAGATTGATATGTGGATAAGTACAAAAATAGCGCAGCTGACGTCCGCACTCAAGGAGAAGGTTTAGCGGCAAACACAGCCTTTATCAATGTCAGATAACGTGCTGCGACATGCGGCTTTGTAATGCGCACACGCTATTTTGAAATATCTTTAACAAAACTAACAAATGCAAAAAAAAAAAAAAACATTTGACTGTATGAAAATGTAACAACAATATTGTTTAAAATCACTTATTTAAAACATTGTTCAAATTACACAATAACCAACTCGCACTTGTAACTTTCTACCGTTTCCATATATTCCCATTTCTCTATTACATAATTATGTAAAAATGGTACCAAATGTGTAGCTATTTTCCATCAAACAAAAAAAGAATCACGTAAATCGGATCACAACTCGCTGCGTAATTCTTGTACATATAAAAAAATAACTCATGGACTTGATAATCTTCTCTTCTCCTTCTCGGTTAAAAAAGCTGAGATAACAATATGTTTTTATATGAAAACCAGCTGTTAAATTAACCATATCTTGTAAGTTGCAGTACGATTTTCACTCAGTATCGTTGCCAAGTGAAAACCATCCATGTCTGTAATGCATGCATTGGCATCTCTGTATGTACGTGGTATTACTTGTTTATATCTGCTCACAAGTATTGCCAAATATCGAACGCTTTGAAATGTAATATTACTTACACAATCGTGGTATGCACTAGAATAGGAAGTCAATGATGTAATGGACTCCGACAAATATTTGTGATGTCAAATACATACTTTGGGAACTACTTCATATTTACTGAACGCATTAACATTAACACAGTTTTTTGCATCGTTTTCACAACACTATACTTTTTATACACTTCCTGGTAAAAAAAAAGTAAAATATTGTAGTTCTTCGTCTTTTTTTTTAAAGTAAATTGCGACTTCATTAACCTTGTGTTTTTGATTATAATTAGCATACTTGTTGATTGCCATTAAAATGTCGAAATAAGGTGCGTATTTTTTAATCTCCCATTAACTAGGAAGATTTAATAGTCTACAACTTAAAGCGATACTAAGCGACTAATTGTAATATATTTTATATCCTTACAATGTAATGGTGAAAACTTAAATGCAGAGTATAAATAGAGTTAGCAGCGAAAGTTGGACAATGTCGCAGGTCCGATGGCCGCACCGCAGCCAACTCGTCCCACAAGTTTTTCAGTCGAGAATGTGGTATCGTTAGCCGGAATTATGTCAGTTGCTAAGTCGTACACTATCGCAGAATATACGCTATTCGGGACGTCCTCGATACTAACTTGTGATTAATTTGATGATATTTCTTATTTCTATAATGATATAAGTGATTTGTATCCGAGATAAGCAAATGAAATAGCTACTAGATTCTTACACGTGTCGTTTCGTTGTCGACCTTGTAGAAAATGTATGAAATAATATAGTTTCGAATCGATTAGAAATTAAACTGTTGTAATTTATCAGTAACCGTTTAGACAAATTGCGACTACATACGCTAACAATTATATAAATCGTTTAAGTCATTTTCTGTTGTTAATGCTATTGGAATAGAAACTTGGTTGTTTTTTGGTTATAATGTTTTTACAATACGAGCAGTTGATGTTGGAAACTAAATTAAAACTTCATTAAAACTAACCAGTCATGTTATCTATTAGCTACTGTTCAATTGACGTGAATTTGTCAATTAATGATCAATAGTTATTTAAAGTAAATTGCCATATTTTTCATTAAATATTTGTAATATTTAGAAAAGACTAGAATTATGTAACACTTATCACTACTGATATATTTCCTTGTAATTCCAATCTCACGACTATCAAATATTCAGTCACAATTCCTGATCGTTGTTACGATGTAAATCTATTTAATATAGCGTCTATGAATCGCCCACTAACCGTGGGTTTCTGCCCATTTGATTCCAAACTAGAAAATCACAATTGAATACCAAGTATCTGCTTTGAAACTTGATACCTTTGTACTTTGGTACTTGAAGACTTTAACGGTATGAGTATTTCAAATTATATCGATGTAACTTACGAATGTGTCTATTGACTATTGAGTCCGCCTTTTGTCTGTCTCGTGTGCCGCAACACATAATCCTCGCAATACTGACCACTCTATTGTTCAAGACATGAGATTGCACTCACGATAGTCTTTCAGGTTATTTGTATTAGTATGACCTTGGTTAGTGTAAGTGTATATTTAACTTTCTTAAGTGTAAAAATATACGCTGTTCACGTCCTTTTCTGTCCTAAAACGTCTTAGATCAACACTTGTAAGACTTCCCTTTCTATCCAATATACAGTAATCCGATTGAAGCAAATTTGTTTATTTTTAAAGAAATACGGCTCATAACAGGATTAAAATACTAATTTTAAGGTCATTGCCCTACGTAATAGATAGACAAACTTAATTGCAAACACGAGGTCTCGGTACTGAATAGTAATGAACGCTGTAGCCGAAAGAAACATCGATAATGCTTGCGATAGAAATGGTGAGGCTATCTTGTTCGCTGCGCGTGACCAACAACTACTTCGAGAACCTTCGATAGTTCCATTTAAGTACACGGCCAGACTACATTGACTGTCTAACGTCTAAACTGCGAGAGCGTTGCATTTTCCTTCATTTTCATCACGATCGCGCCATTAGGAAGTGCGATTGTCCTTTGCAATGTTTTGGTTACCTTGTTCATCGTCCGCCATATTGTTTGCTAATTTTCATCTAGTAAAGGCAACATCAAGGTAAGATATGATTTGGAATTGAGACTAAAATTAACTGTTTATGTTTGTTGTACATATTTATTGTGAACATTTATAGTTGATATTTCTGATTATTGCGTGGTTCGTACTAGGCTTTTGTTCGTTGTATGCAATATGGTTTAATGTTTTTAACAGAAGATAGAATCTTTAGCGCCACAGAAATTATTACGTATCTTAATAAGGAATTGTATTTGTGCATGATGAAAGACTTCTTGAAGAGGTTTTATATTGCGTTGCGAGATTAGTTTGATTGCACCACTAATGTAGAGTTACATCACGTAGGGGAAACAAACACTATGTTGGAAAGATATGTCTTATCAGATGGCAAACGAACAAGAATGTCTGAAAATAAACCACCAGATAGACGGTCGTATAGTGAAAGTATGTATAATGGTGTTGAATTGTAAATACCTCAGCGAGTAATTGGAATTATGTGAGAGCGCTTTTAATTGTTGCGTTCAGCGTTTAATTGTGAGTTTTCACTTTTAAAATACCTTTACAAAAACATATTGTTATCTCTGTTTTCTCAAACACAATGAGAGAGATGTCGATACGTATTTCTGTAGTGCCCACGGTATTAAAACGTATTAAGAAAGCAGAACTGATGTTTTTACAAAGAGATTTGGCATGTTGTAATTCTCTTGCTATTTGATACTCTCTATAGGATCTGGAATATATTTAGCAAAACACGTTGACGCTGACATAGCTTAGCGCCGGTCACCCATCCACATCGGTTGTGTAAGAGGCCACGTGCCGGAGCTCTGCGCCCGCACGCGACCTCTACAGGCTATGTTCGGCGCTCGCAATTAAACGCGATTATGTTGCCTTAATTCACTATCGTATCACTGCTGGGGTTTCACTGCGACTAGGTCGTTGCTTTCTATACATACATCGCAATTTCATCTACGATGCTTTTTTATTTGATGTTATAATTTCGTTGTACAGTTTACATTTTTGCGACGTACTACTCGTCTTTCTGGATACGATGTAAATCAAGATTTTTCCCTGCAGCAAGCAGCTTTGCCAATATTAATCTCTCGTTAAAATTCAATCCGCGACTTTTGAATCACAGTAACTATCACTTCCTAGTGAGATTACATTGAATTTATTAATTAGTATGCGGGAGATGAGAGCTGAGATTTGTCGCTATTATTTGCACGTAGCTTCCTAGTCTGAGCAAACGTTGAAGAAATTTCCTTGTTTGTTAGATCACCAGATCTATTGTTATTGTAGTTGTTCACAAGGACGCAGCGATGGGTATTTCAATATAACAAGGCAATGACGAACGTTATGCAAAAACAAAGCGTCCATGACTGTTTTTTTCCTTGCTGTTTTCTTAGAATGTAGAAAAAAACTTTAAAAGAGAATAATGCTCAATTTTGAGAGAGAGAGTTGACAGAGTTGTATCAATTTTGGTGTTTATATTTGTTCAAAATGTGTTTCGATATCATTATTTACATCTTTGAAACTGCAGACAGTTTAATATCGTGTCGTTTTATTTGCACATCACTTGTTATATTCTATCCGATGTCGAAATAACCAAATCGTAATTATAATGTGTTTAACGCACGTATTTGTCCTTGTCCTATATTTTTTGGCATGCTCGTTTGAAATAAGCGAATGTATGATATTCTGAGACTGACACCCACGTTGCAGCGTGTTGGATGTAACACGTGTTAGCACGCTAAAGAGCTGCGCGTGATCTGTCTTGGATTACTATCGAAACTCGATTTAACTTAGCTCATAGGAATAGTACTATTATTTAGTCTTTGGTTAGTGATATCGTGGGTCTCAGTTGTATGACCCTGTTCAACTGCCAGGTGCCTTTAGTAACAAATATTGTTTTTTTGGAGAGAAGGAAGATTGAACAAAAAGCCTGAACAAATGTGTATCGACGTTAATAAAGACGTTTGAATTTATTAATTTTGGTAAATAATATGATCAGATTTCATCTATTACAAAAATAACTGATCATAATTGGTGATTACTTAAAGGTGTTTTTCTTTGTGACAAAACTGCGCTGTTTACATCTAGATGTCAAAACCAGTTTGCGAATGAAGAGGTCGCATAGAAAGATATCAACATTTTCCGCTTCGATTGTATCGCTTGTGCAAATAGCAGGCAGTCAGCCGTGACTCGAAGAAATTGTTCGGATATTAATAGTAATGAATTTGCTAAAAATTGTAATAGAATATTACAAAGACTTTGTTAGTTTGTTACAAAAGTTTTTTTTATGAAGCCGAATTGTTACAATTTAATAGACTTTAATCTTTTTTTAAAAAGACTGTAAGTACAGTATTTTGAGTACTAAAAAAATATGGCATCGTTGCTATTTGCACATCGCAATTAGCAGGAATAGAATGCTATGTATGCACGCAATAATCTGGCACAATATGAAATATGTCCAGTGACGTTTGATTACTGCTCGCTAGCCGCCCGCCGGCCGCCGGCCAACGACACCGCATAAAAAATATAAACAAACCGACTGTTATACAATAATAGCTGATCTATTGTGCGACTGACCTTGCCGCCAGTTGGCCCACACCTAGTTCGATTTATGACCACGATCACTGGCGATAGTGTTGACTTTTTTAATTCCATTACTCGACCAAAAAGGAATCACCAAAGTGCAATGTTCCAATCCACTTTCGACGCGGTATTTACGAGTTATTATTAGAAGCTATTTCATAGTGATGTGCCTGTTCCGCTTTTCTACGACCAATTAATAACTATTACATTTTTATTATTCACTATTCTTACTTCCGTAACTTTGTAAATGGATTTTTTACTTGCAGTTGCGCTAGGATATTTACCGTAAACATTCTACTCGCATAAAATTAGCATATTCTAAGTAAATTGTATTCACGATACTTTCATTTACACGGACCGCTGAATTAATATAAAGTTACCTAAGCTGTGAAGATTTTAATCAGTATTTATAATAAATACTTAGCAACGGCGTCGCTGGATTGTCGTTTTCTAAATTTCTTTTTTTCTAGGTGTCATCGTGATTTTTTTTTTTATTTTATAATCTGTAAATTGCTTTTTTATTGAAGTAATGAAGCTGAAAGCTTATTTATCTTTATTCCTTTATAGCCTAACGCAATTTAGGTTGATGTTAGTTTATACTGATAAATAGCGTTGCCACTATCGTTAAATAGTTTAGTTATCACCGTACCGTTAGTTATATCTAGGTAATATTGTTTTGTTAACATATTAAACTTTTAAACCTTAGAGCTGAATGTGGAAAATTGATTATACAATTGCACCCAAGCAAATCAATAGAGTCAATAGTAAAAAAAAAATAGGTTAAAGGTTTCGACCCATGATGGGGCTCCATTTTCCACAACTCCACGACTAGCGCGTATTTTGTGAGACTCACATAGTAATTTTATTTTATAAAGAGTACTTAGGAAATTATTATTGCATGTGTTTTAACCAAGATGGAGCACAGCACTAGTCCAGGTACAGGTCGCGCACCTGCTCGGCGCAGGCGCAGGCGCACCAACAGACGCGTCGGCATGTTCTAAATATGTCGTCGACACAAACCGCCGCAGGAATGCGCTTAAGTTCCATTCACTGTTGCTTTATACCTTTTTATATGGTTTATCCTGGACTCCTGGGCTAGTAAGAGTTTACTGATAAAATCTGTCTATGTAGATTAACCGGAGTTCCACAGACTAGAAACAATAGACTATAGGTCCTCTGAATCTAATTCTTGTCCGTTTTTATAAAAATGTGATCACATAATATGTGTTTACTTAGACTAAAATATTTTCTAACCTTGAACTCGTCCAATCGATAGACTTCTGCGAGATATTTTTGATTAAACATTGTAATCTATGATTATATGATATAGAACCAATGTTGTTTACATTTCTTCCATAGTAGAGCGTTTGGTCATCGACTGTACGTAGTTTGTACAACTGCAACAAGATTCCAATTCGCCGGCCAATCTTTTTGTTGCAATGACCCACTTGCATTTTATGGAAACTGTTGCGAATTACTTTTTTATGTTCCTTTTGAAATGCTTTAGGCTGATGTTTGCTAAAATACCGTGTACTGAAGCTGTGTAAAAGATATTACAATTACAAATAGTTTATATATTAGACATTATATAAAATATTTAAATTAATTCATCAATTCCTTAAGAATTAGCAACTTCCATTGTTAGCACATGTTCAAGGTTGGTCGGATTTTTTTTTTAAATAACACCAAAATTCTCTGTAACGTATATTAACAAAACGCTCCATAATATTACTTAGTACTAGTTAATGATGTTTTTGACATAGTAACAGCTACTCGTAGGGCGGAGTGGGCGTAGGCGCCGCCGCCCTCGCAAATGCCTTGCGTTGCGTCACTCACAGCTCTAGTATACAGCGTGGTTGATGGCAACATACATATCGTGTTAATTGATGGACCAACAAACATTGGTTGATTGTGGTTTAAATTG
This sequence comes from Papilio dardanus tibullus, assembly GCA_013186455.1. Lineage (NCBI taxonomy): Eukaryota > Metazoa > Arthropoda > Insecta > Lepidoptera > Papilionidae > Papilio > Papilio dardanus. The sequence continues at coordinate 309,801 of QDHC01006030.1, forward strand.
CAATCATGATGATCTGTATATTAATTTACCTACTCTGTGGTAGAGGTAGTTTTTGGAGAGTTGTAATTTATATCTGGAAATGATTAGGATTTGTTAATAAAGGTGTTATGACGTGATAATTGGTAGAAGGAAACGTTTAGAATTATTAATGTTTAATATTATACGGATTATCCGTATCCTTATCCTTACATAGTATAAAACTTTTAGTATAATGCTTTTTTATGTTTGTCCTTATATATGCTTGAATCTTTGAAACTACGCAACGGATTTTGATGCGTTTTTTTTAATAGATAGAGTGATTCATAAGGAAAGTTTTCATGTTCAATACATTCACAATATAGTACAGTGACACTGATAATTTAGAGGTTTTTAATATGATGTCGTAAGTTAACACATTTTAGCGCTTACAATGCGAACGCTGCAGTATTTAGTTTCAGCATTATACCGATTTGCACCCGTGCGAAGCCAGGGCTGGTCGCTAGTTGATCATAAATGTCTAAAATCTAAATACCACACAATGTTGGGCATAACACTTTATCTTAGTATCTTTACGACAAAAAAATTACAAGCGTAAAACGAACGCAGAATGTTAGATAATATGCAAATAATTTACAGGATGTGCTCCAATTGCTTATCGATGGACGGAAGCTGTTTGCTCGCAGTCGAGTCTAGCTCCCTATGTAGCTAAAAAACAAGTCGACTAAACGTAACCAACAACACATTGCAGTCATTAACATCGTTTCCAGCAACAAAAAACTTGTTTTATATACAAATATATTTTATGAACATTTACCTACGCAACAGATGTTGCATAAAAATAATTAAAAATTATGTTTTTCCATTATTAATTAACGTTATTATTAGCAATGCGTGCGGTAATAACAATAAAGTTATGTAACTAGTTTTATGTAATTTAATTAAATTCCGGAACCTCGTGTGAATGAGGCCTTAGACATTGCGTTAGACATCATTTAGATAACCTACAAAAAATAGTAAAAACAAATCTTTTAACACTTAAAAGTGTAAATATTACTCTTTGTCTGTGGGCTTTAATTGATGAGGAAACGCAGTAATACGTTTCCCGCCTATAGCGTTGTTTTTCTTTTACGCAACTCTTGTGTTAATAAATAAGAGAATAGAGTTCTTTCCTAAATCTGGTCAAAAGTAATGTATTTGTATGTGATTTCACTTTAATATTTCTTCAGTGTTACTATATCCAAAATTACGTCAAATGACAAACCTTTAACCTCCATTATTTCAATTTTCATGGAAAGAAAGAATTAAATAAGTCTATTCAAACTCGATACTGTTTTAAGAAAGTAATATGAATGGTGAGTTGACTCATTCCATTGAAATGTCAGTGATTATCATAATAATTCATTGTGAAAATAAACATAACAAGCACACACAGACGGACTCACACAGGCGCACGTGGACTAGATGTGTCCGTACGTGTGATCTGTAAGGCGATAAATCGATCTCAAGTGGTCCAATCGCAGCATCCGTGAACACGAGATGTCCCGCGATACCGTCTCGGTGATCCAATGCACTCGAGCGCACCGAATATTCTGTACTCTATCAATGATCGATTCACGCGCCTCTCTTGATGGTTCAACACTTGTGACGTCACAGTGATCCAGCTATGTAAAATCCATATCCTTACATAGTATAAAACAATAACACTTTTTTATGTTTGTCTCTATATATGCTTGAATCTGTAAAACTACGCAACGGATTTTGATGCGGTTTTTTTAATAGATAGAGTGATTCATAAGGAAGGTTTATATATATAACTAGCGACCCGCCCTGGTTTCCCACGGGTTCAATTATTGTTAGTATGGCTATTATATACAATGTTCACAGTTTTTCTGTAGTGTATTTAGTATCAGTTTTGCACCCGTGCGAAGCCGGGGCGGTTCGCTAGTGCTACAGTTAAAGTTACCTTTTTGTTCCTATTGTGGATAGATAATCTATACTAATATTATAAGGAGAGAAACTTTGTTTTTTTTTTGAAGTAACCCAAGAACTACTGGGCCGATTTCAAATATTCTTTCACCATCAGAAAGCTACATTATCCCCGAGTAACATAGGCTATATTATTTACACGCTGACAAAGTCGCGCATAACAGCTAGTAAAGTATATGACGGCAACAGTTATTGTTGTATGATTGGCTAAAAAACATTATTATTTTAATAAAGCACAAAGGCAGGAAGTCATTGATGGCACGTGATCCAATCAAAACCTAAATTAATTGCTTTTGATGAAGTTGAAAATAAATTAATTTTGTTAGCAGTTCGAGTGCCTCCAAATTGTTCGTCCGCCCTTTTGTGACGAGGGCAAGGTAACTCGACAATAAGGAAGTCCCTAAATACATTTGAGATTTTCTAATTGACATAATTTTAAATACGCTGCATATTTTTGGGTAGTTCAAAAAATTTTAATGTTTTAATAATAATTAGGCGAAAAATCTATTGTTAGTCGAAGTGTAAATTATACGATTTTTTCTTTGAATTGAAATTATTAAGTTAAATAATGTTGATATTAAAGTGATTCATCGACTGACTAGAACGACGCGAGCCAAGGACTGTTTAAGAAAATATTTTCATTAAAGTAGCTATTGTGGAATGCGGCTTCAGGTTACTTTAATAATATCTGAACTTTGTATTTAAACTCTGTCTTCCTTATTAAAATACAGTGGATTCGACTAACATTCGTGACTGTCTTCAGTCAGTGAGTTAGTGATTGGTCAAGTTCTCGAATATTTGACAAATCTTCAGTAATCTAATCCACTAAAGTATTAAAGAAGGTAATTGCTTTCTATATTGTTATTATATCATTCAATAAGTCATAATATTATCGCAATTCACCAAATCACTTGAAATAAACCAGCTATCTATATTGTTTAGACTGCACGGCGCATCACTCCACTTTTATTATTGTTACGACAAATAAACAACATTGACATATGTCGAAATTATTACATCATATACATTGCTTGTTAATATCATCCGTCCTCTAGTTGGTGTTGGCTCATGCCTTGTGCAACGCGCAGTGGTTGTGACGAAAAACGATACATCCTCGGAGCAAGTTGTACTACAAGAAGGGGTGCGTCCACAATGACCACACTCCTTCCTGTTACTATTACTGTGTAATTGTTATAGGAAGCGGTTAAATACGATTTAACGATGTACATTCCCTGAGAATAGCGATTCCTGAGATAATGACCCCATTACGTATAGGAGTTTTATTGCTTCCTAAAAGACCACCATGAGGAATTTGATAGTCTATTATTTCAATGAGTTTACATTACCATGTGATTTTTTCCTCAAATCTCTACTAATTCAATAAATAAATACGACCATGAAGGCGTTATATTACGAAACACATTTCAATGTAATCAAACACCTCAATAGAAATAATATATTTAGTTACGAAAGTGATTCCCTTTTCTGTGGTGTCGTGGGCAGAGGAAGTGACGACAGGGGTCAGGCTACGCTGGTCGTCATTGTCCGCGCGTGCCCCTCTTCGGAGAGACAATAACTGGATCAAGTGCATCCCACAGACTATTGATTCCAGTACATACTTCTTAGAGGGGTCTAAATTGTTTGGTTGCCAACGTATTCTGTTTTATTAAAATTAAAACTACTTATTGCCATGTCTTAACCATTATTTTTCCTATTTTCCAGGTAAGTACTTCAATGACATGCTCATTGTCCACGCGTGCAGAATCAAAAACACTTCATTGTTAAGTATACGAAATTTAATTATTTTAAAGAAAATGCATTTTAAAAAGGAGTTCGTGACCGTCTATTTTCATTATACATACATAAGTTACCGTGAGAACCAACACTAATAGTAATATCTTGTATCACATAGCCGTATAGAGAACAATGCTGGTCTCGTACTGTATGGAATTACCATAGAGTTGGGTACTGGATCTAGTGCGTTGCGGTCACGGAGTTGCCACGCTAACACCGTTATAGTGGTAAAGTATGTACTGCAGACGAGAGATTTGCGGTTTGACCAAAATTTTACGTATGTTTATGTATGCCTTTATGTCCTTAATCAAGTTTTACTATTATGTTTGTCTTTCAAAGTTCTTGAAGATATTTTTTGGCCATCCTCTAGAGAGTTTCCCATAGTTTAGCTCATTACAAGCAGGCAGGTCTTGGATCACTCCAACCAGCCCAGCTCTATAAAGAGCCTTAGCAGACTTTTTCAATCACACAATAGTCTGATCGCAATTTATGATTAACTCATGAATGATTACCACTACACTGCCTATGTTTATTACGTAGTACACTTTCTCCTTTTATTTATATTACCAACATTAATGAAACAAAGCATCTTTGATCCGAGTTCCGTTAAACAAAAGATACAATCAGGTACACATTTAGCGTCATCCGACTTATTTATTAACTCATTCACTTCCAAGTAAATCTCAGATAAATGCATCAACAAAGGCAATTCTTTGCTGTCGGTCGTCCGACAGTCGGATTCAAACACAAGGCAACTAGAAGTAATCCGCTTACTGCAAGCGAGGCCGACATCTCTGTCGGATAATTTCGTTTCCCTTAACGATGTGCAAATAACTCTCACGTTCGTTCCCTTATTTCGCTCCGAGCGTTTATTTTGATTACAAAATTTCGAGAAGTGATTTCGTTGTAATGTCGTTATCTCTGAGAAATTGTCGTCCGCGAGACTTGTAGCTGTGTCTCCGGAGACTGTAATTGGTATCAAATATTTACCAGCCAACTAAAGAGATTGTCGACACTGCACGTATACGTATACGCGCACGATTTTTTTGGAAGAGTCATTCATATTTAAGTACTTCATTCTTCTTCAAGAACGGTATAATGACAAGAGTCACAATATCCAACTGCTAAATTTCTATTTGATTACATAAACTGTTGTATTTATTTGTATTGTATAAGTGACTACATTCCTTGCACTCGATGCAACCATAATTACCTGCACAGTCATAGTCGAAGCTCATCGCTGGGACATTTAGCTGGACGTCGCGAGTGAGTGCGCGATGTTTACAATCCGTTGCTGTTTACACTGCACCAGTGGCTATGTAAACAGACCTGACCATTATTTACAATAGTGCGAAGACACCGATAGTCAATTGGCAAACCATAGTTTCCGTATCGCATTCCTTACTGATCATTTATATGTCTGCAAGATTATAGTGACATAGGAAGAGTAGAATCGCAGAATTTTCTGTTGATGCCACGATCACACAGAAAACACGCGTCAAGTGGAATTTTCCCAGTTTGCAAGAACAGTGTGTATAAAAGGCCAATTGTAGCTCTATTTCCCCTTCCCACTTCTTTTCTATTATTGTAAAGATGGAAAAGTATTTATAAGATAAAATGAAAAAGTAATCTTCTTTCTGTAAAGCTTGCAGGTTCACATTCTACTAAAAACTAACCGACAGTCTTGTGTTTGTAAAATGTTTTTAATTAATAATGATAACAATACACTTTAATACAGTAACATTTGTAATTTTAAATATCAAATAACTCTCTTATTAGTGTAAGTTCATACGTATGAAGAGAATAAGACGATATTCTGTAAAAAAAACTAGTTAAAATCTTGTAACAATTAACCTATTTGTTGTGTGCATTCCAGGCAGAGCGTGTTTACGTGTTTTGTTAACCCCAATTTGAAAGTGCGTGACGTTATTAATGAATGCTAATTTTTCACTTCCCCGTCCTCTTTTATGTTGCTATTTTTACATAAGCTGCTAAACGCAGTCATCCCAACCATTACTTTCAAATAACATAAATGCTTCCATAAACTTTGTGTTTAGGTTTATGGTTTTTGGATCCTAAGAAATTTGTGGAATCGTTTTTATTATTTTTATGATCACAAACATCATCTTTGAACAATATGAATGTTTTAAATCGTACGGTACATAGTAATGACTTTGAAATATCTCAGTCAATATGCCAATATACCAAAACTTTCTCCACCAATATTGGCAAGTATGTGGGACACTAATTGAATGGCACTTGTAATCCACTACATGTTGACCATTACGATTTCTGTTACAATCGATCTTTGGCAACGGTCGATGTTGCGGATTGTGGTACAGGTTTCACACGAAGACTGCAAATTGTGGCAGAGCAGTAGACAGTTCGATCCACACACGAAATGTAACAGTACACTGATAACAGTGACAAAAACAGCACCACTCTGTCTACTGTTCTTCCCTCGTGTTTAAGTTGTTTAACGGGCTCATATCTACCGTTTTGAGGGTCGCATCACGTGTGTAAGTCGAGTTTGAATGCGACGTGACGAATCCGTAATACGGACCATTAACATTCTGTTAACAGTTTAATGGGAGTACTTTAAGATTCTCTCGCGTATCGACCGCGGCGTCTCTTAACCTGGATCGAGATGGCACTAACTGTTGTCCACTGACATCGTTGGGTTATAAATGTGAGGGTGTTGAAGATTTATGGTTAAGTAGAAGTCCAATTGCTTTAAATCAGATAAAAGTTGAGTGAACTTACATTATAAGTTCAAACTAGTTCGCCAAGGACACATCGATGTTTTAATAACGTTAGTAGAATCTTTTCATTTTATTTATTCTTACCATGTCTCAATATAGTAGGAATAATAAAATTAAATGTTTTTAATGAACTATTTTATGCGTAAAGGCGTTACGAAAAACTATGTATTTCATAATTAAAGTTGCGTGTTACTTATTTCTTAACTCTGTATCATTGTTCATTTTAATTAATGCTACGTCTGTCTGTGTGATCAGCACCGTGTTTGTTAGTGTTAAGTTTAACTCGCACAATTTTAGAAGAAATCATTGGAATGCGCTGTCCCAAATTCGGTCGGTTATTTACAAACTTTTCTATTCCTAATTGAAATTAAACAAGGGCATAGCAACACGAGCGTGCAACCGTGTTACGCAACAAGTCTCATCGCGGTGGCAACGGTGATGTTTCTCAACGCGTCTCGGCAGAATAATGACTAATTAATTTGAATGATGGCTTGTGACGTCATCGTCACCAGTGAAAGTTAGACTGAACTGGGATTACATTGCACATGAATTAGACATTTGAATTTTGAGTAAAATCATTGTAGCCGAGATGTCGAGTCACGTAAAAATGTTGAGAATTTATTTACATAACTATTGTGAAATCCAACACTAAATTAAAAGTTCGTTGATCTCCAGATTACTATTTGTGAGGTTCTTGCTGTATTAATGCATCTTTCTGGTTTCCATTGTGATGATACTTTGGTATACGTTGTTCTTCGTGAGCTCGCGTCGGTTTTAGGTCCAATATTTTTACCTCAAAGTAGTAATGTATAAAGAAGTCATTTCATTATAAGACGAAGTTTTAATCACAACGTTGCAACTTAGTAAAGAATCTTTATGTTTATTGAATCAAAAACTTCAAGTCCATCTTGAATTAGTTACGCAGTTTCAATGTTCCGGGTGAAGTAGCGGAGGCATTGGGCGCCTTGTATCAATAGAAACAAGCTCGCCGGTTACACCGCGCCTGATTCGTCGTGCAAATATCCGGCCGACATCGTGGGAGTGCAACTCGCAGCCTCTCGCCTCAAACTTAATGAACGTTATAACGCTCTGGGAGCAAAGTTTCACAACCAATACAACAATGGGAAAATAACAAATTACTTGTCACATCTCACACATTCCTTGTTACCATATTTGAGTAGACAGTAATAGATTTTCATCTTATTCTGCTTTGTTTGAAGTATGAATTATGAAGTAATGGGTTTCGAGGTAACTAAAAACTAACTAGGATGACACGATGACCCGAAGTGGGCCTTGGCCTCCGACAAGAAATTTCTCCAAACTTGGCGATCCCGCGCCATCCCAACCCAATCGCTGACGTGGAGCTCCCTTATATCTTTTTCAACCTCATCGATCCAGCGATACCTGGGACGGCCAACCGGGCGCCGACCACTCGGCCGTCCCAAATATACGCGTTTAACACTTCGATCATCATCCATTCTCTCTAGGTGGCCGAGCCAGCGGAGTCTGTGTGTTTTTATCTCTCCAATGATGTTTGGCTCTGCCACCAGCTGCTCAATTTCTGCATTCTTTCTTATCCTCCACGTCCCATCCTCTCGTTGCACGAGTCCTAGAATTTTTCTTAGAATCTTGCGTTCGGTCACCAGAAGCTTTCTTTCCTCTTTCGCAGTCAGTGTCCAGGCTTCACAGCCGTACATCAGGATCGGTCTGATTACCGTTTTATAAATGCGGATCCTAGTCCGCCGGCTGAGAAGCCTGGACACCAATACCTTGTGTAGGGCTGCGCTGCAACGGAGTGAATTTTGCACTCGGATTTCTATTTCTTCTTCGCGAGTGTTTTGGTCCGTTATTGTGCAGCCTAGGTATTTAAACTTTTCGACTCCTCTATAAGTAATACTTGAGGCTATAAGGTCTTCTCTAGGTATTCTTGAGCTTCTGTACCGTCGCATGTCTATATATTCTGTTTTGTCGTGGGTTTCGAGGTAAAATAAAAATTATTTAACCTCTAGCATCGTGAATTCCAACCGGCTATCAGTACCCGTAGATCTTCAAATCTTCTACTGTCCGTAATTACATAATATTGTAATACGAAAATTACTTTATAACTTCATAACAAAATCAAACGATTCCAACGATTGCCAATTACTGAATAGCGAATTCGTAGAACGTGTCACGTAGACCGTGTAATTTGTCTGGTGCCACTGAAGTCACGGCTCTATCATTTAACAATAGAGTCGAGATTTATACATCGCGTATTTAACCGAGACGAAACGCGCGTACGCACTGAATTCCCAGTTAGAGAGGAATGCGATGCGCCATGCGGCGGTGTTACGGCAGTGACGACGCGGCCGCAATGGATAAAATCAACGGTACCGCGGTGCAGGGTTCAATCCGTCGTTGGAGATAAGTTGCTTCTGTCACAAGACTGACGTGATACCGCACGCCTTGAATACAGAGTATTACTTTGTGGGGCAATGATAACTCTTGGTCTATAATGCAAGTAGTATTGTCATTGAAATAGCCTACGATTAATTAGTTACAGATAAAGAAACAGAGGACTAATTGTAGTTGTTGCAGATCAATCATTTGTCAAATATAAGTCCACTTTAACATTCCATGACTAAAGAGTCATCAATCGTTACAACAATTACGTACTTTCATAGCGGGATATAATGTTTCATTCGATCGATCCGATCTCTAGCATTGATCTACTAAACTTAATGTCTTTCCAGATGGGTCTGAGGCAATTATCATTGGTTCACATTGCTGTTAGCCTGCATGTCATTTCTAGGTCACACACTAATAGCGTTGCGAATTTTTAAACGCAGTTTTTTTTCTTTCGGAACGGAATTTTATGTGCAACACAAGGCGCACCGGTCGGCCGGCCTTCGGACGATCGCTTCGTGATGCCCAGTGAACAGAATCGATTATTCATTAGTTAAAAGTAAATGATTTGCCAGTCGCGATTTTCTAAGAATGTCTGTGGAATCTTCTAGTTTATTGGTTCTTTTATAATTACTGTTAATTTACTAATAATGGATTCACAAAGTAGAAAAATAACTCGACATCTCCCGCTTTTCTTAAACTTAACTTTTTGCATTATTCAAAAAAGTTACAATTTACAAAAAGTATAAAAGATATTAATTAATTGTTTTAGTACAAATGATTATACATTGGACCATATGGCGCTAGTGCTGCATATTTAGCGAGATGCATAAAAAGTGCAGCGACGTCGACGGCGCCGAGACGCGTGTATTTTTAGCTGGACCGAAATAAACCGGCACCGAACCCGGGCCCCGGCAGTCGCGACACCGGCACGACATTCTTTACATGTCTGCCCTCACCTGACATACTACACGTGCTCTATTGAACCACTCGATACGATGAACAAGCTGAAACAACAAAGGTAGCTTCCGCAGTCCTGTGGAAATCACTGATTAGGGGCTAGGTAGGTAGCGTAGATTATCATTTAGCCTGTTTCTATCTATTGTTAGATATAGGCCTTTTCCAAAGCATATAAAACCATAAACAGATTAAAATAAAATTACCAATGTTATTCTCTGACATCTTGATTTATGTATTTTTAAGGGAGTTAATAATATTATGAGTGGTAAAAGTCTTATCTTAAAGACGTTATCAAATCGTTAATTACACACACGGTGGTACAAACGTTGCCCAGTAAAATGATTAAAGATGAAACTAAGACAAAGAAACGTGAAGTTGCTAAACTGAGTGAAAGTAAAAGCAAACGCTCCGGGCGATCGTTATTGTTTATGATTTTAGGTCAAACTCATGTACCAGAACTACCATGTTGAGCCGTAATTCAAGATGATACATCCTCAAATAACTCCGAATTAGATAAATACACTTTCAGTTAAGCGTTCGAGTGTCGGTTGCTCAGGAGTCTAGCTCTTGACGTTTAATTTGCAGGTCCCGAGTTCGAATCCTGCCATGTACCTTTGTCGAATTTCGAATTTCAATTGTACATATTTTACCCGACGCTCATATGGTGAAGGAAAACATCGTGAATCGTGATGCAAACTGCACATATAAGAAATTCAAAAGATATGTGTGAAGTCGACCAAGCCGCATTGGTCCAGCGTGGTTGACTATGGCCTAGTCACCCCTTAGAGGGTAGGCTCTGCGCCCCTCAGTGGGGATGTATAGTGAGCTGGTGATAATGATGACTTTCAGTTTATAACAACAATAATTGTGCTTTTTTTATTAACTTCAGTAGAATTCTTCATAATGCCTTTTAGTGTAATAATATGTATGTCACTTTAAATATCTCTCAGTGGACTTTAAGAACTCGAGAATGTCATAGTTATGTTACGTATGAGCGGTGGAAACGCTCGCCGATTATTCACAAAACACCAAACAATCAGTCTCTTTAGCGAATTTCAAACTACAGTACAGCGAACATTTATGTATCTACAATATAAAGCAAAAGTTTTACTTTGGTATACATTGTGAACGCGACGAACTACTATGTTGCATTTTTATTTTTTAAATCAGCACGAATAAGCAATAACTTGCGGTTTACATCATTGTTGCTTGTGATCTTGTAAACCACAATTCTGGTCTCTTAAAGTATTCGACGTAATTTTAAATTCCATTTGGTGGGTTTACAATGTTCTTGCCAAAAGGGTACCTTCGAAAGCCGAAGTTTCAAAGACAATGATAATCTAAGATAATTTATTCGTAAAACTTGCGGCTTGCGGTACTGTTTCAAAGGGAGCGTTTCTAGATCTATTGTCTATCCGAGCATATCAACATTTGCAAGCTAGATTCGAGCACGAATTTCATGTTAGTACACCTAACTAGGCAGCTAGACTAAAGGATCCCATTTCTGTAATGCAAGGCTACAAAATATTTATGAATACAAAGGAAAGCCTAAAAAAGATCACGATTTTTGTTCTTTTAAGACAGAAAGGATCATCGTCTCTTGTTTACACTGAGATTTATAGACGGTTGCTATAATATTTTAATCCTATGGCTTTATTACACCGATGTCTCTAAAAAAAGAACCTTACGCTGAAGCAAAATATCTGTTTTTATCGCGAACTCGGTTTAATGAAGCCAAATGTAAAGAAATACGCTGTTGATATGGAAAAAATCCTTTTGACTCTGTCTGCAGGGCTTAGTTATCATTGTTGCAAGCTATCTATTTCTAGTCACGACGCGTACAACACACGTCGACATGTCCTTTGTGCGCTTTTGACAGTTGTTACCACCGATATTAGAATTTGTACTGTTGGAAAATGATACTGCAGTGTTGCGCATTTTCGAAAAACAAACATCTATTTAGCAGTAAAATGAAGGCTTTAAAATCTGCATCTGCAATCTTCTCATATCTGAATCTTGATAAAAAAAATACTTGTTGTTATCAAATATCATTCGTCGGAAAACGAATAAAATCTTATTCTTAATTTCGTACGTGAAACTTTACAAAGCTAAGGCTTTGATACGTTAAAAGCTTAAGGATAGTTGTTTAAAAGCTTGTTGAAAATCGTTCATCCAATATTTATTATACCCCACTCACAGTCTGACTACGAAATTACTTAAACGAAATAAACTTAAAACTGTGATTAAAACTTAATCCCATTTGTAACTTCAAAGTAATACGAAATTAACTTAATGAATTTGTAAAGGTGTACACTTGAAGGACAATTGCAAAGAGTTGAGATTCATAAATTTTACTTTAATCGTATACGTAAATTGGAACGCATTTGTTCGGTACGCGCCGTTAGCAACAATCGCCAGGTAACACGCAATCATTATAATTCTTCAATTAAACCCACACTACTATTGTATGGCTAATTAACTGAATGCTCATTATGAGCTTGTTTTGTACAAGAGGCTATAGAGGTAAGATACGAGCGCGTTTATTTGAGCTCGGCTGCTGTCGCCGCAGAGCTTATCAGATCGCAAGGTGACATGGCCGACTCGCGTGCATGTAAAGACATTTGCATACAGACTTGTAACTCGAATTTTACTTATTTTAACGTATTTCTGGATGTTTATTTATATGTAAAGATACATCTAATTTAAGTAGCAGGTTTATCTTTTATCATTTATAGTAATAATAAGTTGTAAAACATCTAAATAGAGTTAAATTATCTAGAAAATAGGACACAGCATCATGCGTACATTTGGAACATCGTTATGTTACCAAATTTAAAGTAATGTGGTACTACGCTACAAAAATACATATATGCATAAAACGTCGTTTGTGCTGTCCCTTATACGAGAAAATAGTTGTTAATTTAATGTCCATCCCTCAAGGAGCATGGCCGGCGCTCATTATTCGACCTCGACGCGACGAAGTAAACACTGGCAGGACCTTGACACTTTAGTGGTTCGTATTTCAGGAACAATGCGCAAATTCTTTGTTTACATGCTGTACATTTAGGTACGTACAAATATTTATAAGGCTCTTTTTCAATGTATTATTTATTCCACATCGGTCATTATAATTTATATCAAAATAAAGCAAAATAATTTAACCTTTTGATAGGACGATATTTTTAACTACCGATACTGGCATCATCCGGTTCCCCAGATATACATATGTTATCTAGTAACAAAGCGCGCGTTGTGAACACTCGAATTCCAGCTAGGGCTGCCAACAAACAATAAACATAGACTCGATCGCTGGTGAAAAAATTAAGGACCTTACCAGCCCTAAATACATTGATACTAAACGACATTCAGTAAGTAGATTCATTCACAACTCAAACCACGAAACGTCGATGACAAACTCGAATAATTCGGTTTAAACCGGACTTTGTGGCAGCCCTATTCCCAACCCACTCGAGTTCTGTATCCCTGGTACCAGACCTTGACCACTTGATCTTGACTTCACACACGTCTTCACTTCCTTGAAGTTATTTCAACTACACTTGTCTTTTTTAATCCTGTCTTATCATGATTTATATGGCTGAGATAATTCTAAATGGCCCATTGTTTTATGATATGTATGTTACAATGCAATCTAAGTTATGTTGTTACTTATATCAAAACAATAGTTACTAGTTATGTAATGTTTGATAGTTTTTCGTTTTCAAAAATATGTTTTTTATTACTTGTCTCTTTCTTGGCCGCGCACTTTATACGGCTCTTTATTCATTCTCAATTCTTATTTTGATGTTGAATGAATTTATTGCTAACAATATTTTTTCTTATTTTTACGTGAAACGTGTACCAATAAGGCAAGTTCTTCCACATTCATACCTCGATGCTGAAATCACTTCACTTATAATTTCGTGGACTGCAAACATTAATTAGCAACACGTAGTATCAGCTATCGTGCAACTCAGCACAGGTCGAGGAATGTGCCGTCTGCATTTGCATAAACAGTACTGCGCTTGGGCAACGTTCGTGCGGAACCGACGCGTTGCGAATATCTGCCTCGTGCTGTACTACTGTTTAAGCAAACTACAGAAGTAGGCGACTTCTTCACTTGAGAAATCCTATCTTAGTTACTATCGGAAATGTCTATACTAGAGCTGGATAAAACAGGTATTAGTTGATTAATTGACGGTTGATTTAGTACCAGGTTAGGTTCGTTACTTCTTCATGCTAAACTACTTGTACATATAAAGGTAGTCAATCCCTTCTCCTACTCATTATTTACACACTTAAGTGACAAAAACACTTAATACTTTAATACTGTTTTATCATTTACTAGCTGTTGTGCGTGACTTCCGCGTGGAATTAAATGATATAGCCTATGTTACTCGGGAATAATGTAGCTTTCTAATGGTGAAAGATTTTTTGAAATCGGCGCAGTAGTTCTTGACTTATTTCAATACATACAATAATTTAAAAACACAAAGTTTATCTCTTTATAATATTAGTATAGACTACTTATGGCACAACTATGATAGAATTATTAACAAATTCAAATAGATTCATCACCAAAATTGCCCAACTCTACACACAGTTCTGTTTCAATACAAACGCATATCGGTGTCCGAGATCAAGGTGTGGTATTAAGTCATTTGTTCCATTGCTATTGATAATTATCAATGAAATATTGCCGGTACATTAATCATGTTTTCACATTTAGTTAACGCTCGTGTTCAGCTTATTTGGTGATGAAATGCAATAAGTTGTTGCATTGTTTGTTCAACTTAACCGTGGCACCAAAACATATTGTAGTCTCTTTTCTTAGATAATTCTATTTACAATAAACAGAAGCGCCCTCTTCTATAAAAGAACAATAAAACTGATCTGTAGTGCTTCAAAGTAACACAGGTGGCGCTATTCGCAATATTCACGGGCACTTTTCATCGTAGGGGATGATAGAGCTTTTGTTAAGGGTTGTAAATTGTTATAGTACTCATGACCTGGTATAGATGGCGGGCATTGAAAATTAAAAAAAAACTGTTTTATACTGTTCATTAAAAATACATCAAAGTAGCTCGGTATCTCAAGCATTTATTTTAGTAGTTATTTTCATGTCTAGTATAGTTACTAGTCGTTTAACAACTGTGGAACTTTTAATTTAGTAAGTGGCAGTAGCTTTAATGTAGCCATTACTTTTATCACCAGCGGGTGCACCTTTATGTCCACCCCTAAACATGTTTATAGTTGAATACAAAGGGGAAATTATAAAGGTCTCATTAGTGACATAGGTAATAAAGAAAAGTAATAGAATGTGTGTCCTGTGGAAATACTATTATGAAAGTATATTATCGTACCCCGTATTATCTTCATAAGACAATATTATTTTTTATTTTATTACGGTTTCGGTAGTTCTCGTTAGCAGTAACTTTATAAAAATGTATGTAAAAGGAACTCTACATACATTTCTTCAAGCGCAATAAATCGAGAACATTCGATCTCTCGAATTTGAATTAAACATGTTTTTGTCGTGTGCCATTAAACATGCGCAATACCCCTCCCTCGTACAACCCTACCGTCTGTCCGGAGATCAATCGATCATTCCCGGCTCCAGACTCCGACGGGTCCCACGTCTCTTCTGATCTCCTGGTAATTACAGAAAGTGAACAATCGCCATGATGGGTAAGTTTTATTCCCTATTTCAGTAGTACGATCTATGAGAGATAAAGCAGTTTTAAGCCGTCGAATAAATGGATTTAATAATTAATTAATTTAATTATTAATTGATATTTTAAATACTATGATACACCTTTTAAGCTTTCCTGCACACATTCAATATTCATTCAAATGCAGGAAAATTTATTTAAGATAAAATCTTACAATTTAGGTTTATCTAGCAGATAAGTAGATCATGAAGGAAATAAGACGCAATTATTGACGTATAATGCACTAAAGTTTCGCACCTATTTATGATTGACATCGATTGTGTTTAAAAAGCTAATAATAACAAATAGCAAAAGTATTTCTTTATTTTCAACAAATGGAGTTTTTTTAAGTTTTTCATCAAATTGTCTTTAAGTGATTAAATTATATGACTTATAAAGCACTTTCAATCAATCAATATTCCTTTAGGAGTGTGTCTAAATATATCCTGAACCCTGGCAAATTTTATTCGCATGCGCTAAGCGACTTTTACCACACTACTTAAGTATAATTTAATTAGCAATAAATCTTAACGTTAATTGTTTATTCTTGATTATCTTAACCATGGACCTTAGTTGCCGGAAGATCTTTCTAGAAAAATATAGTTTTTCCTTTTTGAAAATCCACTGTTACAAATATATAATGCAACAGGATTGATGCGAAAAGTTGGTTCCAATATCATTTCTTTTATAGAATGTTTGTAAACCATTAGGTTTTATATATTTTTTACAAGTAGCAGTAATATCACCTTATATACTTTTGCAAGTATGTGTCGCAAAGTCTATAAATAGATGTCCAGGCACCGAGGGACATGCGCAATGCGAGGTCCCGCCCGCCCGACGTCCTACGTCCTCTGATACTCGATCATTTTCGCTCCAGCCCTCCGCCCTATAATACGTTAACATAATTTATTGTGTACTAAACTCTGATCCAGGTAATTCAAGACTCCATTATGAGTAAGTACTTCATGATTGTTTTATCTTCATCATCAACAACCTTTGTCTGTCCATTGCTGGATAGACGTTACCCAGTGCCTTCCACATTCTTGTTCTTTGCCCTTATCTTATTTTTATTTCTTTATTAAAACGTTTAAATTCAATTACACTTTTTCAATGTATTTGTCAACTAGTGTTTCATGTATAGTCCTGTAGCTTCTCCGGTATTCTTACTATGGAGTCCAATCGACCCTTAAACAAATATCAGTCAGTCATTTAATTTATGGAGCTGACTGTACCTTACCCTGTCCATTCCCATCCAACATACAAAGTATCTATTGTATAATAACTACAAATCAATAGTCATTAATTTAGGGTGCGGTCATCCTTGACAACCGTCCCCCTCCTCCGCCCCGGGGGGAGGAAGGACGGTTGTCAGGGCTCCGCGCCCATGCGCAGACCTTCCCAGCTACAGTCCGGCCGTCCCGGGCGAGCTTTAATAGGACCTGAGCCTCCTTTAAAATCACACGTCTGTAATTTGCTCTTCAATATTTAAAAAAGTTATCTCTTCATGATGAGTGAGTACCTCTCATTATTTTAAAGCTATTGCAATTTGGATTTAGCGCTTTCTCTGTTAAATTGTTAGATGTTATTCATTTGTGTTTGTTATTTATTGATTTCTACCGTGTTCACGATTATCATTTTGCTATTATATTGCGATAAGTATTTCAATTATCTGACTGACTGTTTTTTTCTTCAGCAGTTTTCTTTCTTCTAAAAAAATATTTTCCGCTATTTCGAGAAGCTTTTCTTGTAATAATTATATGTTCCATTTTGTATGATATGACCACACCGTTTTTTAACCAGCTCATTTTTTAATTGATCATAATTATCCTGTTTTTATTACGAAATCAATTGATATGTGACCGCCATTTCTGATTTGCTAAGACAATTCATTATTTTAATTTGTACTCCGACTTTGGGCAATAAAATGTGTAAAATTGTTAACTTTATTATATTGCGCATTATGATATATGTCTATTAATAAGTTATTGATTTCACTTGTACCCCGGGCCCGGGCGTCCCACGACCGTCCCAGGAACGTCCCAGGAACAGAGCATGCGCAGTTTATACTTTAGCCTCTCCCAGATATTATTGATTGTATCCCGAAGAGGGCGGTACCTGTTGCTATCGGACTTGTCCTTCGGGACACCTTTCTTTCTTGCTCTGGTATTATTGATTTAACATTTGCCAACCGACTTGTTGCATTATCATTACTTTTAGTTACTAACTATTGTATATTATATGGCGCTTTTATTATATTTAAATTAAATCGAAGCGCCAATTATTTTATATTCATCACTTTTAGATTTTTATCAGTTTAAGCTTCATTGATAGTGCTGATTATCTTCTCAGTTTTAATTGCGGTCTATTTTATCATTACGTAGTATCAAAAAATAATCTTGCTATTATTAAATAATTAGAATAATCTATTAAGATAATAATAATGCTATGACGTATAATGGAAGTTTTCTTTTGAGGCCAATATTTTTTTTTTCGTCGACAGTTGACTTAAATTGCAAAATTATTTACAAATCAACACGTCGGTACACCGGTGTATCTTAGATGTTCAATAGATGATTAGATCGTGTTAGATCCCACGCAATCGAAAAATAAATAACAATAATGATTTTGTGAAACGATGAGTTTGAGCGGTAATCTAGGAATCTAGAAATCCGATGTGGTCTGGAACACTCCGCGACCCAGATTATCTGAGTAAACTCGGCCATTGTTTATTATTTCAACAAGTACGTTATTTGAGTTTGTCTGTAAATGTTTAGATGAAATAGATGTGCTTTGTTTATGTTTTCACTTCATACTGTCCAGATGCTACTAGCAGAACCGTTGCAGTTAAGTTTTTAAAGATATTGCAATGAGTACCTGTAACTTGCAGAACTTATAAAAAGCAGTCAGCATGTTTCATTGTTAAACTTAAACGTTAAGCTCTGATATTCTTCGGAATAAAAGAAAGAATATTGATGATAGCTGGAAGACGGTTCAGAATATCGCGTTGGGAAGAAGAAGCAGGCAGTTGGTGGTGTCGGGTACCTTATGCTTGCCGCGTGTCTCCGCCGCAGGCATAAGGTACTCAATACTAACTGCTGTCGTTCACGCCGGACTGGATGACGTCACAGCACAGTATTGCGACTCTGATGTCTATCGTCGGGGAAACAAAACGCAATCGATCTGTTTATCTTCGTCTGAAAAGATCTTAAGCTATATCCTAAGATACAAAGCTCTGGACATACCCTGATCTGTTTTCCTGATAAAACCTATATTTTATGAAATTGGCATGTTTTTAAACATGTTGTACGTGGGTTGCCAGATCCTAGCCTGGCATGACTATGTTTAATTGATCCTCGGAGTGGTCAATTTTTCGAGGAAAAACCCCTCATTGATTTTCCTGAAATCTTTGTCACCAATATACCACGTATACCGTATACGTGTACCGCGAATATGACGCTAAGGTGGGGTTGCCAGTCTTTTTCCTGGCATGAGTAGGGTCTGCCAGCTATTAAAGGGATGACAAAAAAGGGGCTAATACCCTCATCGTATTTCCTGATGAAATTAGACTCAACATGTAGAGAAAAATGTGCCCAACACAATGGTATGGTTGCCTGTTCTAAGCTTGGCCAGGCTAGGGGTTGCCAGGGCTTTAATGTTCAAAATGTACCTAGTAAATATTGAGAATCGTTGTATAGTTAATTTAAAAACCGACTAACCTCACTGAATATATTCTTGTCGTATTCCGAGGAAGAATACGAATTAAAGCCCTGGCACCCCCTAGCCAGGTTTAGAACAGGCAACCACACCATTGTGTTGGGCACATTTTCCTCTACATGTTGAGTCTAATTTCATCAGGAAATACGATGAGGGTATTAGCCCCTTTTTTGTCATCCCTTTAATAGCTGGCAGACCCTACTCATGCCAGGAAAAAGACTGGCAACCCCACCTTAGCGTCATATTCGCGGTACACGTATACGGTATACGCGGTATATTGGTGACAAAGATTTCAGGAAAATCTATGAGGGGTTTTTCCTCGAAAAATTGACCACTTCGACGATCAATTTAACGTAGCAATGCCAGGCTAGGATCTGGCAACCCAGGTACAACATGTTTAAAAACATGTGAAATTTCATAAAATATAGGTTTTATCAGGAAAATAGATCAGGGTAGATTTTCATCAGTTTCGGCTCTCCCACTATTACGGACGTCAAAACATGTTTACAAAAGATGCAGGTAAATGTATTTTGAATTTCAAATGTAAAGTTAACGCTGCAAAACAGTTTATATTCAGTGGTTTCGGTGTCCTCGTTTTTTTTTACTTATGAAGGTTTTAAGGCTGTTAACATGGCCACGTATTTTCGCTTAAACATAATCCACCTAAATGATTACATAAATCGATAAAATTGTTTTTATTGGCTATTTTAAATGGTGGACCAATAAGAACTGCAGGTATTCCTGTGAGAGCCCCTGCTTAGTGTCTGTTTAAGCTATAATTTTAAACAGTTTCGCGAATTGTAAACAGTGTTACAATTGAATTGGAAATTTCAGATTGTTTCTTTCCCTTATCAATAATTTATAAGAGTCCTTCAGCAATGATAAAAAGATTCATTCTCCAGTTGAGGGTTTATATAACTTTGCATGAATGATAATAGGCCAAGATCCCGCGACGTTTTTATCTTCGTAATAGTATAAAACCTGCAAGTTTCCCTGTTTACGTGCCCTGTATAGATAGAGATAACCGCCGGGTACGGAGTCTGGGTAGCGGTTGCTTTCGGAGATATCAGCCAGGAAAGTTGGAAAAATTACCTTAACCTTACTTACGTTAAAGTATAAAGGTCTATTTTTATATATGTTGTTACTGAGAATTTTAGAAGTCTCCTCCTCCATTGACGGACACTTTGGACGGTTGCTTCCTTGAGCCAGACACGCAAAACTCTAATTATGATAAGCGCCTACTAAAAATAAAGAGCACACGAATAATAAAACACGGAAGTCTGAATTTTAACTAATTTAACTATAAAAACAAAACCAGTAATTTCCAATTTATTTTTAGTTGTTTTATCAATCATAATAACTCTATTTTATACTAATTAAAATTATATTTTATTGAACTTTTACCGCCATCTGTAAGAAAGTTCTAAAACCAAAAATATACGTAAGTTACGGTAAATGCGATAAATTCAGTCATTATTAATAATTACCAAAACTAATTTTGAGTAGTATTGAAAGTGATAAATCTATCATTGTGGCGGCCGTTGTGACTCTGTGGTACTTAACGTCTGCAGACGCGTCCGACTCCTATGCAATTGTTAGCGGTCTTTGAGGCACAGATGAAACAGATTTGGCGCGGACGTTAGAGGACCCTAAAAATCAATATCTAATTTTAAACACTTAATATGAAATAAACAATTTCGACCGCTTTTTAACCGACTTCCAACAGAAGGAGGTTATCAAGTCAATGAGTTTTTTTGGTATGTACAAGAATTACGCAGCGAGTTCTGATCCGATTTACGTGATTATTTTTTTTGTTTGATTCAAAATAGCTGACATTTGGTCCCATTTTTATATATAAAAAAAACGATAAAGCAGTTTTTTGATTATTTCTAATAAACAAAAAAAATAAGATTTAATTGCAGCGATACGAACGTAAATTTCTAGTATAGATCAAACCTATTTAGACATAGATAATGACAAATATAAAAAAAAATGACAAGACAAGAGATAGAAGTATTATTTGGTGTTATGATGGAAGATAATTGTTTTACATGTCGTAAAAGTTATGGACCAATTATATTATTCTCTGACGAAACTTTGAATAGATGTAAAACTTTTTTAAAAGTAAGCAAAAAAACATAATCTTAAATATAAAGACATTATTTTGCCGAGTAACATAGGCTATGTTATTGAATTCCACGCGGACGAAGTCGCGCACAACAGCTAGTCACAGATAAACCTGAATTTTAAGTCTACTTCTAGTAACTATTAAAACGATTGAAAACTAAATTAAAATCACGATTACCGTAACATGTATGATAAGAATGATAAATTTGACAATTCATTCGACATTTTAGTAAGGATGCGTTGTGTATAATCGGTTAGAATACATTTCGATTTTCGATACTAGTTTATATAGAACTTGATATCGTTTATTAAGGGACTATTGTTTTTTACTTATAAAACAAAAAACGAAATAGTTTTTTCATGTTTCTCTTTCATTCATCAAAACGTAATAAAGAATAAATTTTAAATAAAAAATCAAGGTGTATACAGAAAAATACAAAATTTGAAATTAATGTACAGTTTTTATTAACAGTTATTGTCACTATCTATGATAACAATTTTATCCAAAATAAATATTAACACCTAAATTATAATATTACGTTATTTTGTTGTTTTAATTTTATTACAATATCGATTTTCGAAACTTCTTGATTGATCGTTATTCCCATAAGTTTCTTCACTATGTGTCAATTTCAAACTTGTTAGAGATGGGCACAATATGTCACTTTAGAGAAAAGAGTGATTATATATATATTTTCGTCTTGGCGATATATATAAACCATTTTATCAGTAGGTCCACTAAACATTTTGAAATAAACTTAAAAAAATAAGACCATTAACAATTTAACAAGGGTTTTTAAATGGTTTGCTATACATCATTACGTTTTAGGTGACATTCATATATAAGGCTCGAATTATCTACATTGTTTTTTAGTGCCTGTAGCACTGCCATAGCTGCAGTTAGTATGCGAATATGTTTGCCTACGGCCGTCCGTGCCGATATGATATATATTTTTAAAAAATAAATATATATTTTTTAACTCACTTGCTCACTTCCCATCTCTAAAACTTATCATCTTTAAACGGAAAGCGACGGTCCCTGCGTAGACTTAAGTAAGTACGGACTACTGAATACAGTAAGATATTTTTTTTATTTAGACACGTGTATTTCGAGTTCTATTTATCAAGCTGAGATGAAATTTGGTAGTGTACATTTTTGTAATATGAAGAAACTAAAAAAGGTCACGTTGTGTGTATTTTTGTTACTTACTTACGTAAACAGCGAAGTATGTCCAGATAATATTACATAACTCGGACTAAACACTACTTTTTTGCGATTTTCATTGACAAATCAACCTTGAAAAAATTTTTAAGCGACCCGATTTAGGACTGAGTGCGACAATATGTGTGTAAACACGTAATTAGCACTTATTAGTATTTACTTAGGAGCCGTCGATTTCTGGTTTTATAACTTTCTAACAGATGGCGGTAAAAGTGCAATAAAATATGATTTTTAATTTACTTAAAATAGATTTATTATATTGATAAAACATATAGAAATAAATTGGAAATTAATGATTGATTTTTTACTTTATATTACAGTTACTTTTACGTAAAATGTTTGTAGTTATCTTATAAAATGGTTTTACGTATCTTTGCTAATTATTTCCTGTAGGAGATCAGGTTTGGCGTGTCAGTCTGAGGAAAGCAACCTTCCAAAGTCTTCGTCAATGGAGGAGGAGACTTCTAAAATTATCCCGAACAACATATATGAAAATAGAGCTTTATACTTTAACGTAAATGAGGTCCCATTTTTTCCAACTTTGCAAACTGATATCTCCCAAACCAACCGCAGCCAGAACTCCATAGTCAGTGGTTATCTTTATCTGTATAGTACACGTAAACAGAGAAACTTCCAAGTTTTATACTTTAACGAAGGTCTGGCGATCGCTACAGACGGGGCTATAAGCATTACTTCATATTTATAAGGGTATATTGTTGCACTTATCCTACATACAAAATTGATTTTATTTAAAGGTTCTGCTTCGATTTACGTTGTTTTTCAGAAGCTTCACGTAGTCATCTTTATCGAACTTTATATTTTGGCGAAAATACGGTTTAAGCTTTAATTTTTGTATACTTACGTTATGGTGATTTGTAATTTATAATTATGCATCTGTATGTGTATACTGAAATTGTCTTTGTTTATTGTGTTTCTTTTATGGACTTGAAGTTGGCGCCACACGAGTGCCCCTCTGTGATACGCTGAATTATCTGTAGGTACTCTACTTCACTCGAAATCAATTGTTTGTTACGAAACTAGTATTATTGAATAATAGTGGAATTGTCGAAAAAAACTATAGTTTCTTCTTACAACCAAGCAATGAAACTAATTAATTTCAACTTTGAAAAGAAACCATGTATGATTTGGTAAATTTTTAATTTACAAAAACAGTTTATCTTATTCGCAAGCTGAATAGCTGTTGAAGAACACTTGAACTGCGCCATAAGTGGTGTTGACGTCTTCAACAAAGACCTCCGCGCTTGACGAATGCGATTTGATAAGTCTCTTTTGTTCTACGAGCACATTGTCGCCTGCCGTCTTCAATTAGATGGCTTATTGATAGAGCACGTTACTAAACAAGTGCGCATATCTCTCATATTGTTTAATAATTATATTCTAATAGTACGCTATTAATTTCCTTGAAATATGTTCAAGTTGGTTAATCATATTCGTATGAGCGAACCTAGCGCCCAGTAAGAAGCGAGTTGTTCCTTAAAGTCCAGAAAAGCATCTTCAGTACCTCTGCTATTGCGGATGGTCAACTGGTTTAAAGTTGAATTTAAAGTAACCATCCCTAAGAACATGAATTGTTGTTTCAATTTCCGTGAGATATAAATTAGCATCTGCTTTGGTTTTTTTTATAAACCGTAGAGTCCTTCACGTTCCATGACTTTGATATTAATTGTCTGTGAACCGCAAATACTAGGTAATTGGCTTCATTATCGCATTCAACGTCGCTCACTTGGAAATACTCTGTTTAGCCGGTTTAATATTGCATCTTCTCTTGCAAATTATTTCGATGTACTTCCTCTTACTTAAATTTTCGTGGCATTGAGATGATAGAATAAAACAATCGTAGCAGCAAAGTATAGTATAATATTTTTTTGCACAGATGTAAACAATAATTACACAAATAGGCTACCAAGTAGATTTTTAATTTAATTACGCGCGGATGGAGTTGCGGGTTACATCTAATAAGAAAATCAACCGCGATATTCTGCCAAAGCGTATGCCGTGTCTATTTTCAATTAGCGTGTTTTTATATTTATACAGTACTAATACAATTGTTGTCTTGTTATCAGGTGACACACAAGACGTCCGGCAAGGTGATGGTGCTGAAGATGAACCAGCAGCGTGCCAACCGGCCCAACATGCTGCGAGAGGTGCAGCTCATGAACAAACTGAAGCACCCAAATATACTCGGGTGAGTGTACGCAGGAATCCTTATAAAGGTCTTTGCTCACTGCTCTGAATTCCATTAAGGAACAAAGTTTTAGAGAACGATAGAAAGGAGACTTGATTGCTGACATCTCACTCAAGCAATCCGTACTTGAAACTCTTTACGTCATGCAGAACTGCAGCGTTCTTGTTTGCATAAAAATATTTTCATAATTAACTCCAATGTTAGTTTCATTACACTACAGTACTATTTCAGCGAGTGCTCGCGATATCTTTAAACGGCGGCCCCATTATACAATTGCAGGTTTATCTTATCTTGCCTGTTCGTTTACCTTCCGTTTACGCGGCTCTCACGTTTTCTCGTTTGCGGTTTTGTAGAGGAATTCTTAGTGACCTGCGGCGCCAACATGCGATGATTCAAACCTTTATTTGCATGTAAATTTTAACATTTGGTTTTTCGTTTTATTTGCGGAAAGTTCAACGATCCTCCGCCGTATCGTCTTTTAAATTCCTATCTTTGTGTGGTCTCAATCTGAACAAATATAACTGCATGACTGGTTATATTCCAGCTTTAAATGCATTAAGTAAATATGATGCAGACGTTATATGTATAAAAGAAAATTCTTTTGTGGTGAAAGTTTAACAAAATTTCATATTCATTCTTTTAAAACGTCATTGTATGCGTAAAATTATTTTTGTTGGCACCTGACTTGATCAAACGAAGTTAATATTGTTAATAATCTATTAGACATGGCTTTTGTTTCAAGTTTGAAATACGTCTCCTATTTACCTAACAATATTCAATGGAAAATTGTCTAGAATATATCCAGAACAACCGATAAACAATACATCGTTGTACAAAATAACGAAAATCATTGAATGTAATACATAACATACGGACGGTGAAACGTCAAAATCTGCAGTAAAAGTGTTCACAGTAGATCTCTCTTTAACATTAACTGTTCGTGCTTTCGCCAAATGAATTAAACGAGTGAGTTACTCCCATTCTCATGGCTTGCATAACTCTTACATCCGTCCTCGTTGCGCCTTTACACGTAACCTTTGTTTTGAACATTTCTCAGGTCACGCTCACGTTCTCCTCTCGCGGAATTGTCATCTTTGTATTACATTACGAAATGGCCTGACCCTCTCGACAATGAGCCGCTGTTCGCGGCCCGGATTTCGGTTCATCTCGTTTGTCTCCGGCGGTAGCGACACAATACACTTCAGTTCCGATTGTTGCGCAATCATTATCTCGTTAACTGACAATTAAGGCGCTTTCTTTTAGCTTTCTCGTCTCAGTACACCGTTTAATTGTGATAGTTTGCTATTAATGTTAACTCTCGGCGTGACATGATACTTTATTGACGTTTTTAAGCGTAGTAACCTGAGCAAGTAGGTATATTTCATCTAATAATTTTAAAAGGGATGCCTTAATTCTCTTAAATTCTCTCTCTGAACCTAAAATAGTAACAACTCTCAATTACCTCTCTGAACTGTTTTTACGACAAACGCCCGGAACGGATTATGATCAAATCTCTTTCGTAAGGAAATGATTTTCGATGAGGACTTCCTAGGAAAAATTTCACTTTCAATAGTTAGTTGCGTGTGCGTGCGTCGTACGTCGAATTTATTTTTCACGGTAGTC
Organism: Papilio dardanus tibullus; assembly: GCA_013186455.1. NCBI lineage: Eukaryota > Metazoa > Arthropoda > Insecta > Lepidoptera > Papilionidae > Papilio > Papilio dardanus. The sequence goes on from QDHC01006030.1 coordinate 336,267, forward strand.
GGTTCATAATTGAGCTCTCCTTGGACACGAGTATACACGCGATCTATGTAATTGACGACTTGCATCGCCATCGATCGCATCGCAAAGAACTGAAGGTAAACTTCAGTCGTGTAGTGTGGCGCTACTGAGCCACGGTGGGAGATCTTTTGATGTATCCTCACTGTCTCTAAATTATTCCTAATGAAAGACGATGGAAATATCATTATCGCGGAAAGATGTTGGCAAAATTCAGAAAAGTTTTATATGGATCAATTTTCAAAGGCAAAACTCTCCTCACCGCTTGCAACAGTAGTTTTTTGGTACTACAGGAGATCGATTCAAAGGAGCATTATAATATTGTGGGGATACATTTTTGGAACCAGTTCCTACCATGTTCTTCTAAAATGCATTCATTAACACTATTTCTACTTGTGAAAGTGTCAGTGTTTGCGCAAACGTTATTGTCGTATAATAACTCGAGTTCATTTTCTCTGCTTCAATAACAACTTATACACCGCGAGGACATCAATCATGAATGTAATCATTTACTGCATCTTGTATCGGCTCGTTGCTACCTCGCCTCGTCTCAATGTAATTTAATATAAACGCTTTAAATTGGAAAACGGTGAGAAGGCAGCGAGCTCGCGGTTTCCATAGTTTTCCATTTACAAGACCCCCGCGGCGCACTTTCATACGATCGCGCATTATCCATCGGCAATGTTTGTTGATATTCATTCAGATCATAATTTCAAATATAAGGTCAAGACGGTGCTCAGAGATACTATACTCTTGAGGTTTTTATAAAGAAGAAAATAACTTTACTGTCGCTCGATTAGCTCTATCTTCTCTCGATGTCGTCTCTGCAATATATTGCGTGATGTTGTGTGGCCAGATTCATGGGTGTGTGCGTGCACGAGGGCCAGCTGCACGCGCTGACGGAGTACATGGCGGGCGGGTCGCTGGAGCAGCTGCTGCTTACAAGACCCGCCGTCCCGCTGCCGCAACCGCTGCGCGTCTCACTCGCCTCGGACATGGCCAGCGGGCTCGCGTACCTGCACTCGCTTGGCGTGTTCCACCGCGACCTCACCGCAAAGGTACTGTACTAAACTGCACAAGGCTTGAAACCGCCTCCGAACACTGTCCTTTGGACGGTCGGAATATCTCCTCTACTCGGATCCGGATCATCGAAAGTTATCTATGTCTATTGTAAATATTTCGTGTAACCATACCTATACTTGTATTTTTCTTTTCAGAATGTATTGCTGAAGAAGCATGGTGACGGAGAGTACACAGCGGTCGTGGCTGATTTTGGTCTCGCGGCGAAGATACCTCACCCTGTGTAAGTGCACCAACTAATTATAAGCCACCTTTTGGAAGGTCGTTACTGTAGCACTGTAAAGTGTTAATTATTGCCTAATCGTTATTCTGAATTTTTGTTTGCAGTAACGGATACCGTTTGCCGAGCGTGGGGTCACCTTGGTGGATGTCGCCGGAGTGTTTGCGCGGCCGCTGGTACGACCACCGCTCCGACATCTTCTCCTACGGCATCATACTCTGCCAGATCATCGCCAGGGTAAATATTACAACATACACATGTTTTCGTCTAAGAAACTACTTGAAGGACCATAACATTCTTAACTCCTTTGACCCTTTTATAACATTTTCTGTATTATAATGTTTTACTATGTAGGTGGACGCGGACCCTGACGTGCTGCCGCGCACCGACAACTTCGGCCTCAATTACGTGGCCTTCGTGGAGCTGTGCGACGAGACCACCGTGCCCGACCTGCTGCGCCTCGCCTTCAACTGCTGCATCGTGAGTCACATTTATCCATTGTGCATCGTACATTGCCGGTCGGTTATTCTTTCAAGAAGCAAAAGTTTATGACTAAAAATATTGTAAATTAAATGTATCGTTTGCAGTACGAGGCCAAGGCGAGGCCGCTATTCCCCGAGATAGTGAGCAAGCTCGCCGAGATCAAGGAGGGGCTGGACGACTCCACGTGGGCCGGTGGCCCCGCCAACAGCACCTTCGACAGGTCACACCTCCCGCACTGCTTGCTGCTCCTTCGCTCACTGCTTTATACTTTACTAATTTAAAAAGTTTATGTACTAAGTTAATGTTGTATGTGTCTGTGTGCAGCGAGGAGACGGAGTCGTCAGGGCCGCGGTCGTGCCCCGGGCTGTGGGCGTGGCGACGCCCCGCGCGGCACCGCTCCGAGGGCAGCCCGCACCACAGAGATCGTAAACATTACTTACCTACTATATTAGCTTCTGATAAGCGCTACATTTAATTTTGATCTCTACTCGATTGTGACTTTTAAACTAATCCTTTGAATGAATGTGAGTGTATACTGAGCGGTGTGCGCATGCGCAGGCGTGGCGCACCGCGGCTCGCTGTCGGAGCTGGAGTGGGCGGGGCGCGGCGCGGGC
>QDHC01006030.1:347215-400390 GCA_013186455.1 Papilio dardanus tibullus
AGTCCCACGAGTCACCAACAAACCGAAAACACGGAACTAACGAGGTCTACCATAGACAAACATAATACAGCAAATCTCAAGCATCAAAGCAAAATGTACTAAAAAGCTGTTTCCCATTTCTAAACAGTACTAAAGTAGCCAAAACTAACGAACTACTTTAACGAGCTACATGAGTCTCAATTTTGAAAATTTAAAACCTATTACTGGGTCTATTGCACGTCTACGTAATGTCTACAGCACTCGCTACAGCCCGGATTACAAGCTACAGTTATCAACGTCGTCTACATGCAATGGATAGGCAGAATGTTCATCTATTCAACACTTACCAGTCGCACATGGTGGAACAGTAGAGTTTAGTTAAAGAAGTTAAAATGTATGTCTTTGCCCATTATTGATGTGTTATCCATTGTTCATTGTTAAAAGGTATAATAAAACAGTTTTTACGAATACATTTTAATTTGACAAAGGTTGTTAATGGATTGACAGATGAGTGACAGAATTTTGGCAGAACACAAACAGCCGGATTATTTCTTCACTGCGTGTCATAGAGTTCAGGAGCATTTGTGGTCGCCGCGTATGCAATGCAACTTGCACTAAAGCAAAAAATAAAGGAGTTAAAAAATTCGCAACATTAATGTTAAATGAGATTAAGTTTGGAATGTCAAAAAATACAATTGTATCGTTAAAATTGATGTCTTCTACCCATCAAAGGTATAAAGACATATCTTCTACATTTAAGAAGAGACAATCTCATTGCACAGGGTGGCCACATACCTCTTCCTTGCTGCCCTTCTTGCAGGTGCATTTGACTTGCGCGGCGACCTGTTGCGTCGGCCCGCGCGGACACCCGGAGAATAGCTTGAGGCCCAAGAAAGTCACCAAGGCGCCCAGCACGAAACCCGCCGCGAACGGCACCGCTGGATTGTCGCGGTCTGCCATCTACCCTTTACTGGGAATTGGTTTATAACATTAAACTAGTTGTACGATACTCTACTGCGTCATGACATAATAAGCTGGCTACACATAACACTTAATTCAAGGTGATAATAGCAACTAATCTGAAAGTAGTTCACTGCCGTACATTAAGCTTAAATATTTTTTATTTCAAACGCTGTGGAGCTCTAATGAATTTCACTTAAGGTTTTAAATGTTTACAACATCCAGCACACGTCGACGTCGTATCTTTTAGCAATTCTAGTTATCAATAATTTTTACCTTTGAGTGGGAATCCATGATGTGAAATGGTGACTATTCAACGTATTTCATATTTAATAAATTTGAAATTTTGATTATTTGTAAATTAAAAACAATTTCTTTGACAGACCCTTAAAGACTGACGTCGAACTGTCACTGTACTTCTATTCTTTGTGGAATTGATTAAGAACTTCTTATGAGAAGGAGAATGCAGTTAAACGGCAATGGTAATAAGCACTATGGTCCACGTAGGTCCAGACCTGTGATGCCCCTTTCTATGAGGCGCTTCGGGCAGTCGCCTCACTGCGCCATACCGTAACGCCGGCCCTGCAGATAGGACACGAGTATTATGATGATTCGTCGGCATGACCTGTGCCTGTAGAGATTAGAGGTTTAGAGTAATGTTATATTACGTATGTGTGTGAATTATGAACATTATGAAGATGAATAAAACACTCTATAGTCGTAGATGGAGGAAGGTGTTGATAGCGTATTAATACACACTAATACTACCATATACAGCGATAGAGCTATGTTATGTATCACACACACAACGGCTTATCAACCAATAATATCACGACTTTGGGACGTGAGGTGTGTCCCATATAAAGTGCAAACACACATGCAAAGGACAAACCAGAGTAAAGTCGCATACGGAGGAAGAGACGAAAAATTAAATTATACATCACTGTCTTTGTCACGTTACGATATTTGGTATAAGTGTATCTCTCTCTAGCTTTGGGTATTATTGTTACCATGACATGTCCAGGTCTTAGCCCATGACTTGATTCAAATTCGTTCGCTAAACGTAGGCCTAGCACAAACATTTGTGAGAAACTTGTGTTAATACAACATGGGCGCGATATTTGTTTAGTTAGATACTGTTTTAATAAGTAATAGCTAAAGCTTTTGTGAATATTCGTAATTTTGTTTTCTTTTTCATTTTTGATTCAGAATGGACAGCTATAGGCTGTAGCGATAGTATTTTATGCATATCTGATTTTTTGCAATTTTGGACCTGACGGTTAATATTAGCAGTGGTGATATGGATTCGAAGTAATATTAAATATAGAATCAACTTTCACTTATATCAACAGGCGCGTTTAAGTCTATACGAAGAAAGAGCTCTAATGACCACCTATCCATTCTATGGAGATCAGTGTTGAACTGTCAAAGCTAAAAAATATTCTTTAATCTCTATGGCGGGGCTTGTCCTCTTATTTATCCTAAAAGTCAAAATTATAGTAGCCCATAACCCTAAGGCTTAATTAGTCATTAGACAAAAACGGCCTTACGCGAAAATCTCCGTGCTTCCAAATGAAGCCGTTGGCTAACGACTTCAATTTATTCCGATAACATTTCTGGGGTTAAAAGTGGCGGCCATTCCGATTCCTTTTCCATAACAATCAACAGTGTTTAGATTAGAACAATCGATAGCACTTGATTATTTTGTATTATTATTATATATTAGCTAATTGATAACATTAATTTGTTAAATTAAATAAAGCTATAGTGAAGTTTAACATAATAACAGGTATGTGTGTACAAAAGATTTTCATAAACTTAACAAAATAGTGGATGTGCAATATAACAATTATGTTTTATAATTTTGTCAGCAATGTCAGTAAAAAAGAAGAATCTGGATGTTTTCCTGGAGGAGGTATTCAAGCAGTTCATTGCTATAAAAGATGATGACTTCAGCCGGGCCCAGGAGGTGTTTAAAAGTGTTTTTGAACAAATCAAACTGAAGATGGGTGAACAATGCAACTATTTTAAGAAATACAGTAGTCAGGTAACTATTTTTAAATATTTAAAATAGGATTCATGATTCATGAATATGTTCCATGTAATAAAATAACTAGTATGTGAAAATGTATATTATTAAATATATATATCATCATCACCAGCTCACTATATATCTCCACTGAGGGGCGCAGAGCCTAAAGTAAGGTGACTAGGCTACCACGCCGGCACAGTGCGGGTTGGTCATGCATATAATATATTCAATAATAATATACATATAATGATCATAAATTTGCTTGGTATTAGACACTATATGTATATAACGGGTCCGACTGTCGCAAAGAGTGCAGTTTTTTTAGGACTTAAAAAATTTTCAAGATTTTTACGCTTCAGTATAAGACACACTTTTTATGTTATTTAAGTCCGATCATATAATGACATGTAGGTATATAATGTAATAAAGTAAAAACTTTATTATATTCTTCTTCCACACTTCTTCTTTTTGAACTATTACCATATAATTTCGCACTATGAAAAGGGTGATTGGAAAAAACTCTTATATGTAAAAAAGGGACAAACACTGCAAGCAAAGAGCAGCATACAATATTTAAATGGTAACAATCATTATTAGCAAATGATTATCTTGTAGTTTAAATGTTATATTTAGATTTGCAGTAAAACTTTTTATAGAATTTCACTCAGCCTTATATAATTACATTTGAATGAAGCAGCACAGAAACCTTATAATAGATTTTAGATACATACAACTAAACTTAGAAACTGTGACATAATTAAATTAAAGATTTTGAGAGAAGTTAACGATTAGAGATGGGTAGTGAGCGAGCGAGTGATATAATAGATATATGTCTATAAAAGAGCTTATTATATCTTTAGCTCTTTTTACAGCTATGTATATCTATATCTTTTGTGATAAAGTATTTTTTTCCTATAAATTATACGAAACAAGAATTGACCGACTTATGATTTCTCACTCATAGGGACAGGGAGCAAGAAAGAGGATATTTAACAAATTGTTCATATTATTTTTTAAACAAGAATACATTATAAAAAAATAATGTTAATTTTGCTGCTGTACATAAATCACATTCTGTTTTCCCAGATATTTAACTTGTAAAAAATTAAAAAACCCCGTTTAATCATAATTGCCCATATATTTTTGATTTTTTCAAAATATTCTTTAAATTTTGCCCGTCCCTACAACAGCTTAGAGTACACTCCAAGCATATCAATGTTTGCTCCCTCTTGGTTTGTGGACTGCTTATAGTTTATGTTTTTGTTATTATGAATGTATGGTCGCTAGATTTTTTGTTACAAAGCATGTAACCTAATGCGGATTATTTTAAATCAAATAAAAATTGTAATTCTTAATTCTAAGAATAATTTTTATAAGTTCCTTTTTAGTAGTATTTAGTATGGATATTTATTTTGGCAAAGGTTATGTACGGTGGTAGCGTGTACGATGGAACTAAGACAACCAAAATGGACGAGTTTGATATGGATATTGTTATCCGACTGCCCATCAACTACGAGGACATCATAATGAAGGGCGACCAGCCGGGCTTCGTGTGGCTCAAGATAGTCGGCGCCTTCGACAATCTCGACAAGCAGAAGGAATGGGAGCAGTGCCACAAAGTGACGAGAGACTGGAGGGACGGTGACAAGTACTTCTTGCAGAATAAATTCCGCAGCTGGATGCACGGGATAGTGCAGAAGGCCATCAACGACATGGACGGCCGCGTGACCGTCAATGGCACCACGTATCTGCTCAAGTACAAAGAGTCAGGACCCGCGTACACTCTGAATATAAGAAATGTAGAGAACGACGAGCAGTTCCAACTGGATGTAGACCTGGTGCCCGTCATCAGGTTCATGCTGCCGAGGTGGCCCAAGGGCTACAGGTGGGTGTTGTACTTTACCTCTTCACAAGTTTATCATAAGCATTCAATCTGTATCTACAATAACTTGGCAATGATTTCAAAGAGTGAACACAATGACTAATTAATTATTAACACAATACATATAAAATCTATTGGTATAAGTCACATAATCAACTTGGTCTGTACCTCCATATAGAGACAAAAAACGGATTTTCGCAATTAATTTAAATAATTAATTTGTTGCAATCAGTAATTAAATATCATGCATGATTCATATTGGCTTGCTACTCGTTGAGCATATGTAAGAATGGGGAATTCCTTTATTTATGTCAGGAAATGGTTCTACATTGTATATTTTTATTAATGTAATTAATAAAAACAAGTTTCTGCTAAACTTGTTTTTATCAAAAAGCTCGTTAATTTTACACGTTCAAAAAATACATTGTTTATGAGTTGTTCATACATCAATAGTTTAAAGCCTTGTACGCACCAGGATTATATTATAGTAGAGTAGCAAGTAGCAAGTATCCGAACAAAGGATTTACAAAAATGTTGCTGTTTGGACACGTTTAGTTACTAAATTACTATCCTAGTGCGTAGGTTCAGGATTAAATGAGTCCGAACAGTAGTAAATCCTGGGTACGGATAAATGCTATTTGCTACTCGACTAAAATACTATCCTGGCGAACAAGGCTTTAGAGAATGAACGAGAGTTTTGATATAGGACAACAAATAAGGTGAGGGCGTCGTGCCGCGACTGGCTGGTGGTGCCGAAGCCCAACAAGGCGGCGAGCGGCGCAGCGCGTGCACGCAGCTGGCGCCTCTCCTTCCAGGACCACGAGCGCGACCTGCTCAAGGACTTCCACCACCTCAAGAAGGTGCTGCGGCTGGTACGTGACGCTTGTCTCTCGTCGCCCCTATAAGCGGCGCGCTGCAATGCATATTGTCTAGAGTTCTTTTACTTATTTTTTTTAATACATCTCGACGGTATAATAAACATTAATATGACTCTTTTAGTATTTTAAGTTGGTAATGATGAATGTACCAGTTTTAACCGACTTCCAACAGGTGGTTATCTAGTCAATGAGTTTTTGCATAAAATAATGTGATGTATCAGTTTTTTTTTAACTTAGTTGACATCTTTAAAAATGCTTTGAAAAACATAATTTGTTACAGATGAAAAAGCTCCGCACCGCACTGAAGTTGAAGGACATCGCCAGCTACTACATCAAGACATTGTTTCTCTGGAGAGTGGAAAAAGAGGACAAGCAGTTCTGGCAGAACAAGCTGAGCTTCCTCTTCGGCGCCATGCTGCAGGACTTCCACGACGCCCTCGAGCGCGGGAATATTCCATACTTTTGGAACGGCAAAAACAACCTCATCGAGACCTTGAAACCTACAAACCGGAAACTCTACGCGAACAAGCTGAAGGAGGTTCTCGACAGCGTCCAAGCTAATAACGTGGACAAAACGATTTTCGCATTGCTGGAGGTTGACGAAATCGAGCAGTTCAAGAATTCCGAAATGTACCAGCGACACAGCTGCCTCTCCCCCGCCCACGGCGTCGCACAAGCCAAGGATTCTAGAAGTTCCTCCGTCACTTCCAGCACGAGCGGTGCGGAGCGAGGCAATTCGCCCACCAACACGACCGAGGGTCGAGCTATTCTGGAGAATATACTGAACAAGCTCGATTTAATACTGCAGCAGCTGGACGTGCACGAGGACAGGTTGAGTAAGTTGGAGACGGCTTACGAACTGTATAAAAGAGAATCCGAGAAAGAATTAGATGAAGCTAAAACAGTGCAAGCGCAGGTTGATACTTCAAATGTTGAAAACATAAATGAACCTCCAGAAATTGATTCTGAAGCTCTTATTTTATTTTAGACACGTTATTTTTACAAGTACAGCCAAACCTGGATATGCGAGAAACCCTCCATAAGCGAGACAAATATTCCGCTCCCTTGGACTCTTCGTTTATCCGAGTTCGACTTTATTACAATTATTTTATAGATATACTTGTTAATATAAGAATGTAATCATTTAGGTTTTATATGCATTTAAAGTTTTTGAATATTATAATGTTATGTCAGAAAATGTATTTTATAATTCAGATCTCGTAAAAAAAATTACATTTTTGTTCCTTTATGATGTTTAGAAAACTTTAAAGAAATTCATTTGATCTAATTATAGGATAATATGAATTATATACAAATTTTATTAATTATGAATGTAATAAATAAGTATATTTCTTGATTATTTTAATGTTTTTACTATATATTTTAATAAAATAAACTAAAAAATAAGTGTTTTCATAAATATAACCCCAGTTCACTTAAATTCGTCCAAGTCGACTGTCAGACTTGTATAAATGTCCCACAGGAAGCAGAAGGTAGAAAAAGCAAAAAGGAATGTGTTTTTCTTAACACAATTTAATAATTTATTACCACTAAATAATATAATTATTTGTGTCTTTATTTTAGAAAAAATGGATAAATATGTTACAGCCAAGTATTACGAACGCACCAAAAAAAATAAAAATGTTAGGTTCCTGTTATGTATAGGGAGCAATGATACGAACGCTAGCTTAGTGCAGACTGGTTTATTGAGGTAGCTGTCAAAGTGACGGCAGACGCAGCAGCCGTTCGGAAACATACACAACAGTTCCAAAATTTAATTAAGATTATACAAAAAAAAACTTCACTAAACAATTTGAGGACAGTACAAATCAAACAGTTTTTTATTGTAGTATAAACAAATTTTAATCACAGCTTTTTAAATAATATTTATAAACATCTAAACGAAAACCGTTAAATGGTGCCGTTTTATAATACAAAAAAAAAACTTATACATAATGTTGCTAGGTAAAAAAATCAATATAACCTCAAAAGTGCAGTCCCTCACTGAAACGTATAAATCAAAGCAAAATACATAGAAATCGCGTCAAATAACAAATTGGCATTTACCTGTAAGGTTTGTTATAAACTCAAAGTATTATAAATTTCGTGTTTGCCATCTTATGTACAGCAAATGCAGAGCAACGCTAATCTCACACCTAAATACATTTTAAACTTATTCTTTAGCTAATAATATGAGATAATTATAATAATTATATATGCTAACACTATCAGAAAAACTAGCTATAACAGTACTTGCACCAGCCTCATGTAGCAACTGTTACAAAATACAAATAAATCGACGTCAAAAAGTCCCGCCATTTTAACCATAGATATGTCAGTTGCTACACTATGGTGCATTTTGTCATGTGGCAATATTACGTTTTCATGAACGTCATCGCATCATTGGCACCATCAAATTATTTCTGTCTTTTGTAAAGTTTAGAACACGTTATATTGTCACACGCGCGAGTCTTCACTCAAGCTAACATTTTATTATGTCCTAAATTGATTAGAACGCATCTCCGTATAAAATTACAATTAAAAAGTGTCTCGATAAGTAGAACTTTCCTTATTTCGAATTAATCATTTAAAACTTTCGACCAAGTTTTCCTTTGAACATACGATAAGAACTAATTTTAACGGTTTTATTTTACTCTTAGTTAATTAGAGCATCTGCAATTGACGAAAGTTTTCTGATAAGTAGAAAAATTTTAAATACGAAAATAAAAGCAGCGACAAACAGTATTGTAATTCAATACGAAGAAATCTCACCCACCTTCAATTATATGATTTAAATATTAGACTATTCTGCCTCCAAGCGAACGTGTAAAAGCGTATTTTGTACGCAACTCATGTTTGAGGTTATATACAAATTATAACCTCAAAATTCAACTTAGTCGTAAACAGTAAGGCGAAGTTGCTAATGGGCAGATTTATATAACTATCTTTAGCTTTTCGTTACTTATAAAAATTAATATTGAATGCAACTTTAAGCTAAGAATTAGAATTAAGTAGATGTTTAAATATTCCGCTGTGTTAGAGATGTTATCTCAAAAAAGCGGTGATTTTCGAAGTTACTAGAACATTATGTCTAAATTACAAAGTGGCAGATGATATTATTTATATATGTTACGGTAGTCTATTATAACTAAATAGTCTTCAATGAGCGCGGACAATGAACGGAACAAGTGCAACTACTTTAGTCATCGTATTAAATTAGGGTTTATCGAGATTTTTAGTGAATCGATGTTTCGAAATACATCAAGAGACGATGATCGATACAAATCAAATTAATCGATTAATAGTTTCCTAAATATTCAAGCGAGAAATTTTGAAATACTTTTAATCGATTTTTAAACATCGATTATAACTATTGTTGGCGCTCGAAGTTTGTAGAGGCGACGTGACATGACGTGACGTGTCGTGTCTTGTCGTGTCGTGTGGCACTAGCGCGCGCTGCCGGACTTACTGTGCGCGATGAGCCACTGCAGCGTGATGTCGATGTTGTCCTTCTCCTTGCACGATATAGAGTAGCAACAGATCTCACGGTCCTGGATCGCAGATAGGTTCCTGTAGACATTAACCCAAGTTTTTTTTTCAATCACCTAAAGTAAGGAGCCAGTATCCAGGAGCGGTGCTAAAAGATGTGCGGTTTTACTACACTGTGAAGCTAGGCCTACACAGATATGCGATGCAGTTAACCATGAGAGCGTCGCTTAAAATCTAAGTGGTATCAAATTTAAACGCGATCCATATAGAATGTGGACTTTAAACATGTAATTAACATGTAAGACGCTCTTAAATATTTGAGTGGCATTTGAATGTTCAGCCGTAAGTTTTGTTAAGAGTAGATTTATATAGAGAAATATCTAGTAAGGGTGAGTCTTTGTAAAGGTTGACAGTGGTAGAGCCCGCTTTAACATCGCACGAATTGTCCGACTGACATACCACGACCACACAGAACACAGGCGACAAATGGAAGCTATTCCGTGTTTTGTCTGACGAGTGTGGTGCCGGAGGCCTCATTTTAGTGCACTTTCCCTTCCTATATTTTTCTTATAAGACAATGATGAGAAGGAGAAGTGAAAGTGGAGGGGAAGAGTAATTATTCTCTTGCTGTGCGTTTCCTCCTCCATAGATTAAGGGTAGGAAACGCATTTGCAATTGCAAATGTCTATGAGTAACGGTCGCTTCGCTATTTCAGCGAATCTAGGTGGCCGCTTGCTCGTTTGCCACTTTATAATATAAAAAAGTGAGTGTGGTTGTACGTACATGCGCTCGATGAGGCCGTGCTCGTCGAGCGCGTGCGGCAAGTCGCGCTTGTTGCCGAGCACCAGCACGGGGATGCCGGTGAGCTGCTGCTTCTCCAGCAGGCTGTGCAGCTCATTGCGTGATGCCTCGATTTTATCCGGGTCGGCCGCGTCCACCATGTACCTGACCAACACAACATCTATATGCCTACTAGACTGCCGCTGAGCCCCCACCCAAGGAGAGAGAGAGAGAGAATCAAAAACTGTGAAAACTACTTCAAATGAGACCATATCACTGGGAGCTAGCAACGATGGAGTTTCTAGAGACATTAAAAAAAAAATTACCAATAAAATTACGAAAAATGGAAAGAAAAAAATTAATTCGGTAAAGTAGAAGAATATTATAAAATACCATACTTACACAATAGCGTTTACTCCTCGACAATACCTCTCCCACATTGACCTGAACCGAGGCTGCCCACCAATGTCCCATACCTGTAGATAAAGTTACAATTAAATACTAATAACTACTATTTTAATAAACAAACATGTTATTGATGGTAACACTGACCTTGATAGTGACATTTCCTTTGGTAATTTTCCGCATGTTGAAGCCCACAGTAGGTATCATATCTTCACTAAATTGTCCCGACTGAAAACATTACATATTTCAAATATTAGGCTAAATAAATAAATGTATGGGTTGAATTTTGGCACGAATTATTAGCTATTAATGTTGACATTTGATACAGATGGCTGGAAGAACACAGACAATTAATGAGTTTTTTTTTCGTATAGACAGAGTTGCAGGCAAAAGCAAGAATCCTTATCCTTACATAGTATAAAACAATAACGCTTTTTTATGTTTGTCCCTATATATGATTGAATCTTTAAAACTACGCAACGGATTTTGATGCTGTTTTTTTTAAGGGAAAATATAAAACGACCACCAAAAAAAATATTCGTAACACCAAATTGATTTACCCAAAACAAATATAATTAGAACAAAAAAAATAAAACTGTACCAAACATATGATACTCTAAATTAAAATTCATCTACCTATTTAAATCACGCTTCCTTCAGAAAAAATATTTTCACATCAAAATTCATAAATTAGCACCTAATTTCAACCATCAAATTTTGTGCTTTTATACCCAAATATATTGCAAGTCAACCTAAAAATGTATGCATATAACCAAATAAACTATATTGATACCAAATTATATTATATTATATTTTATCCGTCCGTTACTGTAGGGCACGGACGCACTCGCTGCGCCGCTCTTTGTTATTCGCGAGCTGTGACGTTGCGCTTGATGGTTGACTGAAGTGCTTCTAAAGTAAAAAATATGCAGATCTCACTAATATACAATTTTTTCTATTTACTTTACTAATTATGAAGATTGTTTTACATCGTTTAATTTAAATTCATGTCAATTAAAAACGCGTACTAACTGCATAGGTAAGGTTATGTTTAGAACATGTTGAATAAAATAAAAAACAAACAGGTAAGTTATATAAAAAAAAACTATCAATCGAATTATAAACATTAAGAATTGTTCGTCTCAACGAACAAACATCAAGCACAAGGTGGACCCTCGCCTTGCCCGCCCCGTCCAGCAGGACTGGCGTGTGCCAACAGTCGTCCGAAAGCTGCCCACATAGTCACCCGTCTGGAGACTCCCCAGAATGTTCGTCTCAACGATCATGGCTTTGGACAGAGCCGCGTAGAGAGCAGTGCGTTATCAGTGTGTCGGTACTAATAAACCATTCAGATATTAGACAGCATTAGGTTGTTTCATTTTCCCCTCTTCCGCATTGGGGGTGTATCGTTGATAATTGCCGGTGCTTTTAGTCTGTACGAGTATGTTCGGGCTCAACCCCACCCGGGGATTGATACCTACAACAACTATAATCTACAAACTAACCTTCATAAAAAAATAATGATATACGTCTTTTCAGGTCCTATATTCGTATACGCTTAATCCAAATATGTGTTACGCTAATGGTAATTAATTGAATATTATTCATAATTTTTAACCATTATTGACATATGAAATCATTGTTGTTTAGTAACTTTCATTGCAGATCAAATAAAATTGAAATAAATAAATAATTGGTCACATTTAACGGTGATTAAGTATTAATACTGCAATCTTGTTACCGATAATAGTAATAAACTGCAACAAAAACCAAACTGTATTTGTTGGGTTTAGTTTAGGATATTTAAAATTAAATCAAAGTCTAGGTTATGCGTAAACCGCCCCTTATGTCACTCCCACATACGTCAACTAAAATAGATACTAAGAAAATAAAATAGGTGAACAATAATTTAAATTGGTTATATTTTATTATTTTAGCATAAAAATATGTAACAAATTTGAGTGAAATTTTGCATTAAATTGAGGTTATAAATTAGGTGCAACTTTATTATTTTTGATGGCAAAATGATTTTTTTGGTGATAGTTTTTCTATTTTGATTGAAAGACTACAAATATTTTGGTGGTAGTTTTTATATAAAATGTGAATCGAATTTAGGTGATGATTTACTTTTTTTTGCTGATAATAAATATTTTTTTTGGAGATCAAATTTATTATTTTTGGTTATCGTTTAATTACAAGCCTTTTTTTAATAGATAGAGTGATTCATAAGGAAGGTTTTCATGTATAATACATTCACAATATAGTAGAGTAACACTGATAATTTAGAGGTTTAAATACGATGTCGTAAATTAACACATTTTTTGCGCTTACATTGCAAACGCTGCAATATTTAGTATCAGCATTATACCGATTTGCACCCGTGCAAAGCCGTGGCGGGTCTCTAGTATATTTATATTATTTAATTCATCTTAGTTAAATGTATTTTATTTTGTTTTGCATCTAAAAATATTCAATAGAAGTAATATTAGGAATTATCTAAACAAGTTTTGCTTATCTTTATTGTGAACAAACAAAACAACAGTACCAGTATATGAAGCAAGGTCAAAATATGTCCTAGACATCAATAGCGTGAAGCACTAATATAACATTTAATTTGAATTTATATTGATTAAAGCTTCAATACTAAAAATACAGTAGAACATGGATAAGTGTCAAAGGGACCTCAATACTAGGCTCATTTATAAAGGTCTCTAATCTAAAATTTATAGTTTTGAAAGTTGTCTGTTGTGACCCGAGAATTACTCTTATTGAGGTTTCTTGCTTATCCAGTATTTTATTTATTAAGCTACACCAATTGCATGTTCTAAAATTTTTGGTAGGGTAGACACTTTAAAAGGAAAAGAAAAAACAAACAGATGACAGGTGTTGACACTTATGAGAAAGGTTAGAATTTAAGAAAAAAATAATTACAATAAAAAGTTTAGACAGTATTGGATAAAGTCAATATTACATTGATACATGCAGATTTGTTATTCCTGAGATAATAAGGGAACTGGTAGTAAAAGGATAGAGTTGACGATGATGATTTAATTATAATTTCTAACCCTAACTACCAAATTAGTGGAAAAACGAAAATTTTGCTTAAATATGGGCCATTTTTGCATGACATAGGTCTAATGATACCATAGGGCAATAGTAGTAGGTGCTATGTTTCCGCAACTGCATGACTGGCGCGTATTTTGCGTGAAACACATAGATTAATGAAATGTAGATCTACCCTGTTGGCCTCAACAATACCATTGTATCAATTTACAGTACATGTGATCTCATATATGAATCATTTATCTCATTTTTTCAGTACATGTGCACTGAATGACAGAGGTAGTTAATGTTTTTATTTATTATGATTATGTTAATATAGGATGTTTATTCTTCAATCATATTTCTATAATACATCAAATAATATTTGTCACTGTATTCCAAAGGGATAGGCAAATATTACAAATGTTCACTGTCAAGATCTTAGTGTACCTCATTCATAACACTTACTATCAAATTTACATAAATTTTTCTCTTATGTGTATAATAATATAAGGAAAATTTGAAGATGTTATAAGTACCAAATAAATTTATATTGATCTTAAGAATCATAATTTTATAGCTTTGAAAGTAATTTAAGCAGAAAGATTAAGATTAGCATTTATTTTACGAATCTTGTCACTGATTGAAAAACTAATGGGACGTAATAAGCGAACTTGGAAAGCATGATTAACAAATATATAGATCAAATGATGGACTACAGTTTGCCGAATAATTAAAAATGACACAGTACAGTTTGATAGAAGTTCAGACTTTGGAACAATAAATAAGAAGAAAGGAAAAGTACACAAATCATTGTTTTGTGAAATACATACGGCTATGACGTTAACAAAAGTTGTTTTCCCTGAATATTGTAGCCCGACCAGCGTGAGCTCCATCTCCTCCTTCCAAAATAAGCTTTTAATCCAATCAAGGATACGATTGATCAAAGCTAACATTTTTAAACGATAAAACACAGTAATATATCCAAAAAAAGCAATACTTTAGACGCCTTTTTAGAAAATTGCTTAATCTGGATTTGACAACTGCACTATTCGTTTCGTTTCTTTTACATTGATACCAAAGTGCAATATTATTAATAATTTATAAATATAATTACTAAACAACTAATTTTTAAAAGGATTTTTTATTATTTTCTGAATCCAACTTATCTTAATTATCTTATCAGTTAAGCTTACAAAAATAAACCTAACTTTAAAACTTTTGATTGCATCAAACGGCTTAGTCTGCTTAAACATGATCGCGTTAATTCTAATGTTGCCATTTCCCAACACAAAAATATTTCTAAAACCTCTGTTTATGGTAGTACACTGATTACTAAATGTGTTAAATAATTCATTATTAAATTAGTTTATACTACTCTCTACTATTTGCAATCTGTAGTAAATATTCTGTACCAAAAGCAGTTTTTTTTAAAGTAATTAAAATTTATGTTTTTGTAAAGTAATAACTATTAAAGAAAATAAATTGACGTTAAAAATAATTAATGTAATAGATATTTAAGTTACCTTAATTAATTTAGAAGAAATTGTGTTTTTTTGTCTTGTTCAGAGATTATTTTTTTTGAAGACAAGATTTCTCTCTGTACACATGTTTTTGAAGATGGTATCACTTTTTGTCCCTGTCTTGTCATTATTATAAAAAAAAATGTCTTACATTTTGGCGGGTTTTCATACTCATTTCAAAGTTCCTTTCCAGTCAACTTTCAGTCAGAATGTTTGGTCAAATTAGTCTAGTTATTAATATCAAGACAAAAGTACTGCTGTTATTTTTCAGCATTTACTAAAGTGATGGATCATATTATGATAGTGTGTATTTTTTTTAGTTAAGAATAAAAGTAGACATGATAGAAGTAATCCTTGCAGCTTGCAGTGAGAGGAATTAAAAACTACATACTTTTTAATCAAGTATCAAGTGATATATGTAATGAATGCTTCTTCATACTTTCATAAACAAAACTAAATACTTTTATTGAAAGTTTAGTTGTTTAGTATGTTTATTGAAATATGTATTTTGTGATGTTGTTTCCAAAATAAATGTGAAAATATCATGACTGTTCAATTTTAAACTCTCATATCCAAATGATTAGTAAAACTAGATAACCCTATCTTAAGGCGAAGGCACAAGGGCATAAAAATCGCTCAACAAATAATATCACCTGACTACGTGAGAGCTTATTTTGAATTAGTTTGGCCGAGACCACGCCAATGTCAACATGCCACAATGCGCATTTAGAAATTGTAGAAATAATTATAGAAAATGTAAATTAGCTGACGGAATATCATATTTTCGGCAAGTACATTATATGTGTTAATTTTAAATGTTATAATTTCTTAACAACGAGTAAGTGTTACATACACCAATAAACCAAAATATCGCTGAGTAAGATTATTTTTTATATTTATCTAATTGTTAGTGAAATCAATTAATTAAATGGAGGTTATATCTAATATGCAGTTGTCTTGCCTTGTAGCTTAACAAACTTATTATTACATGTTAAATGAAAAATGAAAGTCACCATTTAGGGTTTTGTTTTGCAGATTTGCAGTTTTATCATGCTCTTTTTAAGATTTACGAGCGCTATTTCAAACTGTCAAATGTCAAAGTAAACATAAACAGAGGAACGTCAAATTCCATAGATGGCGGTCATTGCCATATTTAACACTTTAGATGTTTATGAAAATTGTAATATAAATTAAAATACTATTTTAAAATTAGCTAATTTTAAAAAGTTACGTAAAAAATGTTTTACGCGAAATTTTTTGGAGTTTTATTTTATACCGTTATTTCTATTTTGTCTATGGTCGGGTTTAGGGATACATGATGGTTAAAAGAGAACCGTTTCGTGAGGCCATAAAATCGCAAAAAAAAAAAAACCGTTTCGTGGTTTCAGAGAACATAGCTGCCATTCAGTGGTTATGACAAAAAAAAATAAGATTTATAAATTGGATTTACATAGTAACGTTTTCTTCTAGCTTCCCTAACAATCCATACCGAGCTGCTAAATGGGTAGCCATAGTAGCTATTGAAAGATCGGAAGAATTCTATAAACCAACAAAAAACTCTGTTATATGTTCAGAACACTTCGCTTCCAATGATATTATAGGAAATACTGAACGTCGCAGATTGGATAAAACCGCAGTGCCTAAGTTTAAGGTATTTAATCTTATTTGTTTCTAACTCTACGGCTTCATTAAATCGAGTTCGCGGAAAAGTGAAATATTTTGCTTCGGCGTAAGGCCGTTATTAGCGTGACATCGGTCTAATGAAGCCCGTGGGAGTAACTTTTAGCAAAGTACCTACTACACATGACGCGCGGTAACGCGTGGCATTGTGAACCAAGTCCAGTGTAGTGTCCTTTTTTTAACTAAAATAAAAATAAATTGTGCGAGAGGTTTTTATTTTTAATATGTATGTTAGATATTAAGTATACAATTTTTGAACAGATTCAGTCCATCCCACCAGAAGAGCTAATCGTTAGGAGAAAATCGATGACACGTTATAAGGTAATTCAGTTTTAATAAAATATTAATGTTCATTAAATTATTAGTTAACTACTGTTTTTTTGTGCTTTAAATTTTTATTGTTATCTTACTAAACTAATTAATTTCAATTAATCAATTTTAGAAACCCAAAATACAGGACTCGAAGTTGACGCGACTCGACGAAGTTGACATCCTTCAGCATACGAGATGTGACGACCACCATGACATACCGCTCATTAGTCCGTCAATTTCTCAATCAGACAACGAATCCTTAACATACCAACTTAATGTAAAATATTTGCGAGAAAAATTTACAAAATGTCAAAAAATTATACAAGAAAAATCAACGATGATTAGGAACTTAAAGAAAGTTAATAAAAAATTAGAAGATCAAAATAATACATTGAAAAATAATATCGATTTTTTACTAAATCATTATGAAATTAATACTATTGGTAAACATTTTTTAGAAAATTTTGATTAGTATTTTTTTTTAATTGTAAAGTTTTAAAAAAGATGTAGTAAAACTACCTCAGTAATCTGCGGTTTCTTATTTTTAATTTTAACGATATTTACCACTTCCATAGAGTTTCACAGTTACAGCAAATCAATTATATTTTTAAACTACACTCTCATAGAAATTACATTTAATAAAGGAGTTGTTATGGCACAAAATTATCTTTGAACGAAAAACTCTGCCTTCAAAACGTGAACGTTAGTTTCTTTTCCTTAATTCTAAGTATTAATTAAAGTTTTATCATTACGTGAATAATTTTGCCTATGTTTTTACGTATTTTTAGTAAGAAAAATCCTAAAATTACAGGTCGTCTAATGCCTTGTCCACGTGAGTTTGAATCACGTTTTCGTTTTATCCAGTAATTTTATACGCTTCTTAAACGTGCTTCAGAATTTTATAAATTAGAATTAAAATGTAAAAAAAGGTAAGGTTCGACCCATGATGGGCTCCATTTTCCGCAACTCCACGACTAGCGCGTATTTTGCGTGAATTCACATATCTTAAAATTTCTTCGCCGATATGTGCAGGTTGCATCACGATGTTTTCCTTCACTTAAGAGCGTCGGGTAAATATGTAAATGCGAAAATCGAAAATAAAAAATCACATTGTTACATGGCGGTATTCGAACTCGGGACCTGCAGTTAACAAGTCAAGAGCTAAACCCCTGAGCCACCGCCGCGCTTGGAATTAGGATTATTTTGTAAAAGCAAAATACTGATTTTATAAACTTTTTTCATATTTTTTTTATTATACTCGACGACTAATATAAGTACTGGTAGGTTAATAAAATAACATTAAACTTACAACTTATTTAAGTGGTCTCGGGGATCCGGTTAGTTTAGATTGAGGTATTATTAAACTTACCGAATTTCAATTATTCAAATTTAAATATTTATTTGCACTTCTCTAAAAATGCACCGAATTCGCCATAAAAGTATATACTCCGAAGCTTCTCCGTTTTTTATCGCGAATTTGGCCTAATATAGGCGTACGTATTCTGTTATAAAGGATCGTATCTGAGAACGTCCCCAAGCAAAATAAGCAGATATTAGAGTGGAGAGTTTGTTAAGCGTCACGTTACATAATAAAAAGAACCGAAATCTGGAACGACAGAAAAGAGAGGCTCTAATACTATACAATTGAAGTCAATCGTGTAGTTATCGATTGTGTGCTACCTAATATCGTTACCAATGTGGCGGGCCACCTGTGCGCTCACATAAGAGCAAGGCCGACGTGACACGACGCCGCACATGGCCCAGCACGTGGCACTAAATATTTGTCATTTGGTCACTTAATAATGAAAAACAAGACAATATAATACTACATTCACTCAAGAGTCGTTAATGATAATTAAAGGTGTTCTTGGAGTAATCTGCTTAAATAATGTTTAAAAGTATCTAAATAAGACAATATACCAAATACCTATGCAACAATGACTGGAACTTCACCTGTTTATAAACTAGAAAGGTATAAAAACGCTCTATGAATATAGTACAATCTTTGAGCTAACAATATGTTATTATACATGTGCTGGGCAGTGGAAACTGTAGTGGTTAGTGATAGCACTTTTAATAAAAATAATTAAAATTTCAATAGATATCGTGTCACCGCAAGGCACAAAGTGGGGCGAGGCGTGCGAAGCGGTCACGTGCGAGCGAGCGTGGCCCTGCAAAGTATATGCACAATGCGATAATGTCAATTCACGCATTTTTAAATGGTATTTTGCAATATACGTTTAATATGGGATTAAGCGTAGATAAACACGCGTGTCTACCATCGGGCCGATGTATCGGTAGGCCAATCGGTTCAGCGGGAAACATCGCATTTATGAAGATGAGTTTACTACACTCAAGTGAGTAAGAAATCGTGGAGTAATAGTGTTTTTAAATAGATGTTTCAATCTTTAATTATACAAGGAGTTAAAGTAGATCTTGGTATAATTAATCTTATGAAATAAAGAGTCTTTACAATTATAAATTACGATAAGATTAAAAATCCTCTCTTATTTAATTACTTATTGCTTGCTTAGTGCTTACATATCGGTCCTACATTGCTGCTTACCACAATGATTACGCCCGCGATTTTTACCGACTTCTATGGAAAATTTTAGGCCTGCTTACTATAGAAGATTTCCCGAATCGATTATAATTTATTGGATTATAAGTTTAAGTCTAACCTTAAAGAGACAAAAATCGATTTCTGTAAATAGTAACAGAAATACGGCGAGACCGGTTAGGAGTATTATTTTAATCGATTCGTTTAATAGAGCTGGAATTGGGAATGCTATAAAAATAAAATAAGTTCGACAGTCACGTGGCTTATAATGTGGTTTAAGTTAGGGTTGAGAACTTTATAAAAATAAGCTAAAAATTATTTTACTTAACATTAATGTTAATAACCATTGCACTTAGTACTGAAGAAAGATGGTACTGAAGCGAGTTGCTTCTTAGTACAATGAGCACTTAAGAAATGAGGTTAAATCGTGAGTAGGGTAGGGTAACCCTACGCAGCGTGCACATTCCGGCACCCGTGCCATATTTTGACGGCGAAGTCACATGACGCGGCCGGCCGGCGCTCGCTCGCCCGAGGCCCGAACTCTCTGTCAGACGCGAGGCGAATGTTTCACGGTTACGACGTCGATGTGTTAAGTTTATTCGTAAACACGCGATATTCCCTTGAATATTAATCACATAAAAATTAATCAGGGTGACTTAAAATTGTGTTAATAGTGACAAAGGATGAAAATGTGACAATAGTGATACGTGTTTGTGGTGATATATTGTGATTCCTTTATACAATCGTGACATAATTTTGAATATGGAAACTCGTCATTATTGGGAGGAGAACGGACATGTCAAGTATGACAAGTTAGTTGTTTTTATTTATTTTATGGAGATATCATTAATCTGTGTTAAGTGGCCACTGATCATGTTGTCATGTGCAATTAAGGTAACAATTATTTTAAATACATATAGGTGCTACGCTACGCGACTGGAAGATTTTGTGCTGGAGTTGTTTATTGTTATATTGTTTTGTTTTTAACGAGGTAAACAAGGTTACTAAGGGCATTGTGAATAGTTTATTGTTTAATATAAGGGCACATAAATGTGGTTGTGGTCATTGCGTAAGTCCTTCCAGTTTCAGATTCATAGGGTTAAAACAATGGAATAATTTTGGCTCTTACAACTGCCCAAAGTGAATTCCATGCTCTTTGTCTATAATTACAATGTCCAGGAACACTAGTCCAATCCACAGCAGGAGTCTTGACACAGATTTTATTGTGTCTAAATCCAAACACGTTAACTTTACTTGGCCAGAAAAGTACCCAATTTTACAGGGAAACGACACACGAGTCTGTGTATTTCAAAAACTTCGCAATAATAGCGAAAAATAACGAGTGAAACAAATGACTAACCCTTGGTTAAAACCTTATCATGCGTTAGTTCATATTTGACCTTTTTGAAAAATAAGTTCTTCGTTTGCATTCTTAGAAAGAATCAAATCACCAATATATGTAGTTTTCACCACGAAATTAATAATAACAAACTTTGTCAATCCAGAATTTGTCAAGCTAAATTCTTACTTCATTTTACGTCATATCCAAATGTGTACGATTACCTTCTTGTACAAAGTCTACGTTATCAGTTATCCAAAGATGATTGACAACCGGACATAAACTGTCAAGGACATTAGATAGTGTTTCCGATTTGTTTACCCTTTGTGTATTGCTTTTATTATTTTCGCCTTAAAAATGTATCTACCATCAATAATAGCCATGGAAAACAACAAAGCGACTCCCACCTCACTCATCATAATCGGAACCCGAGAACCCGAAATGTTAGGTGTTTATTTTATTAGATCGCTTTTTAATCTATGATGATCGCATAGTTAAAATATTATTAAAGTTAACTTTATGTATTCCACGGATAGAATGAACTATAAAAGAATGTGTTAGGCTTGGTTATCCCAACGTGTTTGTTTGGTCAAGCGGTTGTAACCGGCCGAGGGGAGCCATCTTAATTAGGTGGATTGCTTTTTGCGCGTTATTATTTGCACTGAACACGTGCTGGATCTTACATTGAATAACAAAAATAAACGCGTGATAGTGATCCAAATGTAATTAATATAATATTTTATATTAGGATTTTAGTTGCGCGTATATACAATAAATTCTAATTTGCATTTAATTTAATCCTATGTAACGGTGAATATCAGATTTGCATTGCTTATCTTATCCGTTTACCTGGTTGGGTTTTCTCAGATACGTGACAATTTACACGACATACACGTCTGCGTCTAGTGATGAATCGCGTCATTAACACTACGGCTACATTAGACCGAGTTCGCGATAAAAATGTACCTACGCCGAAGCAAAATCGCGAACTAGGATACGGATTGTTTTTTTTTATATTTCAGTATCAGTGCGACAGTCATATTATTAAAACTGTCGAGGTTAAAATGACAAATAAAATCGTATTTATTAATTATGATAATATCTAATGAAATAGACATAAGTTACTTATATTGTTTTAAGTTGTGTAATAATTATATTACAATGACAATGTTATGACAGTATAAGTTGCAATTAAGTAATATGAATAATAACTAGCAAACAATGGAACGAAAAATAACGTACAGTTTAATATTTTTCTAAATCATGTGTTACTTCCTAAGGTCACGTTACAGTCACAAATCTATTGAAATAATTAGCATATCGTTAAAATAAATATGACTTAAAATTATTGAATTTGTTTAGAAAAAATATTCGCGCTTGAATATTTGAGCAAAATGGCGCGGCGAAAGCACAGCGAAAATAGCCTGTGAGACACGTGAGGTGGTCGGCGCACACCGGCCGCAACGTGCCGCGCACACAGCCGCGCGCGTGCACGCCGCACGCACACTGGCCCGCGCGCCTCACGTGCGCGGATCGCCTGACCGCGCGACCGCCTCCCTCCCCGCGCCGCGCGATCCTACACTGCACTCACTGTTTTTATTTTGTTAGCGTTTTGTCTGTGGAAATTTACCAGATTTTTATATTGAGAGATAAGTATATTAAATATCAACTATTTCAAAAATACCAATTTTTCCTTGACTACAATATCGCATAAAGTGCTCCAAGGTAGATACCTAATCCGGCATACAAGCTAGGTTTGAACTAAATAAAATTTCAGGGTCCCGATCATGTCAGGGTCTTCAGTCATTTACGTTACAAAATTCATAATGTTGATTCAATAAGCATGTAATTCTTTAAAAAAAAGTTGAAGCTAAGCAATTATTGATGTAAAAGTATTTGCGTTTGCAGTCAGTGTCGATGAACTATGATTCGATATTATTCAACGCTTGCGTTGTCTTGAGCATCGCATGCGAGTTCGCGTGACAAAGAATATAGGACGGGTACGTGTGAAAGTGAGACAGATCATTCGAGAAGGTAACGTGTGCATCCGTACGTTCTTACGATGCAATAAATACTTGTATGATATTCGTATGTCTAATTAACAGTAGTAGAGACCGCGACAGCATTTGCTGTAGTACCACGAATGGCAACAGAAGATAGGCGTGAAGTAGAGATAATTCAAGACCAAATTTTTCCGCCCTTTTCCAAGAGGAAACAAGTATGATAGTTTAGGAAGTGAAATCGGCGGGTTAGACGACTTACAGGAAAGGAGATGTCTTTTTTCTGTACATCCTCTCCTGAAACTCAACCTGAACTTATAAATAAATTTTTCCTGTTAATATTATCAAGAGAGACTAGATAAAAAGTTACTCGTAAACATAATCCGTCTTAAATGGAAATTTCCATTGCCACAGTTAAGTAGTGAATGACCATTGTCCCGGTCACAATACTGCGTCGCTAGTGTTACCATGATTTAAATTATAAAAATAGGACAAAAACTACTCAAGTCCTGACCTAGGAGAATAAATACTGGCACATAATAATTTTAACTTTCAGTTTCATCAAAATTGCGGCGACCTTCATAAACTTCTCTCTAGTTAGTATCAGATAGTTATAGTTTATGATTTTAGTATCTAATAATTGCAATGAAATTTTTTCAACAAACTAGATGAGCAAATATTGACAAAATGATTAACAAAATAGAGAGAAATTAATTTAAATTTTAAATCACTACCAAAATAGCATACGTATTTGCAGAAACATTGCTAATTATAGACAAATGAATGTTAGAGTTCTAGACAATCATTGTTCAGGTGCGTTGATTGCCACAGAGTTAAAATGTTGGTCAGACAGGGCAACGCATACAGAACGGTCGACGATTCGCACGTGACTGCCTTACTAACAACCGGACGAAGAATTAATTTAACGTTACCACACATTCCAAAGGCATTTGTACCTTGATTTTTAACAAAAAAAAAGCGTAAAAGCAAGTTTGATTTGAGTTTATTTGTTAATAACTTAAATGATTATAGTAGATAGGTTTTAAGAAAACGTTATAATTATAGAAATGTGACCCGGATTTTAATACTGATACACTCATCCTTGTAATATCGGGCGGCCGTTGAATTTAATTATTGCCCGGATTCAGATCAATATTATGATTAATTCATGGCCCATTAACTACGAGACACATCTAGGACAGTGTGATGGAAAAATTTTGTTGTTTTTTTCCACGGCCTTCGTTATTCTTCTAATATGTTATTTTTATTTACCAGCATTAACTATGGCCAGCCTTCCGTGTAAAGTTAATAAGATTAATTTAGTAGTTACTAGCTGTGACGCGTGACTCCGTCCGTGCAATTTTAAAACTTATGGAATTACGTGGAAAGGGAATTAAACAAGTAGCCTATGTGTTCCCAGACTAATAACAAAGTAAGATTATACTCAAAACATTAAAGTAAAATATTCGAGTAATTGCAGTATTTTTTTTTACAAAACTTACATTGTTTCCTATGTAAATGATTCGGCACTGATAACTAAAGTTAATTGCTTTTTGTTGCTCTTAATTTGGATTAGTTATTTACTAAAACACGTTTTATGTTTCAAGAGATTAAAAAAAAAAACTTTACTCACGTTGTTTCAAATACCGGATATATTGAAATGTACTTTGTTTTAGAGCAAGTTATATAAATAAAAATAAATTAAACAGTGCCCTTACTCATAATATTTTAATCGGACCGAATTTTTTTTTTACATACACAGTTGAAAACAAGAGGCTCCTTGAACATTCAGCCACAAGTAGGTCGAAAACATTGCGCAAAATGTTGCAACGGTAAACAATTCTAAAGAATATATAATTGCGTTTAGATTACATTATCTGCAGATTGTTCTATTAAATATTTTATAATAAAACCTAATAAAGCACGTACTAAATATTTTTTGTCATGAAAATAGTTTGACAGATTGTATTCAGATAAATGGAACGCACCCACTTTCACGTCGCGTATTATCGGTAGCCGTTGTCCGCGCGGGTTACGTCACGCCGCGCTGTGCTCGCGCCGGGACACGTGCTGCGCAACGTGACGCGTGAAGCGGCCGCACGTGGCGCGCCACGCTGTATTCCATTTACGGTGTTCCTACTGAAATTATAAAAACGGGACATTTTTTCTGATACTTTAGTTAATTTTACATTAAAAATAATTTATGGGAAAATATAAAACGACCACCAAAAAAAATATTCGTAACACCAAATTGATTTACCCAAAACAAATATAATTAGAACAAAAAAAATAAAACTGTACCAAACATATGATACTCTAAATTAAAATTCATCTACCTATTTAAATCACGCTTCCTTCAGAAAAAATATTTTCACATCAAAATTGATAAATTAGCACCTAATTTCAACCATCAAATTTTGTGCTTTTATACACAAATATATTGCAAGTCAACCTAAAAATGTATGCATATAACCAAATAAACTATATTGATACCAAATTATATTATATTATATTTTATCCGTCCGTTACTGTAGGGCACGGACGCACTCGCTGCGCCGCTCTTTGTTATTCGCGAGCTGTGACGTTGCGCTTGATGGTTGACTGAAGTGCTTCTAAAGTAAAAAATATGCAGATCTCACTAATATACATTTTTTTCTATTTACTTTACTAATTATGAAGATTGTTTTACATCGTTTAATTTAAATTCATGTCAATTAAAAACGCGTACTAACTGCATAGGTAAGGTCATGTTTAGAACATGTTAAATAAAATAAAAAACAAACAGGTATAATATAAAAAAAAACTATCAATCGAATTATAAACATTAAGAATTGTTCGTCTCAACGAACAAACATCAAGCACAAGGTGGACCCTCGCCTTGCCCGCCCCATCCAGCAGGACTGGCGTGTGCCAACAGTCATCCGAAAGCTGCCCACATAGTCACCCGTCTGGAGACTCCCCAGAATGTTCGTCTCAACGATCATGGCTTTGGACAGAGCCGCGTAGAGAGTAGTGCGTGATCAGTGTGTCGGTACTAATAAACCATTCAGATATTAGACAGCATTAGGTTGTTTCATTTTTCCCTCTTCCGCATTGGGGGTGTATCGTTGATAATTGCCGGTGCCTTTAGTCTGCACGAGTATGTTCGGGCTCAACCCCACCCGGGGATTGATACCTACAACAACTATAATCTACAAACTAACCTTCATAAAAAAAGAATGATATACGTCTTTTCAGGTCCTATATTCGTATACGCTTCATCCAAATATGTGTTACGCTAATGGTAATTAATTGAATATTATTCATAATTTTTAACCATTATTGAATTGATGATATGAAATCATTGTTGTTTAGTAACTTTCATTGCAGGTCAAATAAAATTTAAATAAATAAATAATTGGTTACATTTAACGGTGATTAAGTATTAATATTGCAATCTTGTTACCGATAAAAGTAATAAACTGCAACAAAAACCAAACTGTATGGGTTGGGTTTAGTTTAGGATATTTAAAATTAAATCAAAGTCTAGGTTATGCGTGAAACGCCCCTTATGTCACTCCCACATACGTCAGCTAAAATAGATACTAAAAAAATAAAATAGGTGAACAATAATTTAAATTGGTTATATTTTATTATTTTAGCATAAAAATATGTAACAAATTTGAGTGAAATTTTGCATTAAATTGAGGTTATAAATTAGGTGCAACTTTATTATTTTTGATGGCAAAATGATTTTTTTGGTGATAGTTTTTCTATTTTGATTGAAAGACTACAAATATTTTGGTGGTAGTTTTTATATAAAATGTGAAACGAATTTAGGTGATGATTTACTTTTTTTTGCTGATAATAAATATTTATTTTGGAGATCAAATTTATTATTTTTGGTTATCGTTTAATTACAAGCCATAATTTATTAGTAATTTTCCGTAAAAGTATCATCGTGCAAAAGTAAGATAATAAAGGTAAGCAAAGAGATATTATACATAGAGGTAGCACTCCATACTAATTTGACGTTAAAAAGCGTGCCAAGAAACAAATTATTAAAAAAAAAACTTGCCAGTATCATGAAAAAAATTTCCAAGTTTGGGAAATTGTGTGATTTTTTTACATTTTTAAAATAAACAGTAGATTAAACCAAAACATTCATTAAAACGTTAATTATCGTTTTTCATTACTATTATTTTATTTAAAAAAAATTAAAACCAAACAATTTTTAACAAAGACCATTTTTGTTTTATGGTTGTTATAAATTTTTAATTAGCGTTTTAAAAATGTTTCTATTAATTATTATATTAAACTTTAGTAAATACTATGAAATACAATTTAAATTTGAGAAAAGAGGTTACACTCGGTCGACTTTTTATGTCGGCAAATGTAATTTAGAGGTTAACACTTAGGGAGATTTCCCTACATTGGACCTCCGGAGGTCAAAGAAAATGCCTCACTTTTAGGTATCGAGTGTTCCATCTACAGTATAATATATCTTTGAAGGTAAGGTAATATTTCTATATCTGAGTTAAGTGATAATTGCCACCAAAAGTCAAAAATTAAATGAAAACACTGTACGCAATAACAAAAACATGAAAATACTATACTGGATAAACTTTTCCTGCCATTATATGGTCAACCTACTCGTATCGATCATTGTAATGCGTTCGAGGCGCTGCGTGCCTTCGATAAAAAAATATAATACATATCAGTCACGGCGACGGTCTTCGGATTAAATGGTGGATATTTTATGTCCATCGCGTGACACAAGTAACGTGTTCACGTGGCTTTAGTTACACGAAATACACGGATTATTTTTCTTTACACGTAATTAATGTTGATTTGTCATTATTGTAGTCCTGTATTGTTATTATTTATGTTGTAATATTAGTAATAATTTAAATACCTTAAAGTTTATGGAGATTACTAATGGAGTGATATTTTACTCTTAATAATTGGCCAAACCATTTCGTTGGTTATTTCACACGGTCACGAAATTATGTTTATCTGTATGCATGTAATTTTATATAGATAATTATCACGTGATACTTATCAATTATATTTTCCTGTTCTTTGTCAATTATTGTTTTTTCGTTCGTTGATGATGTATTTCTCTGATCAACGAAGCCCCTTGTTCAGCCAAGATGACGAACGTCCCTGACGTGTGTAACTATTTATAGCAGCTTTATAATAAACAGTTTGAAATAGATTTTTGAACGTTATTTATAACAGTTACCAATCTCACGTATTCTATTAATAGATATTTTTTTGGAACGATTAATTCTGTTCAAATCTTGACCTTGACAAATCGAACTAGGAGTATATTGTTCCTTATAATAAGCATGTATTTTTGAAACTCCGTGTTCATTATTATTAAAATTAATTAAATGCGATATCTTTAAAATCTGAATAAATGTTAATTATATATTGTAGTCTGTGTGTTCTTTATTTTATTAAGGCAATGATTTTTTTTACATTCATCAAATTAACATAAATGTAACGGCCATGGTTTGTGATGTTACTTCTAGACTTATCCATACTAACAGCAATGGAATTTTCCTACGTTCGTTCATGTTTAATTATTCTACAATTTAATTCGAATATTCATTCGATTTTTATGTGGCTTTAATTTTTAACGCTCCCTAAACTCAAATAGCAGCTAGTCGAACTGTCTCAGATTGTGGTTTGTTTGATTTAAAACGGAATGATTTTCTAGAATTTAATTATTGCTAGCAGAAATAATCTGTGCGGTTACTATAATTTAAGAAATTATTTAATATCTAACTTTTTTTTTCAATAACATATTTAAGCAATGAGATTAAAAATAATGTTATTAGTAAGTAACGGCCAACCTGCCAAAACACACAAATTATTATCTATTTTTCTAGATTGCGTGTCAAGGTCAATCTAACATTCGTGAATTGAATAATATACAGACTAAGGATTTAATATATCTCGCAGAAACATTGTATATCACGTTTTTATCTGATTTGATGAAATGTGATCAAAGTTGACAGCAATAAGATTGCACAATATTAAAAAGTAATAAATGTAGGTTAATAAAAATAAATTATGATAACTCATACATTAGCCTAGGTAAGGACTAGGTTAGTGGCTAGGTTACTAGGCCTTGGACCCCACGCTGGTTCAGTGGTTCACAAAAAAATTTGCAATTTCTTCGCGGGTATATACACATTGCATCACGTTGTTTTCCTTCACCCTAAGATCGTCGGATATATGAAAAACAATGGCATGATTTGTAAAAAACCTTACTGCATTTTTAACAAAAAATTAGACTGAAGACGGTTAAAAAATTCCCGTAAAATATAAAAGTATGGTCACCCTACATGTTATGTGAAACAGCCTTTCTATGGTGTATGTACGTAGCGTAGACACGACCTTGACTCACATACTGTAATGTGGTGAAAACGTTTTTACTTAGTCTACCTACGCTTGAAGGTTAAAGGAAACTAATACAGTAAAATAATTAACTCACTTCTTACTATAATTATAAATGAGAATGTTTGGAAGGATCGATGTTTGTTAGAAGATACAAAGGTTAAAGTTTCGACCCATGCTGGCCTCCATTTTCCTCAACTCCACGACTAGCGTGTATTTTGCGAGTACACATATCTTTGTTAGAAGGTGTCTCCAGAACGTCCAAACGACCTCAATTGGCACAGATGTCGACCATCGTCTGGAAATACACATTGGCTATTAAGTTTCTTTTTAATTCCGAGAGGAAAGCCGCGGGCGACAAATCATAGCAGTCAAAAATAATCAGTTTTTTTTATTACATACTGTTATTCTTGTAATTAGTAAGATTTAATTTAATCTGCAATCTAATTAGTCCACTTGCTTAATATTGGTGCAGTTGATATGTTATTCTTAATATTAATTAGCATATAATTAAACTTTGGATTATTAACAGTTTAATGATTATTATTCAAAGATATATAATATTTACTCACGTCACGTGTTTTTGAAAATGTGACTAACTGTGATGCAATAAACAAAACACGCTTTAATAAGTACAATGAAATTAAATGAAGAATGTTTGCTATCTAGAAGCTTTAAAAGAGATTAATTAATAATTCCCGCCTATCAAATAAAAAACAATAATAAGGTGGAATGTGGAAATGACTCAATATGAATCAGGGCGCTCAATAAATCAAAAACATTTGCGTAAAAGTGACAACCCTAATTATTCACGTTTTTAAAAGGCCTTGATTCTATCCCATTTTTAACCGACTTCCAACAGAAGGAGGTTATCAAGTCAATGAGTTTTTTTTTTTTTTATGTATGTTCGGACGTCGAGCAGCGAGTTCTGAACCGATTTACGTGATTCTTTTTTTGCTCGATGCAAAATAGCTGCCATTTGGTCCCATATTTACGTTTAAAAAAAACTATTTAGTAGTTTTTGAGTTATTTTTAATAAACATGAAAAAAAAATGGGACTTTTTTGCTTTCTCGGCTTACGTAGCCTAAACTATAGGCCCC
Source organism: Papilio dardanus tibullus (assembly GCA_013186455.1). Classification (NCBI taxonomy): domain Eukaryota; kingdom Metazoa; phylum Arthropoda; class Insecta; order Lepidoptera; family Papilionidae; genus Papilio; species Papilio dardanus. The sequence continues at coordinate 377,565 of QDHC01006030.1, forward strand.
ATGAAAATATGGGTTGTACCAGATCGTAGCTCTTTAAATGTGCTAATTTAAAGTCCGCGATGGCATATATCTATCTTTTATGGTTTTCTCATAAAAAACATTTTTTCATAAGAAAATTTTACTCGACTTTGGACGCTATTATTAGAATTCCCTATGAATCCTTATCCAAATAAATATGTTCAACATCAAGAGAATTTAATGCAGATTATAGTTGACCTTTGAAGGTAATCATTTTGACCAATACTTTAGAAGATATGAAGGTTTTAAACCACGCGGAACGTGAAAAATTACAAAAACGTTCCAAATTGAGCGAGACAAGTGTTTTCTTGCCGTATACAGCCTAAACTATAAGACCTACATAAAAACTATAATGTGCGATCAATACATAGTGAAATTGGCTACATAGTTGTCTTTGGTGGCATTTATCTATAATCTATGATTGTATCACAATAATATTTATTTTCTCAAAAAATTTTCAATTAAAATGCATTTTGCAAGTTACGACGCTATTATTTCGTATTCGGAATGAATCCTTATCCAAATAAATATGATTTTGCGTTAGAGTATTAAACGTAGATTATAATTGTCCTTTACAGTATAAGATTCTGACCAATTGTTTAGAAGATATTACATAATTAAAACAAAGTAAGCGCGTTCGAAAATGCAACAGAAGCGCGCGGGCGCATAGAAATACTTATATGCTCGCGGCGATGTATTATGTTTGTTGTAATAGTATTTACACGACATATCTTTCTTGACTATTGTATATAATTAAATTAAGATATAATAATTGTTGTCTTGTACGCCAATCAGATAAGGATGGCAGCAATATGGAGTACATATTAAGTATTTCGTTATAAATAACTGCGCTGACGAAGTCTCCCGCAACAACTAGTACTCGTATTAAATAGCTTTAATTTGTTTGTTTCACATTTCGTAGTTATAATTTTTAAAATAAACTATTTATTTCATATATTAAGATAATAAAACACAACGGAATGTTATAATGTATATGGTGTGATAGAAAAATTCTACTGTAGTTTACAGAACTGCCTATTAAAGACACTAAAAAGCTTAAAATAAAATAAAAAAAACTGCGTTTAAAAAAACCGCCTTCCAAAACCAAAAAAAAAACATATTTAACTAAAAAGCATAAAAAACTAAAAAGTACAAAATAACGTAGTATAGAATAAATTAATTTTATACACCTCTTATGCAAACCATTCAGACCTTTAATATTAATAAAATACTATTATTTGTGAGCTATATCTATTTATTGATAGGTTTGAAGTCGGAGCCAAGCCTTAAACAAAATAAAACGTACTATTATATACAGCTTACTTACTGTAATACAATTTGTATACTAAAGATTAGCCAACGTAAACAAACCTAACTCACAGCGCATGTACTCGTAGGTGTTATGTATCCCTATTATATTTTACTTGGCTCCGACCTCAAACCTATCAATAAATAGATATAGCTCACAAATAATAGTATTTTATTAATATTAAAGGTCTGAATGGTTTGCATAAGAGGTGTATAAAATTAATTTATTCTATACTACGTTATTTTGTACTTTTTAGTTTTTTATGCTTTTTAGTTAAATATGTTTTTTTTTTGGTTTTGGAAGGCGGTTTTTTTTCATTTGTTTATACAATATTGCGCCAACGTGAGTCGACGAATATTTGTTACTAGCTGTTTTGCGTGACTTCGTCCGCGTTGAATTAAATAGTATAGCCTATGTTACTCGGGGATAATGTAGCTTTCAAATGGTGAAAGAATTTTTGAAATCGGCCCAGTAGTTCTTGAGTTTTTTCAATACATTCAAAAATTCAAAGTTTCTCTCTTTATAATATTACGAGTATTGATTGATACTTCTAATGCATTAATTCAAATGAGCTAAGCTAACAAAATGCTACTTTTTACCCAAAAAGGCAAACAGGAAAAAATCAGGTTGCAAATAGTCTCATTGCCTACCAAAACTACTAAGCAAAACGTTCACATGTATATTATGACTAATGATAATTTGCATATTTTTTTATAATAAAACATCAATACATTTCCAGATTAACGGAAAACACATAGAAAGGAAGCACATAGGCTACAAAACGATTCGATATTGAACATCAAAAATGGATGGAACTGACAACGACGTTCGATATCTCACACGTGACAAGCACATGACTTATCAAATGTTATTGTCAGTTTCATACTTTTTTGTCGACTCCATCAGCGATATCGCCAATCGAAAAGTACTTTGGGTAAACTCCCTGGTAACATTTTGCGTGAATGGAGTGTCAGTGTCACATTACAATAATTTACTATATTTTTTAGCGGTTTAATACAAATATTGTATAGATGTTTGATCAATTCTGTTTGTTATATGTTTGAAAAATAACGCAACAATAAGTTTTATTAGTCTAATAAAAGACAATTTTGCGTTGAAGAACTATTACAAACTGGATGGGGTTCGAATCACCAAATACCAACCAATATAAGTTTGAACATTGGAATGTTGGTATGCCAATATGTTCGGAATATTGGCATGTTTGTAATGTTGGCAGAAACGTGTCCCGCACACGTGACCGTCGAACGTGTTTGCGCAATTTCGTTATCTGCTTTATTATTTTCACTTTTCATCAAAATTGTGGTATCATGAGTTATTTTTAGGCATTAAGTTATCAATTTGTTAGTTATCGATTTAAGTAAAATACAATTTATTTTGCAAGATTTTTATATTATGAATGGTCGAATTTTAAAACGCTACTCAAATATTTAAGAGCGTCTTAGATGTTAAGTCAACGGTACTCCATATTCTACGGCGATCTCGTTTAATATTCCACCACCTTTTCATTGTCGAAAAACAGATACTCCCCTTACTCGTACTTAGTCCAGAAAAAAAAAAAATTTATAGACCAAAATAAAGTGTGAACCAAAGAATCAAACAAAAAGGTATCGGGAATAATGATCTGTGTTTCGTAATAAAATATTATAAATGTTCCAGTAACCCTACGACTTTATTAGACCGAGTTTGCGCAAAATACAGAGATTGTGCTTCGGCGTAAGGCCCTTTTTGCGTGACATCGGTCTTATAAAGATCCTAGGGTAATAAACGTAGAAAGTACAACAATAAAATGTTTGTCGTTTTAGAATAAGGGGGCTAGTGCACTAGATCTATTCGCCATTAAGGTGATGTCTTAGTTTTAAAAATAAACTACTTATAAGCATAGAAAGACCTATGGAACGGTAATTACAACAATGTGTATCAAGGAAGGAGGAAAATTCATGAGAACGATAACCGGAAATCCCTGACAGTATCGTGAGAATCTGATAGTAAATCTATGTAGTGTTACTTTGTCTTACATTATGTACTAATGTAAGGGAACCCGTGCGAACTTTACATTGTACACATAACTCACATTACACTTTAATTGATTTCTTAGTTTAAGGAAATCGTTGGATTGTATGCGATCATAGTTTGCACAAGCTAACTCCTTTTTATTAACCACTAGCTTTTCTTCTCGACTTCGTCCCGTGGAATTTAAAAATGTAGCCTGTGCTACTCAGGGATAACGCAGCTTTCTAATGGTGAAAGAATTTTTGAATTAGATCCAGTAGTTCTTGAGTTATTTCAATACATACAAAAATACAAAGTTTCTTTATAATATTAGTATAGAATAGGTATTACAGGGACAACAGCAAAGACGACTTTTTAATTTTGAAGGTCGACGTGTGGTTTTACTTCAGATATTTTTTTATAGTAAAGGCATCACAAATGCAGAAAAGGCATCTTGGCAGCGCATATTCCATTGTTTTTTATTTCTGTTTAATAATTACCTAGAAAAAATATCGATTTACATGTGGAAAATTCCAAATGAAATTACAACGTTGACTCACCGGCGTCGGTCACGTGACCGGGGGCCGCTGCGTGCGCCGTGTCACGTGACATTTGCCCGCCGGTGTCAAGAACCGATTGCCACATATTAGCAACGCTTGTAATTTGCAATTTTAAATCCTAATCGTTTAGAATTAAGAGTTAATTTGCCATGAAGAATAAAACAGTGTGTAAATTAGTTTGCATTGAAATAAACTTTATGATACGAGAAGAGAATCTGGTTATAGTTCAAATATGTAACAATGTTCTAAATTGTAATGAGTTATCCATAGAAATTCCTAAATTCTAAGGTTACTCAGTATCTAGTCACTATTGCTCGGCTAAATGAAGACAAACAGCCGTTCGTATTCACTTACACTACGGCGTCATTACACCGATGTCACGCTAAAAACGGCCTTACGCAAAATCTCCGTTTCCGTTAGCCATAGGGTTATAGTTCAACATCCACTAAGCTAGAAGTCTAGATGTAAACTTACTTTTGGAATTGCGTATTATCTGTGATTTCCTTCTAGTAGTTTAAAGAGGGATTTGATTTTTTTTCGCCCCAGTTCACATCCGGCAATCCTAAGATTCCAAAACAAATGCAGTAAGACTAAAGATAAGATAAAACTCGGTGCATTTTATATTACTAGATTTTTCCTTGAATTTGAATGTAATATTTTTGCAAGATTAACGACACGGTATGTAAATTGAGGATAAAATTATCAAAAAAAATTATTTTAATTTGTATAATAATAAATAAAAGAAATAATTTACACGTGTTTGATATTTAAATTAATTCAAACAAAGATAATTATCCCGGTGAGAGAGACGCTGCTATCTATTGTTTGAGAAAATACGTAAAACCTACGTGGACATATAAAACGACAATTAGGGCTAAAGAATTATCATAATTTAATTATTTTTATACACATCTGGGGGTTAATCAAAGTGCGCTACGAAGCGATTCTATAGCAAACGTCAAAAATGTGTGGAAATGACAATGACGTTCGATATCTCACACGCGACATGCACATGCCTTATCGAATGTTATTGTCAGTTCCATACATTTTTGTCGATTCTATCAGCGATATCGCCAATCGGAAGATACTCAGTAACCCCCCAAGTCGCTTATTCTAATTTACGTATTTCGTCCTTTTTACCTATCAAATTTTTATCTAGACTTCCTTTTTTACGACTTTATATAAGTGGCGCCATCTACACGTGAACTGCGAATTCCATATCTTTATGGAAGCCAGGGGGCTACCCAAAGTACTTTTCGATTGGCGATATCGCTGATGAAACCGACAAAAATGTATGAAACTGACATTGACAGTCGATAACTTATGTGCTTGTCACGTGTGAGATATCGAACGTCATTGTCTGTTCCATACATTTTTGACGTGCCCCATAGAATCGCTTCGTAGAGTTCGCTCAGTTGTCTACTAATAGTATTATGTGCTTGCGTGTCCGCGGGGCACGTGCGCGAGGCACTAGTGGCGGGGGAAGCAGCGGAAGGGGAGGGGGAAGGCTGTCACATGTCGCGGCTCACGCGCTCAACGCGACGACCTCATAAATATTATTATTTTCAGCCTTCATGAATTTCAAAGATTGATACCTTCAAGAACCGAGTTGTGATGTATCGCTTTAAGCCCCCCGGGTAATATTCCGTTACAATACTGTTTTTTTATTTATCTATAACAGTATTCATTTTAGTTGTAGTTCGAATCTAATTCTTATTAAGTATATGTAAATATACATTTTCCTTTTACAATAAAACATATTATATAAAAAAATAGTTCACCATCAGCTGCGGAATCCGATGACTCAAGCAACGATTGTCCAGGGCTGCAGAGAAAGGAACCTCCTCACTGCGTGCGGATTCAAAATAACTGCTTTTTGTATTGGGCCCTTAATAAAACTGTTGAGCGAGAGCTTCTTAAGATGTAGATCGAAGCTCTTCGCTATTATTATATCTATACTAATATTATAAAGAGAGAAACTTTGTATTTTTGTTTGTATTGAAATAACTCAAGAACTACTAGCCTGATTTCAAAAATTCTTTCACCATTAGAAAGCTATATTATCCCTGAGTAACATAGGCTATAATATTTATTTCCATGCGGACGAAGTCGCAAACAACAGTTAAGTAACGATGAATGTATATCTATTTGAACGTAACTTAGAAATGACATAACTTATCTAGCTGTAATTTGATATAGATGTTTAACACTGTCTGGAAGTGCAGAGAGGCTATTTTGCTATTTTAGTTTCGCACAGACAGAGTCATGGGCGACAGATATCATTATTTCAAAAGTGGTCGTAGTAGACTCCGTGTTAAGTTCTTATTAGCCCATGCTATTTAATAATTCCGTCCACTTGATCCGGTCAGTTACCGGATTAAAAATAAAGCTATGATTCGCAGCGTTGTCCGCGTGGAATAAAAAAATATAGCCTATGTTACTCGGGGATAGTGTAGCTTTCTAACGGTAAAAGAATTTTTAAAATCGGGCCAGTAGTTCTTGATTTATTTCAATACATACAAAATTACAAAGTTTTCTCTCTTTATAATATTAGTATAGATTTAGGATAAATCACGTTTTGACCCAACAAAGGTTCATATTTTTCAAGGTTAAAGAGAAAGTGTCACCTTTAAATAAAATATTAAAATATTAGGATTGATATATTCTCACATTTAAAATACAATAACTTTTATTTTTATGGGTATAATGTAGTGTTTTACAATTCGATAAAAAGAAAATGTCTGCACCGCTATTAATGTAGTAGTCGTATTGTGAAACATGTCGTTGTACTAAATGTCTAGCCAATTCATGCATTGGAAAGTTGTTTAGTTTTTGGGAAATAAACTTCAGAAAGCAAACAAAATTGTTTTTTTAAAGTATTTTAGTTCATTAAAGTAAGCTACCAAAAGTATAGGTTTATTACGATTTAGGATACTTACTAAGCAAGTTTGAAGAAAACAATTCAGTTAGGTCATGGAATTTTTCCATTCTAGCGCGTGTTTTACATTCGCCGTGTTCAGTTCACCCGAGGCGTAACAGTTTCGTGAATCCTACAATAGAAATGAAAAGTAAATAAAAAACACGAGCTGTCTGGCCGTAACTTATGTTAATGAAAACAATAAATACACAATTCAAATTCCAAGGACACGCGGTTCGTAAATCCACGACGTTAGTCGCAAAAGTTGACACGTGGAGAGCAAGTATACTCTTTCACCCCACGTGCCAACTGAAGCGCCGATACCATACCTTGTCTTGTTACAAACTTATCCGGCCCCGTGGGAGAAGAAAAAAAAAGACACACAAGACAAGACATGACATAGTAGCTATAGCAGTCCGATAAAGTTTTTGTAATACATGTGGGAATGGAACTTAAGTAGTTTGCATAAAACGGAACTAAACGGAAGTGTGAGTGAGACGGTGTGCGAGATTGAAAGAGAGTGAGAGAGTATCAACCGAAGCGTGAACGACGACTGACGACGAACGACGATCTTTTAAGTGCAAATAAAGTGTTTATTTTCAAAAGCAGTATTTCACTTGATATTTATAATCTACTTTTCTACATACAATTTTGATTTTGCCATGGGGAGCTATTGTAATTTTAATTCACTTAAACCACCGGGTCAGACATGATTGTCGGACTATAAATCCCCCTACACGTTGCTCGTAATCCACGTGCGGTTTTGCATGATTTTATGCCAATATCAAAACATCATGAATTTATTGTTTCATATGCGGGGCACGTTGCAATTGATTATGCATGACCCAATTTTAAAAGCGACTCGTCCGTCAGGTGGGGTTGTTGGTTTATGTTTCGTAAAAATGTGCTAAATGCCCGATTTTTCGGGGATTAAAGGAACTGTTGGTGAGAGAAGTGATCATATTTGGTTCATCCCTCGTCCGATGATCACGGCTCCATCATGAGTGAGTTTGCTTGTTGGTGCAACGCTTGGTGAGCGATATAGGACTCTATGCTGTAATAATAATGAGATCTAAGTTGCAGTGTTATTTTTATGGTTTCTTTAAAATTTAGGGCTAGATGAGAGACAATGAAAAAACAGAGTTGCTGCGGTCTGGTGTTGACAAGCTAGTCATTTTAAAACCATATTTTTTTATTTCCAGGTTGACTTCATATCTTTGCCCCTTAATTGAAAAACTGTTTTATTCTTCAGTACTGTAAGATACATTTTTACTGTTTTTATTTAGTTTCTTTATCATTTTGTTTATATTGTTCTAGTTACAACTCTAACGATGGCTTCGGCCGCGCGGGCGCCGGCGGCGGGGCCGGGGAGCAGCTCGCGTTCGCAGCGCCCTCCGAGGACGAGGCGGACTTCGCTACGTACAAGAAGGGGAAGGTGTTAAGGGCAAGTCGCATGATTATGCCCGATTTATATATCTTTTTATATGTTAACACGCTCAATGCCACTACGGCTTTTAAGTCAATGGCACTGAAAGTGTTAACTTCCTTTTTTAACCGACTTCCAAGAGAAGGATTAAGTCAAGTCATGGAATATGTGGTTACATTTTTCCTCCTTCATAATTCTGCATTGTTTCTGTTTATTCCAAATGGTTTTTTTTTGTCTAAGATGTTGATTAAAGATAACATCTATACAATTTCTGAGTCCTCTATTTTTGTGTATTACTTGACTTATCCTTGACCTCAAAATATAGTTATTAACAAATTGCAGTCACTGCGATCTCAATTGTCAAACTGTGACGTCAATAATAACCACTTTCTAAATACGTAATAATGCGGATCTACAGACAAATGCTGAGAAATAATGATTCATCATATTCTTATGAATTCTCCATATCATAATAGTATTTCAACGACATACTTACAAATAAGGAAAATTTATTTGATATTTGCTTTTACAGTAGTACAAAAATTAACTTCGACTAGCAAGGAGTAAGGTCAAATCTAAAATCTATTAAAATTAATCCCATCAACTTAAAAATGTCTTATTCCCTACATTTTGAAAATAAATAAATATTTTGATAATCTATTAACAACTGATTTCTTTCCACAGCAAGACCCGATGTCGCATAGGATCATAGAGAAGCGGCGGCGAGACAGGATGAACAATTGCCTCGCGGACCTGTCGCGTCTCATCCCCCCCGAGTACCTCAAGAAGGGGAGGGGAAGAGTAGAGAAGACGGAGATCATAGAGATGGCCATACGACACCTCAAGTTCTTGCAGGACCGCGTCAATGGTTTGTAAGATCGAATCGTTATTCACACTACACAAGATATGATTTTTGTACAATCGCGAAAATCCGCGGTGTTCCACTAACAGAACAATTGCCTTGTTCCTTAAAATTGGACAAACTCAGCCCCTTTAGCTAATCAGGTATCATTGATTTGCGCAAACTACGGAACAATATTAAAAAGTAATCAGTCGTGGGATGCTTTAGGAGTACGAAACGTTCTAACGACTTTAGCTTTTAAGGTGGAATTTCCGCCAGTTTCCCAAATTATACATAGAGATTTGTTGGTCGAAATCTGTTTCGTCAATACTACGTGAGATGTGATAAGGCCGATATTGAATATTGATAGATGATAATGAATGTTGTTACAGGTAGCGAAGCACAGGCGGGCGCGGGGGAGGAGCACTACCGCGCGGGGTACCAGGAGGCGGTGGGCGAGGCGCTGCGCTACCTGGCCGAAGCGCACGGCTACCCCGCGGACGGGCTGTGCGCGCAGCTCGGTACGCACCTGCAGAGGCACTGTGAACACATCACCAAAGGTGCTTACACCCGCTTTTAACTCTTTATATCTTTTCCAATTTCATTAGATGCCGCTGTTTATTTTTTACATAGCGCTGTAAGATTTTTGGTATTTCGATGATCGCATGTGACATTTTATGGGTGTTTTACCTATACGAAGGAAAAACTTGTTATTTTAAGTTTTAGGTATTCTCTAGAAATGATTGATTTTTAAGGTTTCCCGGAAGGCACTTTTTACATCCATTCTCGTAGCAAAGTGGCGTCGCATGTAGCAACGCAACTTACATTTATTGGTTCTTTCGTTACAATATTGTTTTTCTTAGACATGTAGATTTCCTCTCGATGATTACCAAGAAAAAACTACGCTTCCAATTTGTTTCAGAGTCCAGCTTTGAACCGTTAGCGCTCAGTCGCGTTGCGCTAAACCGCACCAGCACGAGTTAGTAGGACTCGATTTATTTTTATTAAACTCAAACTTTACCAAACTCTTTTAATAATTTTACACCACCTTATAGTGTTTCAATTTCAATTTGCTACACAAATTGCTAGCAACGAAAAAGATTTCGATGTAATAATTTGGTTTCCTGTACCTCCTTAATATACAGAGGAGGAATAGGAGAAGATTACAATTTGATGCAGAACTACTTCCACTGGGGACAGATAGTTCAATGGGAGGTCATAAATTGGTGTAAGTGAACTTTCGCAGGGTTAAATGAACTAAGTTTGAGTTTTGTCTAATATGTCTTATTAGTTGTCCACAAGGGAACTTTGGAGACACACAACTTTACAGTATGTGGATATTAATTGAATGTACTTATCTTTACAGGGGACGGTAGTCGAGACAAGGGGCGGTCGCTAGGCTCGTCCTCGGAGACTGCCAGCTCATCTAGTAGCTCGTTGGGCTACGGCAAGGCGCAACCCCCACCGCGCCCACCGCCTTATGCCCCCGATGTCTTTGACGCGACTACAGATGGACCCTACAATATGGACTGCGATAGAGGTGAGCAACACAATAATCGTAATCAGTTTTAGGTCTCTCGATTAAAGGAAATGAAGATCACTCAAAGTTGTTATAACATTTCCAGTGGTGGCTCCGATGGAGAACGGCAACGCTATGTCAGGTGTTGGCGGGGAGGTGCGGGAAGCGGGCGCGGCGGGGGGCAAGCGCGACCTCCGCAAGCCGCGCAAGCCCGATCACGATGACTATATACACTCCTACAAGTTCAAGAACTCTATAGAGAGGCGCTTCTCTAGGTCACAGGACTCCGAGGTCAGTTCACTCGATCGATTGGATATTAAATAGTTTTTTGTACTACCTGTTGCTCGCGACTTGGTTAACATGAAAAAATGTAGCTATTGTAAAGTAACTCCCGGTTACATCAGCTACTTTACAGTAAAAATCTCGCCAAAATAAATCCAGCCGTTTCGGAGATATATAAGGAACAAACATTAAAATTTATTTTCCGATTGTCCAGGCAGCGGAGAGTCAGGCGCGCGTGGCGAACGGCAAAGCTTACTCGCATAAGCGGCGCCGCCCGACGCGCCCCGCGCCCGCCGCCTCCACCTCCGCCTCCGCCTCCACTGAGGAGGCGCGCGACACCTCGCCACAGGTCTGCGCACTGTACATCGCACACGCACTAACTGAACATTAAGTGTTGCGACCCTTAGACATAGAACTGTGTAGTGAAAATTTCCATGCTGGCTGGACACTATGCACTTCACTTTATTTGACGTACACAAAATATAATAAGAGTATGTATTTTCAATAATGTTATACGTTATCAGGATACGAGCAGCGAGTCCCCGCACCGGCACCAGTTCGAGCAGTACGAGAAGGCGCCCGCGCAGTACGTGCCCGTCTTCGCGCTCAACTCACTCGGTAAATCACTTAGACTGTTACACTTTATTATATTTTGTCAGAAGCATGGTTCATCAGATGCACCAACTCACTTTTAACAAAGTTGTTCCATTTTTTTTACAACTCGATTATTCGTATGTTTCTTAGGCAAGTACTACGTTCCTCTGTCGGTGGAGTACGCGTGCGTGTCGCGTCAGCTGCGCGCGTGCGACGTGCTGGACGCGCGCGCGCCGCTCGCCGCGCTGCACCCCGTCACCATACACGTCAACTTCACGCCCTGCCTCAACTACCACGTCAAGCGCGACCCCGACCCCGACTGGCGCCCGCTCTAGGCGCACCGCTCGTGGCGCTCATTGTACCTCATATAAGTCAACTACGTCAAGCGCGATCCAGACAAATTTCTTTTTTAACAATTTAATTTCTCTAAAATTAAAACGCATTGGTGGCAACAAATATTTTGTTGAACTTCAAGATATGACTATAAAGTAACGAAACTACATTTCAAAGGTGTTCTTTATAATTTTCTATATTTAAAATTAAGTTATGAGTCAGGTTTTTATCGGCATTTAATTGGCACGTGGGTCATAAGAACACAGTTAAGTCCGACGTGCCAATTCAAATCTGATACAATAGTTTCGCAGTGTACTGCAAGTAAGACTGGACGCAGATATACGATGTTCTTAGTTACGGCTGTGATAATAAAAAATCTACCTAGTCAAGTTTTAAACGACGCTTGACGATACAAGAGGATTTTTTAAACATTGTTGTTAAGACTCGTTTTTTATTTAAGTTTGATAATCCTGAGCTTTTACTTCCGAAATATACGTAAAAACCAAACGTACGTCTTAGGCCATTTGTACACAAGGCTATGCATATCTGCGATTACTATCTAAGCGATTAGGCAGTACCATCACATAGCTATACGCAGGTTCAAAGCTTACATGAAATTCTCTTCCGTAAGCCTTGTGCACGGAGAGCCTTATTCTTTTAAAAATGAAGATAACGATGTTATACATGTGTTTCAGGAGTAAAAACTCAGTGTAATGTGTATCTACGTATATGGTATTTGTAAATTTTCATTTTCCCGTCACGCTCACAAGTAACGTGAAGTAAAGTCATTCTTTCTCTGGCGGCTTAAGCTATTTGTTTGGCGTCGCGGTGTATTACGAAGTCAATATAATTCGGCTTCATTAGACGGCTTTCGCGATAAAACGGAGTTATTGGTATGGCTAAGTCCGTTATTATCGCGAACTCCGTCTAATGAAGCAAAAGCAGGATAGACAAAAAGTCGCAGATTAGCGTAGTAAGTACGAAAGGTTTTTGTTACGTAGCTGTATTTTATTGGTTCTCTCGTTGTGCCAAAGTTGCATTTAATGTTATCAATTTTTATGGCAGCCATTTAAGTTATTTCAATCATTGTTTGCGATTGGATGCATAGAAAGAAAAGAATTATGTTGTTTTTTCCTTTTAATTTTTGTATATATTTTTTGTATGCTGGGTGCTTATTTACTAGCGTTAAGTCTGTACTTATCTCAAAGCTGTGCAATAAAACCCATTTTCGTATAAGAATGTAAAATTGCACATTTTGGCACTGTTTGTATTATTCCATATTCAATAATTTTGTTTGCAGCTAATGTAACAAATGTTACAAAATTTTGCAACAGTGATATTTCGTGTGACTGGGATTTTAATATGTTTAAAAATTATAAATAAAATTGTTTATTTTGGTTTGTACGAAAAATCTGTACTGTTCCAAGTATTTTTATCGTTTTTTAGTTTGTTAAAATATAACAGGGTCACCTACACATCGTATTTTTTTTGTAATTCTCTGTCGATCGAAACTGACTGCGGATGTATATAGTTTAAAAACGCTCTTTAGCTATAAGTCTGTTATATAAATTGTAAATAGAAATATTAAGAGTATATTAAATAAATGTTATAATATTTTATGGTATGATAGTTTTTTATTTCAATTTTAATAATTTTCCTTAGAATACTGATTGCTCGCAACGTCGTTTGCACGAAATAAAGAATAGCCGTGTTTAGAGTATTTCAATACATACAAAATAAAAACAAATATTATAAATGTGAAAGTTTGAATAGATGGGTTAGAAGGTATCGCTAAACAGCTGAATGGATCACGATGAAATTTTGCGCAGATGTAGATCATAAATGGACTACGTTTTCTATATTGCTCTATCGTGCCCGCGGCCCTGCCGTAATGCGTTAGAGGGCAGTCAGGTTTTAGTGGGTATTCCGGGTACTTCTTGGCGAGTTCCACACTCCCTACGCATTTTCTGAAGTTTAAAAAAAGGCGAACGACAGCTATAGGTCAACAAGGATCTTATGGCACTCGGAAAATATGTGAACTAACAATGTCATCTTGGCAGCGTCACATTTTAACCAATCAGGGAAAGGCTAATGGATTTTGAAAGAAGTTAGGAAATTTTTACCTATTATTATCTACAAAAATTTGTAGGCGCCCCCTCTGTCAATGTCAAAAAAGTGCAATAATATCCGTGAAGGTCTATAGAACTACAGTGTTCGTTCTCGTCTTGTTCTTGTCCAATATAAAACAACTCCTCTCTGTCACGTCACTTGGAAGTTGAAAGGAAAGGCAAAATTCAAAACGAACTTTTTATGTAATTAATTATAATAACATCTTTTATTCTATATTGTTATTTTTAAATTTTACATGCTTAGCTCAAACTTTAAGACAGAAATAATATTTAACATCTGGATAATATACAATTCTACTATATTACGATTCACTTAGGACAAATAAAAATTATTATATATATTGCAAAATATTCCATCGTTACATCGGACACCTCGCAGTGGGGGGAGCTACTCAGAGCAAATTATAATAACACGGCGCGTCCTTCACTTTTAACAAAATATATGTAGCCTTTGCTTACACGATAACTAACATTATATATACAAAAAAAGTTTCTCTACAGAATGATATTAAAAGAAGTTTTTTTATCATTTTATCACAAAGATTTCTTCTAATTTCTACAGTTCTAAAGCGCATCGTGTCGGCCGCAAGTTAAATAAAACATTCGGACCAACATAAAAGATAAAAAACGTCTTCGTTGTTTGTTGGTTTGGACAAAATGCGCTTTAAGACATTGACATAAGCATTAATTTACAATGTATTCAACAACCAGATCGCATTTACAGCACATGTACAGTCGCCACGAACAAATGTCTCCTTTACAAAATAAAATCATAATATAAACATAAGTATGAAATTAAATAAAATGCGGCTAAACCGTACATTTTTCCTGTGTAATAAAATATATACAATCCGCCTTTAGGCTTCATTTATTGCAACGGGTTGACTAAAATCTATTTTGTTATGATTATGCATATATTTTAAGTAGAGACACGATATTTTCACACATCGTTTGAAAACTAATCGACAATTTAGTTCATATAACAAAATAAACATTTAATGCACACACAATATTCAATCACACAGTGAAAATTAAACATAACCTTAATTATTATAATTAAAATTGCCGTGAAATAAGACACTTTACCACCTCGAGTCCTACAACCGAAGTTGCCCGAACAAATCTCACCTTCAGTTCGTATCGGAGCAGGCAAATTATAAACTGCCTTCTCGTTAAAAATCTTAAATACATTTCCCATCGATATTGCTCCCGCCTGTTTAAAAATTTACAAAAGTAGGCGGCCGAACCAGGCACAAGCCATCTCTCTAAACTGTCGCATACAAAATAAACTGGGTAAAAACTTTTTTAAAATTTATTCTAAGTGTTGTACGCCGGTGAAATCTTACAATTATCGATATCGATTTTTTTTCAAACATTTTTCAGTCTCATAAAGCGCGCCAACAGGACCGACGAGGCGTCCATTATTTGCCAAATTACATTATATTCTTATAAAACAGATAGAAAACCAAATGAATAATTTATCCAGAGTCGTAATCGATTTCATTTTTTGGCCCAGCATTTGATATTAATAGCCTTGAATCAAATATAAGCGGAATTTGTAATTAAAATTGAGGAAAAATTGATATTCCACGAACCTTTGCCAGCGCCAGGGCACAGTTTTGAGCAAAGCGGATGGACTCACTGGGCGGGTAGTTCTACTACCTTGCTTATCAAATCAAATACAGTTATTTGCCATATTATGATTCCAAAAATCATATTATAATGCCTTAA
The DNA here is from genome assembly GCA_013186455.1 of Papilio dardanus tibullus. NCBI lineage: Eukaryota > Metazoa > Arthropoda > Insecta > Lepidoptera > Papilionidae > Papilio > Papilio dardanus. The sequence continues at coordinate 393,234 of QDHC01006030.1, forward strand.
GTAGTAAATAGCGCTAATGAAATTGCAGAAATATTGAATTGACTTAATTCATATTGATTACCGTAAATCAAACTATGAAAAACGATTATTTGTAATGAAGTTGATTATTATAAACAAAAATTTCATTGACAGTATCGATAGTCGATATCGATATGAACGGCACATCACTATTCTGAATTAGGCCGCATATAAAAATCTTTACTTATCCTAGTGCTATTGCAAACACAACAAATAGAATATTTTGCAAGATAACAGAAAGTTTTGTTAAGTTAAAATGTTCAATTTCGTAAAACTTAAGGTCGCCGTCGACCGCTGTGCGCTCTCCTTATTGCTACAACAATAAAGGTCACATTGCTATGGCATACGAGTAGAATGAAAAAAAAAAAACAAAATAAAAATTACAGAAATTCATTGCTTATCAAAATCACATATCGCGTATTAACATTAATTTATATAATAAACATCCAAAATGCGTTTAAAATAAATATGGTAATGCAATTTTAATCTACAATGTGATATGTATCACAGTCAGTATAATCACATTGTGATATCTTTCCGGTGATAGTGATATCTGTGTGGTGTGATATACCCGACACAGTGGAGGGGGGCAACCAGCTGCCCGACACGTGACATGTTCAAACGACCCCTTACAATATTAACACAGTTTCAAAAATACCCCTTAAATTATCTTATCTCCACAATTCTAACCTTAAACCTGAGACTAACTACAACTAGGCACCTACTGTACGGATCCAAATACCGTAAAAAAAAAAGAGAATAAAAAAAAAACAACTATAATTTACTTATGCATTATGCGTACAAAACTGCAGAGCCGACGAACCCCCTTAATAAATAAATCGATAAAAATACATATGATTAACATATATATAAAAACAAACATACATACGTATCACACCTTACATAGACATAGCCTATATACAATATGTACAGAGGAGAAATTAAAAAAAAAAACAATTTGTACTTGCAGAAAAACCGTGAATAATTAATATAGATATATTAAAAGTAATGAAACACAAGATAAAACTGATATACACAGATTGCTTCTCACACTCACTTCATACTAAAGTTATACATATACACACGCCCGACATTTACAAAAATATCTTTCATTTATATTTACAGCGGACCCCCCGGCACTACCTGTCGCCGCGACCCCCTGCGCCCCCCGCGCCCCCCGCACCCACAACATCTGTGGACACAAACATTACAAATTACATCTCACATACATCACAATTCTTTTTACTACTTATTTCAAGGAAATGGCATGTACAAGGTCTTTCTTATCCTATTCCTTCATTAGCCCGAAGCTAGGATTATGTGAAATTGTAGCTTATTATTGCTACAAATAAATTCAATACAATAAAGTTCCAAAAGCATTCATAAATAAAAACCCGATGTGTAATTTTTGTTACAATCAATATTTGTACAAAAAATATCAAAAAATATTAATTGAAAACAATCATTTTATTTGAAAGACGTAGTTGTAATTAATTTCATACAAGACCAAGGTCAATATTATAATATTTAAGCAGGTGTTACACCAAACATACTTGTTTTTAATACTTGCTTCTAACTACGTCTTACTACGATGTTTAAATTGTTACATAGTAAAATAAACTTTAACTATATTCATATAATCTATATGTCTGTATTTGAAACTACTAGATATTTAAGAAATCGCCCAACAAAACCCATCTTTCCTCCCTTTTAGATTGACAATGGAATTTACTACAATTTTATGTGACTTTTTGTTTGCGATATCATCCGCGAGGAATAAAATAATATAGCCTATGTTACTGTGGGATATAGATTTGTAATGATAAAAGATTTTTTGAAATCGGCTCAGTAGTTAATGAGTTATTTCAACACATACAAAAATACATACCTCTTTATAATATTAGTAAAATGACTATGTCATAGAGTCATGACGTGAATAGTAAAACGGGCAATAAATATTCATTAGACAATTACTGTGTCGACTAGTTGTTTTGCAACACTACAATGTTTATGACGAACGCTTGATGCATCATTGCAAAACTATATCGTATTTCAAAACATACTAAATTATATATTTATAGCAATGGAGGAAAGGATAGTAAGTACTTTAAACAGTTTGAAATTTGAGTTTAATTTTCCCTTTACTTCAAATAGTCACATTAAATTGACTTTGCATGTTTAATTGTAATTTTACTAATACAGTCAAACCTGGAAATGCGATAGTCGTTATCTAGTCCTGATGAGCTACCTCCATAAGCGAGAAACTCAGATTAGAGAGTAACATCTATAAGCAAGACAAATATCGCGGTCCCTTGGACTAGCGCTTATCAGGTTCGACTGTATTATATTACTTTATTCATATTGTAAATGTGATTGTTACGATGGATGTTTGTTTGAAGGTATATCTAAAACAGCTCAAAGGATCTTAGTGAAATATTGCACAGATTCACACTTCTGGAAGAACACATGGGCTAGTTACTTACTATGTTATTTTTAGACCTGCACAAACTGAGTCCCAAGGGATACCTAGTTAATTACTCAATTTTGAGGACTAATTCTCTGTCCCCAAGGCTTTATTAGACAGCTATGACGTAAAAAACGGCCTTACACCTTAGCAAAATCTTCGTTTTTTGCGCGAACTCGGTCTAATGAGGCCGTAGGATATGTCAGAATATTTGTGTACATACCGACGTGCGCCGGCTGCGTGTCGCGCGCGTCGTCATCGTCGGGCAGCGCTAAACCAAACTCTCTGCGAAGTCGCAAACTTAGGTTCTCACGTTGACGCTCCGACGCTGTAGGCTGCGCGTCGAATACACCTGGAATATTACACATTATTTCCCATCATTGTATTTATTTGATGTACCGTGACCATAACTGTGTGTCCCATAAGCCTCGTTCGCATCAGGATAGTAGTTTAATCGAGCAGCAAGTAGTAAATATCCGAACAAAGGATTTACTAATCTACTCTACTAAATGTTGCTGTTCGGATATGTTTACTTACTAAATAAGGTTCAAGGCTTTAAGTGAAGACCAATAGTGAAACCAAAGACCAACCAGACAAGGCTACAAATAAATTGGCACTAAAAGCTCTCTGTTTATAACCATTCATCGACCGTGAGTGCAACGGTTAGTATTTTATATCTACCAAGATCTTAGTAGATTCAATTTATTCATTTTTAATGAATCAAAGTTAAATAATAAAACAGTATGATGCCATCGCTGACGAGGCTCTGTATTGCACACGCGAGAGTGGAGGCGCACGATCTATATTGGCCAGCTGCCAGTACCGTTCAATTGTTACAAAGATAATTTTTATTACCGATTGTCACGACAAAACTACAACTTATATTGTTGTTGCAAGTTATTTGTGACAGTAAAATGCGAACGAGCAAGTAAATTTTAACAACAGAACAAGCTGTCCAAAGTATCTTTCGAAAAAACTGACAATAACATTTGATAAGTCTTGTGATTGTCACGTGTGAAATATCGATCGTCAGTGTCAGTTTCATACATTTTTTACGTTCGCTATAGAATGTTTTGTAGCGAAGGTTCTTTCGGTAGCCCCCAGATGCGTCTTGGCACGTTCAGTATAAAAAGAAATTTAAGGCGTATTTTGTATTTACGTTCGACTACCAAAACCTGAACTTCTCTTTGCCCCCGTTTTGAATTAGACCCTAACATGTGTTACGAACTCTAGATATGATTGTTGTGTCGTCATAACTGCGCTTAGCACCGGATGCCATAGCAATGAGATAATCCGGCGAGCGTCCGCTAAACAAAATGCTGTCTGCGTCTGCCGACACTGAATGCAGAGCCAAGGACATGTGAAAGGAATTTTATTATATTGCACATCATAGCAAGCTTGGTTAAGTGTAAGAAAATATAACGGGCAACTCTACGGCTTCATTACACAGAGTTCGCGATAAAAGCGGAGATTTCGCTCCCGCGTTAGCGCTAACTCGGTCCACAGCTGTAGGGTGAGAGACAACAAATATTACCCATTGGTGTTATTAGCTGCACTAAATTGAATGGAATTAATAAGGGTTCTCAATATCGAAAAAACTCAAAGTAGCATTGCAAGGATACTATAGTGCATGAAATTGGCTCTACAAAAATAACTTCTACAAATACCCAAGTATCATCAAAGATAAAATAAGCCTTGATAAGATTATATCATTTATCAATAATGACAATAATATAAGTAATGATAAAATTAGATAAAAACTCAAGGACATTAAATTGCATTTACGTATATTTATGTAAAATTGTTTTTCATTAATGTCAAAAGGTTAAGTGTTGTTATGTTCAAAAGTTTAAGCCACCTATTGTGAAATATTGCATTTATAATTTGTAAAATGTTTATATTTTTCAAACTAAGGCAACAAAATTTAAAACTATCGCTTTTTATTACATCTGCTTCAAAGATTACATTTTTAATCGACATCCAAAGAAGAGGTTTTAAATTCGTCTGTATGTTTTTTTTTTTACTAATATATCGGCTCCTAGTGGTCCCATTTTCAAAATTCTTTTATCATTGGAAATGTAATGCGTGTCATTTGGTCACATTTTTTTTTTCAAAATGATAAACTATTCAGTAGTTTTTAAGTTATTATAATAATTTATCTCGGTTGTAATAATGATCCATCTTGTAATAAGCGTACATACAAGTGGCTGTAAGACCGCGGGGCGCAGCTGGCGAGTCGCCAGAGCTATTCCTGTACAACGCGCTCCAGCCAATTAGTTAAACAAACACACGCATTACTAAACGCTATACAATTATTTACATTATCATTTGCTTCACGCTTAACATTTGATTTTTAACTTGCGTAATGCTTTAGGTTAAATTGGAGTAAAATATTGTATTCATTAATTACTTTAATTAGCTTAATTTCCGTTAAAGTTTGATAAGAAAATATTTGTTGAAAATCTACACATTTATAGGAAATTTTGTCAAAAATCCTACGTTTTTACAATTTTTTTTGCTTGACGTGTGTGTTGTTCTGACACGTAATCTCGCCTGACGACTGACCAGCGTAGGCAGTTATTCCTGCCGATGGATTTATGGCAAGTCGCCGCGGCACATTCGATATCACCGACATTTCGAGTAAACAATTTGCTCGACTCTTATCTTTCCATCCTGTGTATGCAACTAAAAATATTGATATTTATTCATATTGAATGTCAAAATTAACTATGTAACACAAGGTTGCAACTGGTTAGAGAACATAATAAGGTCGAATTTGTCATCAAGTCAAAACCGTAAAAAATACAAAACGTTAATCTCACAAAGGCCCCGGCGAGATTCGAACTCGCGATCTCCTGTTTACTAGACAGGCGCTTTAACCAACTAAGCCACGGCGCCGACGGACGGCGCACTGAAAATAATGGACCGTTCTTTTTTACCACCTCAGAGTAAGCACAAACTTTATTCTAGTAGAATTTTGACAAGCATATTTGAAAAACAAAATCGCTCTGCTGTATACTTTAACTCTATTATTCATTATAATTTACTGGAAATAGTTAAGAGTTTATCTCGTATCTATTATTTATGTAAACTTGCGTACTTCTATATCAGAAATAAGTAGGCTATTTTCATGTAAACAGTTACACAATACAATTGTGAAGTTATTCGCGGCGATAAGAGCTTGAACTTTTATCAATAAAACGATATCGTATCGTAAACAACCTTGTTCTTGTTCACAGAAATACTATAATATTAAAACGAATTAAATATAATAAGACTGGTGACTTCAATTCTAACATTTAGACATAGAAATGGGTTGGACGGGTGTTTTTCCCGTTGGACCGATTCTTGTGGGGTTGAACATCCCAACGGGAAATACCTTTTGCAACAAGCAGGGAGGAATTTGTCTTGAATGGCATTGGGATGAAGTTTGTCTGATTACGTTGCTTCAGTGTGTATGCACTCACCTTTAGGCGTGTGGGCAGTACTGAGGTCCCTGTGCAGACGCTGCTCGAGGTCGTCGACGGCGGCTGCGGCGGCGGCCTCCAGGCGCTGCGGGGACAGCGAGGCGCCGCCCGACGACTCCGAGGACCACTCGGCCGCCTCGCCGCCCTCGCCCGCCTCGCCGCACGCCGGCGAGCCCGACCCCGACCCGCTCGCCGGGCACTTGTGCCGCTTGCGGTATTCCGTTATAGAGAGCTAGTCAAACAGACATATTACTCAGTAAATGTCACATACTGTAATCAACGTCGTTGGTAACTAAAGGAACATCATAATTAGTGTAGATTTTTCAATTTATATCTAGTCTTAAAGGGACAGTTTCACGACTGCGGGTTATTAAGTGACAAATTTTCACAATTTGATGCTGATAACATTCAGATGATGAATTAGAAGAAATCCAATAAGAAAAATATCAATTAAATAACTTCAGTTTTATAAATATATTCCAAAATTGCTTGTAATAAAGTCTATCAATATGTTAACTTGCATTAAAAGTTTAATAAGATTTATAGTTTGTCACGATACATAAAGTTACGCGTGTCAATAATTTATAATTCAACTGCATTCAATTGTAATAACTTCCACTTACTGATGTCATGTATTAAATAACTATCGTAAAAAGAATTCGTTTGGTGTCAGAAATGTATACTAATGTAGATAACAACTTTTTGTTGACACAACAGTAACTTAATATAAAAATAAATACAGATTACTTTTAAACTGTTGCATGTTTTAGGTAATGTAGATGGAAAATGACTAGTAAATGTGTTATTTCTAATATTTTAAACTATTAAAAAAATCTAACAAATATCAGTGTTTTATACATTTATGCGAATTGCGTCAATTCCATTCATATTTAATTAAATTAAATGGCATAGCATTTGAGATTTACAAATGTCGTCGCAAGCCGACCTTGACCTTTACACTCATACTGGTTTGTTTACAATTATACCACGGTAAATAAAGTTTTATATACTACGCGGCATTTGCACATCCCAGTTACATTCTACTTTATTAAACTATGTTTAAAAGTTAAAACAATTCATGACCCTGTAAGATTTTGTCTATTATACATCTAATAAAAATATATTCGTAATATATGGTACATTTATTTAGTACGGCAACATTATAGGTAGGGCTGATGGTAAAAGTAATGTTTAGAGCGACTCACCTT
>QDHC01006030.1:403453-413740 GCA_013186455.1 Papilio dardanus tibullus
ACCTTGCAGTGTTTGGGATTGCCGCAGGCGCAGGGTTGTTTGCTGCCGTTGGTGTCGTGGCCGACAGTAATCTCCGTGTTCGATTGCACGACACCGATGGTCACGAGGTAGACGTGCAAAGCGCCCTTTATGATACAGTGTTGAAGCTCTGCGTTGGGTTTGCACGATCGTCTCACGAATCTGGCCTCGTTGCCGTACGTCCTCGTATCGATGCATATCTGAGTATTATCTTTCGGTAGTCTGTAGAAGAACACAAACGGCCCAGGTTTTTGGCTTCCGGCTCGCGCCGTGTTTTGTAGCTGTGGCCTGTGCTGGTTCGACAGCATATATTTACCGCGTAATTCTATCACTGGAGTGTTTTCCTTCAGGTCCTTCGTGGCGATCAGTATTTTTCCACCGGCGTGTGGCACCGTGGTACAGAGATGCGCAGTGATCGCCGAGGCCATGCTCTGGGAGCTGCCGAGCTTGCTGCTGTACTTCATGATCTTAGCTCTAAGTTCGGGGCTATAGTGATTCGTCATGGCGGCTTCGTACGAATCCTGCCAGTGCGATTGATTTGCAAGACCACTGTTATATTTCGTTCGATTAAACATATCCTTCTTGCGTTTAACTCTCTTTTCGGCGAGTTTTCTTTTAGCACCTTTTCGTACCATTTCAGCTTTCTTGGGTCGTTTTGGACCGCGTTTTGGTAACGCTAGAGCAGGCTGCGGCAACGGTGGCAGAACTGGGACATTGGAGTTATATGTGGTTACACATGAGCCGCTCGTATTTGTGTACGTAGTAACGGTCAGCAATCGTTTCCTTCGTTGTCCGGGCAGGTGCGGCGCCTCCGAGGAGTCAGAGTCGGAGCCGGCCAGTGCGCTCAGTTCCTCTCTCTTCCTCAGCTGTATGGCGCGAGCGTGACGCCTGTCAATGGGGCGCGGCTGGCACATCTCGCACATGTAGGCATCGGGTATGTTCTGTCGGTCTATGCCCATGCAGTCCACGTGCTGCCATTCTCCACATCTATCGCAGCAAATCATGTAGCCGTCGTCATGAGTGAAGTCACAAATACACCTCGTTTTCCCCTCCTCTTCGCCCTCGGGAGCCGTTTCTGTGTCACTGCCACCGCGAGGGCCCTGCGCTCGGTCGCCGTCTATCGAAGATATTACCGAGGCAGCGTCGTCGTCTTGCACGGTTGCGGCTGGAGTCGACTTAAAGGAGAGAACTCCGGTCTGTACTGATGTCACTGGCGTTTGAATAACAGCCACATTGGCTGGAACCGTCGGCGGCGGCGCTTCAAATGCTGCAGTCGACATTATCACAGGAGAAGTTCTTTTCAATGGGCTCATGGGCGTCGTGATGGGAGCCGGAGACACGATAGTCGGTGGAGACGTTGTCACTGGTGGGGGAGGAGTGGACACCGTTGGCTGCTTTTGTGCAGGCAATGAGTATGTGTGATCCAACATGATAAATGCCAAGGCTTGATAAGAATATCTACGGAGTTCCTCGGACAAATTAGGCCTCTCTTCCATGCCAATTATATCATCCGCCGTTGTAAGTGTTGACTTGTCACCACTGAAAAGAACAAAAATAATATTAAACACGCATTGATGCTTTCTAAAACGAGTAACGTTAAAATGCTTACTTACAATACAATTCTTTTTTGATTTAAGGGTTTTATTTCCACTGGCTCCTCAATGATTGGGGCTGGGAGTATTGTGTTGACAGTAGGACTTTGATGCAATACAAGTTTAGGCTGAGACAGAGACTGCAGTATCTGCTCCGTAAGTTGCTGATTTGCAGATACTTGAGACACGGTAGAAAGTTGATTATCTGATGGTGCGTAAGTCTGGACATATCGAAGATTCGGTGTGGACCCTGACTGCACATAGTGCGGACCTTTAGGAAGATTTATATTTAGTGGTGCAGTGGACAGTAGCACTGGCCCACAAGGCGATTGCAGTACTAAGCGATCAGTTTTTGAAACCTTCTGAAACGATAGTGGCTGACTTTTAGTAGCTGGACTTCCCACTTTCTGAATAATCTTCGATGGGCTCGTTTCCAGCACACCAAAACTCTGTTGGTTCTTATATGTCACACTGGCCAAGGGCCATGACTTTCCTTCTGTTTTATGCGATGCTCCAGCCTGCTGTATTATTTTAATCGCTCTGGATTCTTTTTGCCCGGAACCTTGATTTGTGCTCTTGGAACTTTTTAATGTATTTACAGATTTTCTTCCTGAGTGCACAGACATTTTATTGGGGCCGGAGACAACGCGCGATAAAATATGGCACTGCGTGTTCCCGGTAGAGGCCGCCACCATGGCATTTAAATTAGCACCATTATTAACCTTGTTTATTGCCTTATTTAAATTTGTGCTCTTAGTATATGTATGGCTATAAGAGACATTCTTAATAGGACTATTATTTATTATAGTAGGTGAGAGAGAGGAACAGCCAATGAGGGACTGGCTTTTGGGAGGCTTTATGTTCAACACTGAGTTGTTCAAATGTTTCTGTGTGACAACATTTGCACTCAATTTATAAACATGATTCTGTGTCCCATAAACAGGAGTTGTGAACTCCTTACCTTGTGATATAAATTGTTGAGAAAAGGTAGGACTCTTTGGAAGAGAAATATTACTCAATATTTGAACTTTTGATGCCTTCGGTCGGCCGATATAATTAGTTTCAATAATGTTTGTTCTTCTTCCCGCCTGATTTGTGTCATTGACATAACTTTCACTGGTAATAATGATCTGAGACACACCACCTGGAGGCCGTTCATCATCATTCTTTATATCGGGAGGTGCACTGGTTGTGAGAATGGTGGTGGGTAACCACAAGGTCTGGCTCCCCGAGGCATCTTGTGCAACATTTTGTATAGCAGTAATATTACCTACTGCAGCATCTACATTAATTGTAAAGTTCTGGGGGAGTTTGGTGACATTCTGCATGATTGCTGTGTTCAATGGGGCCTGGATTAATGTAGTAGCATTTTCTACATAGTTTGTATCTCCAGAATCCTCAGCTTCTTGCAATATGGGGTAAGCAATTCGACCCACATTGTCTAGGGTAGTTTCTTCTATTCTCACAATTCTGGACAAAGAGTCGACAGACATTTCGGTATCGCAATGTTTATCATTAATATGAAAATCTTTATCTGCTTTGTGTATAGATTGGATAATACTCTCTGGATTTGTTGAATCGGGTTCAGGGTCACCTTCTAAAGGTGATAGAGGTACCGGCCTTAAAACTGGAGTTCTAATACTTGATACATTCATGTTATCTGTTAATTTATGTTCCAATACATGCTCATACATAGTTTCACTGGAGGTGGTCGGCCCGTAATCCTATAACAAATTATTTTATCATTAACCAATGTCTATGACAATTATTTTTACATTTTCAATATTTTTAATGTTATAATTTACAGTTATATAAAATATAAAACAGTGTTGTTTATTCAATGAATGCATTATCATACAATGGCAGTATTGGTAGTATATAAACATTAACATGGGAACCCTATCAAACTGCCCTCATTCAGCATAACTTTTGATAATGTTACACTTGAGGGGCACACACAAATTTAATACAAAATAATTAACATACTACTCACCAACATTAAGCCGCAGTAATAGAATAATACAAACTAAAGAAGGTATAATATAATAAACACAGTTTTATTTACAAAATCTTTATTTTGTGTAGATGACATTTCTGCACTATGTAACTCATAAATAAATGAAAATGTGATGACTGTAAAGGGATTAAATGACATGACAACATTCACAAAAGGACTGTCTTAGGGTAAGTGTATAGTTTGAAATTATATGAAATCTCCCTGAAGGTCAAATAGAAGAGAGCAATGGAAAGCGTGGTAAAGCAGGCGGTACTTACTTGCCGGGCCGTAGATTCATATTCTGATGTAGCAGACATGCTGTGAATACCATCTTGGGTCGAGCCCCAGATGACGCGTCGGAGAGCCCCTGGGCCTCCGAACTTATTTATGTGACTGCAATCGAAAATCGTCTTTTTACCCTCACGTCTTCGTTACTCTCGCAATAAAGCGGGCTGAACATCTTTACGTTCATAGCAAAATATTTTTAGTCCACAAATACTATAAGACTGTCGAGGTCATTGTTCCAGAAAGTAGTCGAAAGTCTCTTTATTTCGTTTCCTACGGGAAAATATAAAGAATACAACAAAAATAAATCGCAATAAAGGCGATAGAACGCCTAACGAGAGACAAATAAATAGATAGGTTAAAATTCACTGCCGCCATTATTGTGCTACGAAAACTGAAATGTCTCTAAACATCAAAAAAGTAAACACTAACCTAAAATTGAAAATTGCAGTGAAAATCAATGGAAACTATGTAAAAATAGTCGTAGTTACTATCCTATAATGCTAACTAATTCCGCTTAGCAACAAAGAAATGAAAAATATAAGTACATGCTAGAATGAGGTTCGAGTATTAATAACATTCGAAATAGAACTATACTGAATTAAATATTAAAGACTTTCTTGAAAAACAAGAAACATGAAAACGAAAATGCTTATTTTAATGTTAAGTTGGAAACATTACAATGGTTATGCTATGAAATCAAGATGTAAACACTTTCTTAGAAAATACTCAAAAAATTTAGTACTAACCTTCACGTAAACGAAACAATAACACCTATGATACAGCGAAACCGTTTTCGTCAAATAATTGCATAGCACATACGAAAAAGGTCTCAAAGTCCGAAACTACGACCAAAACATTCACAAGACTCGAAGATGGCGGCCATTGCATTTTCTTGATACAAAACATCGGGGGGTTTCACGGATCATGTCTAAATACCTAGCACTTCCGGTCAAATGCAAACTTTTAATTTCGGGTAATTTAAACAATACGTTATAATTTTCGACAAATATACCAAATATTATTTTAAGTATTACCTATGAATTAATACGCAAAACAAGTTTTACAATAATATAAAAATCTTAATCGAGTCTAAAAAGTGCACAAACGAACAAATTTTTCATAGACACGACTCACTTTTTTCTCTATGATTACTTGTCTATGCATTTTTCATAGACTATTATTTGTTTTTCTTAAAGAATGTTTAGACACGGACATTTCAGATTTTAGTTTTTATTTTTATTTTATGTTCATTAAATATTTTTTAAATAGATTTTTGCACAACATAATTTACTTAAACTAATAATTTTTTTTAAAGATGTGTAAAACTCCAAAGGCAAAGTTTGCTAAGAGTTAGAGTATATTAATCTTGCTCGCTATAAATCAAGAACGACGAACTCTCGACGAATGGCTAGTGCCTTAAATACTTCGTTATGCGGTAAACAACTAACTTACAATTTTGTTTTTAGATTTAATAGAGGTTTATAGAAAAAAAATATGGACAACTTTTTTCTGTATTTTTTAATTTTTTTAATCCAGATGAAAACTCTAGTCCTGGCAGCACTGGGGTACACTAGACATGCGTTGATGATTGTTGGTTTTGGCGTCAACGATACTAAACGGTTAACTTTCTTCTATCAACTAATTGAATAACCTCCTTCTGTCGAAAGTCGGTTAAAAACGAGTTATTTTTGTCAACTACCCGACGACTGACGGCGAAAAAAAAATTGCTCCGTGATTGCCTATGCAGACTTGCGTTAAATTTAACTAGTTTTTTGAATCAACGTCCATCCCTGCGGTAAGAATTGTCACCAAATGTCACTGTCAGAATCAAACCGAATCATATGTCAGAGCACGTTTTATTATTGAAAAGAGGTTATTTGGCTACTGTGGTCTTAAAATATCGTTAGAAATGAATGATTTTGTTTTAAACGATAGTGAAACAGACGGCGACTCCGATGAAGAGGTATGGCTTCAATGATCCTAGAGTTATTTACAGAAATATTTAATGTCAATTTTTACTTTACAACTGCATGTCTTTATTGGGTACTATTGCGATTTGTATAAAGTATGTTTATAAGTTCAACATAATTTTGTGGGCCTTTAAAGTAGAAATGATTCCAATACAACATAGATTGAACCAACTCAGTAGTTATTGTTTATAGTTTTTAAAAAGTTGCAATTTTTTTTCTAGTTACAAGAAGCTTTTGCGAAAGGTATTCTAAAGCCTGGATTAAATGAAGAAATAGAGAAAACAGTTAAATCGTACGTTAATAACGTTGCGGAATTGAAGGCGAAGTTAAAAGAAATTGAATTAAAATTACCATGGGTAGAGAAATTAGATTTGATAACAACAGTTGCACCGTTGGCTCCCGATGTCGCTCTACAGATTGAAGAGACAGCTCAGAGAAGAAAGTAAGTTTGAAATTCATATGTTCAATACCTTCCCTACAAGTTTCTTTTATAATGTAAAAAATCAAGATGCTACTCGATTTCTCATACAAAATGCAAAGACTGCATACCCTGTTTTTACACTAGCTCTTATCATTTTGTTAATTAGTATAAATAAATGCCTTGCGTCTTTTTCCGTCTATGTATGATGGAGACTTCAAGATTACAGTTAATAGATATTTTCTTAAGTGTGACCAACTTTGAATAAACCACTTGAAGTAGGATCATTGTCAAATGCTGACTTCAAGGATGGAACTTTACTATATATGCATTATTTCTATAAAAACTAAAAAAAAACTTACTAGGGTGACATGATGATCTGTAGTTATTTGATATTTAATGATGTTATTTGTTTCAATATAGAAATGTGAAGGAAAATACAAAAGGTAATCAGAAATATGACCCGGCGCAGGATCCCATTCTGAATGAGTTCAAGAGAGAGAATCTTTTACATCGGCAGGCGCAAGCTGCTGTTATTGACGGTATTAAACGATTGAAGGATCTCAATGTACCTACGAGAAGGTAAAAATACTAAGACTTTCATATTTAAAAGATATTAAAAGACATCAAATGTAACACAAAAAATGTTGGAACTAAAACTTTTTATTAGTTGCATTAAAATTTAATTGAAAATAAAAATGAATATGTTTAGTTACTTTTCTAATGTAGGAAACTTTTTTAAAGAGCAAAGTTATTTAATTTATTATTTTTTTATAACTGTATGGCTTCATTACACCGAGTTCGCGATTTTATTTCGGCATAAGGCAGTTTTTTGCGTGACATTGGTCTAGCATAGCCATAGGGTAATGTTTAGATATTTCTCAATGTATATAGGAACTTTACAAAATACGCATTTACTTAAATGTTGTAAGGTTTAGGTATTTAATTTTAAATGTTTTCAGGCCGGATGATTTCTTTGCCGAGATGGCGAAGTCCGACGAGCACATGCAGAAGGTGCGCAAGAGCCTGATGGCGAAGCAGGCGGCGCAGGCGCGCACGGAGAAGGTGCGCCAGCTCCGCGAGCAGAAGAAGATCGCCAAGAAAGTACAGGTAATGGGAAATTCTAGAATGGTGAAGAAAAGATGGGTTTTTTACACACACGCCATTGGACCAAAGGCAGAATCAAGTGCAAAATGCTGAATTACCATATTTTATACCCTATGACTTCATTAGACAGATTTCGCGATAGAAAAGGACTTACGACAAAGCAAAGTCTCCGTTTTTATCGCGAACTCGGTCTAATAAAGACTTAAGTTTACAGTCTGTGATGGTTTACCACATTGTCTGCAAGTACTCTTTAGTTGCATATATGACATGGTTTCAGACCCTTTTTTTCTACACTTATTAAAATTCATGACAACTCAAATGAGCTTTGGTGTAATAGGAATTAAGTAGAAGTAATCTCTTAAAATTTTTAATTTTCTATTCAATTTTAATAATGGGTAAATTAACTGATTTATTCTGTATTTCAGACTGACACAAAATTAAAACAAGCAGCTGAAAAGAAACATATGTTGGAACAATTAAAGAGAGTAAGGAAAGGAAAATCGACTGATTTAGATTTTTTAGAAGATAACAAAGGTAAAGGTAAACCAAACAGCAAAGATCCGAGAGCAAAAGTCTCAAAGAAAAGATCAATGAAAGATAAGAAGTTTGGCTTCGGTGGTAAAAAGAAAGGTTCAAAACTTAACACGAGAGAATCTACTAACCAAATGGACGATTTTAATAGCTCTGCAAAGAAAAAACCTTTCAATTATAAGACGAAGAATTTCAAACCTAATAATAAGAAAAATCAAAGACCTGGCAAATCAAAGAGACGTAATGCGAAGAGATAATTGTAATTCTAATAAAATTATTTTCTTACTTATTTGTTTGTTTTAATTTACTTAACAACCTATATTTTAGATTCATTTACTTCAATAAGCTAGAAATATTTAGGTTGAGCGTCAGTGGCTCAGGGGTTTAGCTCTTGACTTGTAAACTGCAGGTCCCGAGTTCAAATCACATTAGTGTTTTTCGATTTTCATATGTACATATTTACCCGACGCTCTTACGGTGAAGGACAACATCGTGATGTTTGCACATATCGGTGTAGAAATTCAAAGATATGTGTGAAGTCATGCAAAATACGCGCTAGTCGTGGAGTTGCGGAAAATGGGCTCCATTTCATCATGGCTCGAACTACATTACTACAATATTTAGGTTTTAGTGTTTTAAAACTGTTGAGTTACGTTTTTTGTTTGAGAAACAATACGTAAACTTATGGCCGTTTTCACCAACAATCCCTAAATTTTAGGTAACCCTTAACGCATTTTAAATGTCACCTAACACTACTTTCGTTTTCGCCAACAGTTAAGTGTCACTTTAGATTGCAAGGGATCCATTAGATTTAGGGAGTTCCTTCAGTAAAAAGACACCTATGTTAAACTACTTTAGGGGTTCGTGAAAACGGGCATTAATCTCGTAAGATATCGATCCGGAATTGAGGGTAGGTTAAAAAAAATGCAAAATATATGCAGATAAAATTGTATTTATATAATTATTTGCGACCTTTTCCTTTCTTCTTGTGCTGCTGCTTGCGCTGCCAGGCGCTGTCGGGCGCGCGCTCGGGCCGGGGGCTCTTGGCCGCGCCCGGCGCCGCCGCACCCCCCGCGCCCACCGCCTGCTTGCTCATGTCGCTGCAATGTTAATTGTGAATACTAATTAAATAAAGTTCTTTTATACTGTGTTAATAAAAAAAAAGTAAATTATTCTCAACGGATATCAAATAGCGGTAGTAAATTTGAATCAAGTAGGCATTTAATACCATTTGTGTGTTTGTGTGTGCTTTTATGAATACGTATGTGTGTTCGTGTGTGTGTGTGTGTACTGACTACTGGTCGACGGCGGCGGTGGTCATGCCCTGGCTGCCCTTGATGACGTCACGGCGCACGCCGCGCCGCTTGCGGTACGCCGTGCGCTCGTACTTCGGCAGCCATCTACAACACGATTACAACGAGTGCGTGATTAAAATGAATATTTTTCTTCACAAGATTTCTTGGTCATCATCATCAGTCCCTATCGAGAGGAATGGAGCCTACCCTAAGGTGACCAGGCCATAGTCGAGCAAGCTGGCCCAGTACGGGTCGACCTAACACATATGTTCGAATTTCTTCACCGATAGGTGCAGACCTTTATCGTAAAAACGTAAATATGTACAAATGAGATTCGAAAATAAATACAAATACAAAACACTGAACCATCGACACTTTGTTTACCAGAATGGATTTTATTAAATTTCCCTTATGTTTATAAGTTACCTCTCCGGGTCCGGAGGTTTGGAGAGGTCAGCGTTGGGAGGCAGCTTGCTCTTGCGCTTCCTCTTCTGTTTCTTGTTCACTCCCAACTCGGAACCTGGAGTTCTGAAACAAAGTATGTACAATATTAAAAAAAGTACACATATATTTTTTTAAATATTTTTTTTTGTATAGTTACCCTGGCGATTGTTCCTGCTTGCTCTGCACCGTCTTCTTGACGACCTTGGCTCCCATCATCCATTTAGAAGACTCAAGCGCCTCGATATCTATAGCTCCCTGTATCACAAATAATATTGTACTACTCATAAAACAATGATAATTTTCAATGAAATCTGAAAGCAAGCCAAACTTTCTGGGGCATTTCATTTCGTACAGTTTTTTCCTTTACCCACATTGCGTCTTAAAAGCCTTTTACACACTAGAATAGTATTTTAGTCGAGTAGCAAGTATCCGAACAAAGGATTTACTAATTTATTCTACTAAAATGTTGTTCGGACATGTTTAATTACTAAATTACTACCCTGCGTAGGCATAGGATTAAACGAGTCCTAACAGTAGTAAATCCTTTGTTCGGGTAAACGCTAATTGCTACTCGACTAAAATATTATCCTGGTGCGAACAAGGCTTATGCACTCCTAGTCAATTCGAA
>QDHC01006030.1:413997-484551 GCA_013186455.1 Papilio dardanus tibullus
CCCGCGATTCGGACCATAGGACCGGTGTGACCCGGATGAGGGTCGGTGCAGCCATGAGTGGTGGTGGGACCGATTACTATCAAAATGTTGAGCAAAATGAAAGTTTGTGTAAATAACTTCAGACAATATAAACATTTAAATTAATATTCAAAGAGTTTTAAGTATTTTGGTTATAGTCTTGCAGTAAAGTGAAGTGTAATCAAAGCACGTATTTTTGCGCGATAAAACACATTAAAGTCTAGCAAAAAATCGAAAGTCTCGCGTGTTGGATAAATATCGCCACAATTATGTCGGGACGAGGATTGGACTGTTTTTATCGGGTGTAATGAACTCCACAGACCAGGTCGTCCTTGTAGTGTTCCTGCGCGTCGAGGAACATGTCGGAGGCGCGCTGCAGGTCGCCCTCCGCGCACAGCAGCGTGGCGCGCGCGCCCAGCACGCCCGCGCGCTGCCGGAACTCGCTCTCCTCCAGCAACTTGATGGCGCCCTTCCTGTCACCCTGAATATATACGGACACTAAACATTTACAGGCACGCTAAATTAAAAAAAAACAAGTGTTCCGTCATACCACAATGCAACTAATCAATCAAAAATTTCAAAGATACTGCAGGATTTCAAAGATTATTAAATAAAAAAACTAAAACCCAAACATTGTTGTATCACTCTCCTGTATCTCGTGTGCTCCGCTTAAATATATACTATGCAGCACAAAAAAAAACAAAAAAATTACAAATGGTCCTTCGAGCCGATCGATTTTGTTTTTGAACCTTTCGCTGTTCTTTCAACTTGTGCACTATCAATTTTACTTCCTGCTTACGCAACAGTTTTCCAAATACCCTGTTTTGGACACAAAATTGTTATCCAACATTAAACAATCAAACCTGCAAAAGCGAGAAACCTCTATAAGCGAGAATCATTCTCTGGTCCTGACGAGCTACTTGCAAAAACGAGAAACGGGTTTGAGATCAACCTCTAAAAGCAAGACAAATATTGCAGTCCCTTGGAATTATTCGTTTATCCAGACTTCGATATATAACTTACGTGTGCGAGTAGTATCTGCACGGCCGCGAGCTGGTGCGTGCCGGGGTGGGCAGCGAGCAGGGCCAGCGCGGCTGCGCGCTTGCCGTCGCGCGCCAGCGAGGCCGCCTCCAGCAGCGCCGCGCGGCTCTCCTGACCCAGCTCGCGAGACAGCTTCACGCAGCATTGCTTGCAGAACTCCGGCTGTGGAGTACAAGTTGTGCTAGACCAAGGAATATCATCTAAGTAGATGCAGCGGAGGAGATGTCGCACAGGGGAAATATCCTCTTTCAGTGCGCCTCCTCCTTGATTAAGGTATCCAAAGCATCTGACATTCATCAGATGTCTATGGGCAGCGATCGCTTTGATATTTCGGGGAATACAGGTAGCAGCGTGCTAATTTACAACTTTTTTATATTAAAAAAATAGTATTCTGGGTTTCTTTGGTGCTATAGTCCTAATAATCCTTCTCTATCATCGTTATAAAGTATAGTTGTAAAGTCTCGACCTGGAAGGGAAGGAAAGGCAGCTATATTTTCTTCATCCTGTCCTCTGTCATCTATAATTTGTTACCTGATTGGAGTATATAGCGAGTATGGCCTGGTTGTACACGATGGCTGCGCGCTGGCGCGAGGTCAGCTTGTGCTGCAGACCCTCCGCCGTGGCCGCCTTCATGCGCTTGCGAGAATCAAATACGTTGCTGTCCCTGTTATTATTTTACTATTAAGATTCCCTATATTTGTTTATCTCACCTAATTCACTATTAAAATGGGGATTTTTGTAATATAAATTCATTTCAATGACAATGAAATTAGTTTGTGTGTTACGGTTTATGTAGTGTGTATTAGTGTATAGTGTGTTGTATGTAGTGTATGGCTAATGTGGGTATGCCAATATATTGTACCGTCAGTTTGTGCGTTAATAAAACAGTCCAATACCAACCGCCGTTTAATTTATACATCTAAGATGTTACAGTTTCTGTGGCAGTTATTTGAGGTTATATAAAATAAATTCACAGTTAATTATTACTAGAATAGTATTGTAAAACCTGTGACTTTTAATACAATTAATAATTAATTAATGAATTAATATTCGAGTTTTTTTTTTTGCATTAAATTTGCCTTTAGTTGAAATCCACTGAACAAAAATCTTTAAAAATTAACTAAACCACTTTTCAAAAGAAATAGTCAAGATTTTTTAAATTAAACTTCAAAATTGACATGTCTAGCGACATCTAGCATGGAAATTACATACCTATTAATAACAACAAGATTGTTACTGGCGACTGCGACGAGCGCCTGGTCCGAGGGCTTGTCCTTCAGCACGCTGTGGTACAGCGCCGCGGCTTCCTTCTCCCGGCCCGCGCATTGCGCGCAGTACGCCTGCTGCACTCTGGCGTACAGTACAATACCTATTATACTCACTAGATAGCGCTATTCTTCATTCAAGGTGATTTGTAATTATGTTGACTAGATGGAGCTGTTCTTAATTCATAACGAATTGCAATAAAGATCAGTAGATGGCGATAAATTTAATTTCTTAGTTTCTTTTGCAAGTGGGAATCAAATTTTACCAAAATTGCGCAGTAACTTGCGCATAGACCTTTTTTTAACTTTGCTTTACACATAAAAGGTTTAATGTTATTTTACATTACAGAATTGGTAAGTAAAATGATATTTTACTACATTTTCATGTTCCTGGTACCTATTTCCCATTACTTTAAGTAAACTGTGAAGTATCCTTGGATGCTTACCTGATGATGGCAGCCTCTTCCCTCGCCTCCTCTTCAGTGCCGCCGTCCTCCAGCACGCTCTCTGCGCAGGCTTGCTCTGCTCGCTTCAGTATTGGCAATGCCTCTGTATACTTACCGCGCATTGCGAGAGTACTTCCAGCATTGTATAGTAGCTCATATGTATTCTCTTCAAATTGTGGTAACTCCGCACTCTAGGATTAGATATTTTCTTATTTTTTTAAATTCTATATATTATTGAGAATAGAAATGACCAATTGATAAAGGATTATTTGAGAGTACGAATAAACAAGAGAGAAACTTAAAACAAATTTTCTTCAATACATTTTATCGTAATTTCCATTGTTCAAATAGATAAATCTAAATCCCAAAAAACAAAATTAAAATATTGACAAAATATACATTTTGAATATGTATTTTGTTACTACTATTATAAATTAACTACTATAAATCATGACAGTGGTAGGGCCCGCTTTAATTGGCTAGCTCGCTCGGTGAAATACCACGACCACACAGAAGACAGGAGTCAAATGGAAGCAATTCCGTGATTCGTCTGACGAGTGTGGTGCCGGAGGCCTAATTTTAGTCCACTTTCCCTTTCCATCCTTTTCTTATAAGGGAATGATGGGAAGGGGAAGTGGATATAGCAGGGGAGGGGACACACAGGAAGAGGAATTATTCTTTTACTGTGCGTCTCCTCCGTAGAGTAAGGGTATGCAACGCATCTGCAATTGCAGATGTCTATGGGCAGCGGTCACTTTGCTTTCAGGGACTCAAGACTTGCTTGTTTGCCACATTTTAATATTAAAAAAATGCAAAGTTACGATAGATGTTTGATTAAAGATTTCTCTGAAATGGCTTAATGGATCTCAATGACATTTCTCCCTAGGAGAACTCATCGGCTACTTACTATGTTTTGAATACCACGCAGACATAGTTGCGGGTGACAACTGGTATGAATTATAAAAGTGGCAATATGTTAAATAAAATATACTGACAGGGTTCAACGCAGCTAAATTGGCAACAACAGCAGACATATTGGCCTTCCTTTCATCTTCATAATCGTCGGTGGTATTCTTCACAATATCACGGTAAAGATTGTAACAGTCTTGATATTGTTCTAAACGGTACAATATTTGAGCCCTGAAATAAAAATGCATTTAAAGAACTGTTATATATTTTTTATAGAAGGGGCAAATGAGCAGCGGACCAACCAAATTAATTGGTCCGGTGCCCATGGAAATCTGCAGCACCAGAGGAACCACAGATGTGTTGCCGGCCTTTGATGGAGGAGTACGCTTTTCTTGAAGGTTCCTAAGGAATATTAGCTTAGGAATGCCTCTAATTACAATATAAGTTGATGATGATAATTAACTATTAAATATATTAGTTTAATTAAATATTTAGATGATTAGTTAGATTATAATTTAGAAATAACAATAACTTTTGTAATCCAGAACTTAAAAATTCTACACTCTTTATTGACAGATTAGTTACTAAACTTCATTGCTATTTTTGAACAAGTAACTAGATTCTAAGTTAGACACAACAATTTCATGAACCTTTTAGGCTTTTTCAGTAATATATAGTAGAGTAATAATCACATTTAGTACTGAAATTGTAAGAAGTGAGAAATAGTGTGTAGTTCGACCCATGAATGGCTCCATTTTTCTGCAACTCCACGATTAGCGCATATTTTGAGTTACTTCACACATTTCTTTGAAGTGAGAAATATTTCTAGTCTATCATACCTTAATTCTTTCAAGGCGGGTGTCAACTCGGGTGCGTTGTCCACAGTCTGCAGAGCATCCTTGGGGCAGTTGAGTCGGTATTGAGAGTAAGCCTTCTCAAAGTGCAAGTCACCAGCAAGAGCAGCATTCTTAGGGTTGCTAAGCACTGCCAAAGCCTCCTTGAAGTTGTGGAGCTGAATAAAGCAGATTATCTTGCAGTGGAACGCCTTTTGCTCCGTTGGGGCTATCTGCAAGACTGAAAAAGATTGGTTGTTTTATCTTGTGTTATTAAAAAGGTTATAGTATATTTAATAGCACATTTTATGTAATACATGATACATGATGTTAAGGAATATATTTTATTGATTTCTTCTCAAATTGTAGCACTAAATTTCATTGTACAAGACCGCGAAGAGGCCAGATGTTGAAGAGTTATTTATGAATAAGATTCTTGAAATTTGAGGAATAAAACATGAAATATGTATTATACTTACTTTTCCCTGCGGATTTTAACGCTCTTTCATAATCACTGCTTTGACAAAATTTATTTAATTCAATGTAGCCCTGAACGAGGCTACTCTCCTTGTTGGCTGACATCTTTTGACAGATTGCAAGTTGGCACTTGAGCTGTCATACGATTTCGTCATTTGATTTTACGTCTAGAAACTGCTTAATCAAAATTTAAAAAGACATCAATAAAAAAGTATATAATATCATAAATATATAATTAAAATGTACTTTCGTAAGTTTATCCCTTGTCTCTTTCAATTAAAGATTCAAACAATCATCCTATGTTTATAGTGAGAAGTTTTGGCTGGGTGTGCGCATACAATTTGTTATTGCAGAAGTGTCCGCCTTCTCTTCCGCTTCTAAACATTGTCTAAAGAGGTATAGTTAACTAACAATTAAAATATTGGGCTGCTATTAACCTTATTACTTTTAATACTTTTTTGATTGAGAAATAGTTATTGCTTCTCATAGTCCAATTATATAAGACAAATAAATCTTACTAGGTAGCATTCATAAGTTATGGTGTTATTCATTTCGAATATTGTGATCCACCAGACGTATTCCTTGTTCAACCCTGGGCTAGTATACATTCTGACGCATTACTTAAATGTAGCACAACCATGAAAGAAGCGATTTGTATAACTTAAACTTCAGTGAAATCTTCTCTACGTGTTCGGCAGCATTGCGCTCTAGATATAGACGGTAGAAACTTTAAACGTCTAAATTTAACGCACCAACAATTCTATCTTGAAGCAGACAGGTATCGAGTCTAAATTCAATCTGAATTGAGTTAGTTCAAAGTATTTCTTAGCATAGAACGGCTAACTTTCCAACTTGTAATGACAGTTGCATTTTCACTTGGGATGTTTATAAAATGGTATTTGAAAAGTTAGGGCTATGATTAAGCACCGATCGATCCCTCCTGTAGGAGTCGTAAATATCAATTGGCTTCAACAAGGTCTGTGTTTACATAAAATTATAGTACTTTAAAGACTCAATTTAATTTAAGTGGATTAATAATTTAAGAGTCTCGGTTAAAGGTCAAAAAGACTGACAACAATGAGTTTTTATTGCGGTTTAGTTTACACACTTTTATTTTAATTTTAAATTAAATTGTTTCATGTAATTTAAAGATAAATTATCAGATTTAATATAATAAGAAATTGAATATTTCATGAACATTTCATTAAAAATAATTAGATATTTAGTATTTGTATTGGCACAGTTTCTTTATAGCGTTGGCATCTAATTTCCCTTAATTTCCGGCGCGGGTACGGTCCGCCAAGCGGCGTACGGACACTGTCTCTGTGCGGACGCGATAGCATCTTTATTGAGCGCACTAATTCAATACAAATAATGATTTTGCTTATTCTGTTGTACAAATGTATTTGTGGAACTGCGAATTTACCCTGGTTATGTCATTGTGTCGTGTATCGTCCCGGGCATGACGTTAAACTGCCTCGTCTTGGGTAGGACGTAAAATTACCTAGTCGCCAACCCGCTTGCCCAGCGTGGCGGCTTAAGGGCACAAACTTCCCAATGATAAGACACAGAATGCCACGGCCCCCAGTACCCGGCAGCTCTGCTATTCCTGGCCAAGGTGGCGGTCATGGTAACGGTAGGGCAGGGGGTGCTAAGAATCCCCGGTCGGCAGGCCACCATAAACAACTGACCATTGGCACGTTTAACACCCGGACTTTGAGGCGAGATGAGGATGTGGAAGAGCTGGAAGTAGAATTGAGGTCCATCAAGTGGCATATCCTGGGACTTTCGGAGGTCCGTAGAGAGGGGGAGGACACCGTGATCCTTGAGTCTGGCAACCTCTTCTACTACCGCGAAGGAGACCAGCTCTCCCAGGGCGGTGTTGGGTTCCTCGTTCACAAAGCCCTCGCTAACAATGTCGTGGAGCTGTCGAGTGTGTCGTCGAGGGTTGTATACCTTGTACTTAAACTCTCAGAGAGATACTCACTCAAGGTGGTACAAGTATATGCCCCAACAACGACACATCCTGATTGTGAGGTCGAAGCCTTATATGAAGACATCTCTAAGGCCATTCATAAAACCAAGACCCACTTCGCCATTGTAGTTGGGGACTTCAACGCCAAAGTGGGAGTACAAGGTGAAAATGAAACGATAATCGGACGGTATGGTTTGGGGTCGAGAAACCACAGAGGACAAATGCTTGTTAATTTCCTGCAGATGGAGGGCCTCTATTTGATGAATTCGTACTACAAAAAGAAGCCCCAAAGGAGATGGACCTGGCAAAGTGCCGATAAAGTGACAAGGAATGAGATCGATTTCATCATTGCGGACAAAAAGCGAATATTTAGAGATGTCTCAGTGGTCAATAGGTTTAGCGCTGGAAGTGACCACCGACTTATTCGAGGCACCCTAAATATCAACATTAGGCTGGAAAGAACCCGACTGATGAGATCGACTCTGCGTCCGTCGTCTCTCCAAATCATCCCAGTTTCCGAAAAGTTCCAACTGGAACTTCAAAATCGTTTTAGTTTGCTGGAAACCGCTCAGGACGTGAACGAGGTAGCGGAGAACATAACGGCGACACTACGCGAAGTTGGTGGAAGATACTTTAGGCCACAGCGTAGAGTTCGTGAAGCCAAGCTGACCCCTGAGACTCTGGCTCTCATGAAGAAGCGACGAGAAGTCACTCCATCCGCAAGAGTTACAGCAGAGTATGCTACACTTAACAAGGATGTCCGGAGGATGATAAGGCGCGACTATCCTAGCTTCAATACTAAACGCATTGAAGCTGCGATAGAGCGCAACAAAGGCCTTAAAGCCCTTGTACGGACGTCTAAAAGTGCTCCTCTGCTTAAACTCAAGCGAGAAGATGGCTTTGTCGTTGCGTCCAAACCAGAAATCTTAGGCGAGGTAGAAAAGTTTTATGGGGAACTCTACGCAGCACACACATTTCCACCCTCACCCGCCGCACGCGCTAGTGACAGCCGCGCAACGCTAACTCGGCACTACTCGGACGACGTCCCGGACATTAGCATCGGTGAGATTAGGACAGCCCTGGAACAGCTTAAAAATGGTAGAGCACCAGGTGAAGACGGAATTACAACAGAACTGCTAAAATCCGGAGGGGTTGTTTTCCTAAAGGAATTACAGGGTCTGTTTAATTCAGTCATACACAACGGGGCTACACCATTGGCGTGGACGAGGAGTCGGGTCGTGTTGTTCTTCAAGAAAGGTGACAAAACTTTGTTGAAGAACTATCGACCTATATCTCTCTTGAGCCACGTCTATAAGCTGTTTTCTAGGGTTGTCACGAATCGTCTCGCCCGACGGCTTGATGAGTACCAGCCACCGGAGCAGGCCGGGTTTCGAAAGGGTTACAATACCGTAGATCACATTCATACCCTCAGGCAGATTATACAAAAGTCTACAGAATATAATCTGCCACTTTGCGTGGCTTTCGTAGACTACGAGAAAGCCTTTGACTCTATCGAGACCTGGTCTGTTCTGGAATCCTTGCAGCGAAGCCAGATAGACTATCGTTATATCGAGGTGCTGAGAGGTCTATACGATGCCGCGACGATGACCGTACAAATCCAGGACAGCCAGTCAAGACCAATCAAGCTGCAGCGGGGTGTCCGACAGGGAGATGTCATATCTCCGAAACTGTTCACCGCTGCACTTGAAGATGTCTTTAAAACGCTGGACTGGAAAACCTGCGGAATTAACGTCAACGGCGAACACATCTCGCACCTTCGGTTTGCTGATGACATAGTCATAATGGCGGAATCGCTGGAGGATCTCAGTCGCATGCTCAACGAACTTAACACTGCTTCCCGATGCGTGGGGCTACGGATGAATCTCGATAAGACGAAAGTTATGTTTAACGAGCAAATCACTCCGGGCCCAGTTACCATCGGGAATGCAGCAGTCGA
Source organism: Papilio dardanus tibullus (assembly GCA_013186455.1). Taxonomy (NCBI): domain Eukaryota; kingdom Metazoa; phylum Arthropoda; class Insecta; order Lepidoptera; family Papilionidae; genus Papilio; species Papilio dardanus. The sequence goes on from QDHC01006030.1 coordinate 422,919, forward strand.
AGTGGTAAAAGACTATGTCTACCTCGGTCAGGCCATCCAGCTGGGCCGGGGTAACTTCAACATAGAGATTGAGCGACGCATAAGACTGGGCTGGGCGGCATTTGGGAAATTCCGTTCCATTCTCACCTCGCAAATACCTCAATGCCTGAAGACGAAAGTCTTCAACCAGTGCGTCCTCCCTACAATGACCTACGGCGCGGAGACCTGGTCACTGACGGTGGGGCTGGCCCATATGCTGAGAGTCGCACAACGGGCGATGGAGAGAGCTATGCTCGGAGTTTCTCTAAGGGACAAAATCCGGAACGAAGAAATTCGACAGAGAACCAAAGTGGACGACATAGCTCTCAAAATCAGTAGGCTGAAGTGGCAATGGGCCGGTCACATCTGTCGGGTCAGCGACGCCAGATGGGGGAGGAAAGTCCTCGAATGGCGGCCGCGAAAGGGAACCAGGAGCGTGGGCCGTCCTCCAATAAGGTGGTCCGACGACTTAGTGCGCATGGCGGGAGGGAAGTCGTTGGATGCGGAAGGCGGAGGACCGCATTTTGTGGAAGGCATTGGGAAAGGCCTATGTCCAACAGTGGGCAGAAAAAGGCTGATGATGATGATGATGATGATGATGATGTCATTGTGTACAAATAAAGATGTGCACAAAGATATATTATATTAGCTGTTGTTCGCGACTTCGTGGAATTAAAAAGTATAGCCTATGTTACACGGGGATAAAGTAGCTTTATAACGGTGAAAGAATTTTTTAAATCGGCTCAGTAGTTCTTGAGTTATTTTAATACATACAAAAATACAAAGTTTCTCTTTATAATATAGACTATACATGGAACACTCGAAGCCTAAAAGTGAGGCATTTTCTTTGTGTTTCATTTCCCCTAGTGTTGTCATTTACATTACATTTGCCGACATAAAAAGTCGACCGTATGTAACCTATTTTCTCATATTTTAATTTTATTTCGTAGTATTTACTAAAATGTAATATTATAATTAATCGAGACATTTTTAAAACACTAATAAAAAATTAATTACCACCACAAAACAAACATGGTCTCTGTTAAAAATTATTTGGATTTAAATTGTTTAAAATAAAATAATAATAATGAAAATGATAATTAACATTTTAATGAATGTTTTAGTTTATTTTAAAAATTGAAAAATAAAATTCACTAATTTTCCCAAACTTGGGAAAATGTTCATGATACCTGGCAAAGATTTGATTTTTTTATAATTTCTTACGCGGCACGGACATTACTGTCAAACTACTATGAAGCGCTCCCTCTATGTATAATATCTCTTTGGATGTACATATTAAAATATACAACAAGAACTTGAAGTAAATAAACATCACTTTAGAGGCCACGTACTTTGTATTTTATCTCATATTTTGTATTCTTTATCTCTTTTTATAATGTTGTAGTTTTTATAAATATGTGGACATGTGTGAATGGGTCGTGTTAAACGTCGCTACGTCGGCGGGACCCTTTTAAATCAAATTCCGCGCAATTTATCAGCCCGGGACGAAATACATGTATCCTTGCAGGCCCCATACGACCCTCGCCGACGCTGAAAAATTTAATATAAGCGATACAAACTATTCACAACGCTATATCACTTATACTATGTTTATTCGGACTTATGACGTCATAGTTAAGCAATTGACGGGACTAGAAAGTATAGTTTAATAGGTTTTGGGAAGATTTTTATTCCATCTTAACCCACATTGATAACTCAGGGATTAAAAGTGTAATAAAATGTTGAGATTGGTTTCACCACAATTTTTTAATAACAAACTTTAGTTTATCTTTTTTAATTGAGTTTCATTAAGTTTAGTTGAACCAAAATAATCAAATTGTCAGTAAAACGGTACTATTAGCTAACTGCCATAAAATACATACCTAAACATTTAAATAACCTTGTTAAAACAACATTAACGTCAATTTGTAGTCAGAGAAGAAATAAGCGAATAACAAACAGTATTTCCGCTAATTTCCTCAGCGGGTGTCATCGCGGGGGTCCACGGGGAGCCGAGGGGGTCCACGGAGCAGCGGGTGCGCCCTTTCACACCAGACAGGATCTCATCGACGTTGCTAATTCAATTACAAGTCTTATGAAAGTTCTATGAATGTTATATCCTTTATTTCTGGTTCAAATGTAATAAACAGGATGCAGACAGGGCGTAAGTATTAAATAGCTCCTTATAAGACCTCTATAAGGTCTAAAGGTCTATAATTCCAAATTACAGAGTATATATTGTGTTGCAAATTTTATACCGGTTTATTTATATTATTTGTAGCATTAGAATCGATTGCTTTACATTAAATGTGAACCTTGTACTAAACTAAATCACAGCATCAAAACGTATCTTTACAAACGGCCAGTTAAAACTGTGGGATCCGTTGCACAAAACTTTAGAATCCCAGTACAATTGTTTGTCCACGAATCCACGTTTGTACTCAAAACTTTACTGTGGTCACTTTGAATTCGATCTTTACCAGATACCTATTCCCAATTGTTCTCGTAGACGCTCTCAATGTTTTTAGTTTTAGTGAGCCCTCTGCAGTTCGGTCCCCATTCTCACTTGAGAAGCAAGGCTAATACAGTATTATAGTGTAGTTATAGTTGCTGTTTTTTCCTTTCTTTCCACTCTATACTGGGTTTGTTTCATTCGTAACCTAGTCAAGAGTTACGAACATAAGTAAATAATGTACAAATAAGAAATAAGAAAAAATAAAGGAAAACAAGGTCTCTGAAAGAAAAAGTCAGAGGACAAAGATGGGAAATAAAAAAAAAAATCTAGTCAAGAATATTTTAGACATATTTTCAATTCTGAATACGAAAGAAAAATGTAATTCAATAATAGTTTAAACTTAATTTAAGACGGACGTCGGAAACTTTAGTAAATAATTTCCCGTTACCATAATTTATCCGGCAATACGTTTTAACTTTTAGCCACTCGCTGTGACAACTTTTTATTTGCCAGGTCGTTTAGCTACAGCAAGGTCCGTACCGTTGGATTATCATACAAATAGGTTTTACTCAGCTACTACGACGCCGCTAATTATTTTGCAAAGTGCAATTTATAAACAAGCTTCTGCTCGAGTTTTCTCTGCTACAAGATTTAGCGCTTGTATTTCAAATGAAAGGAGGTTAAATATATTTTATACAATAACTTCTGAATGAAGAAAATAATGAAATTACAAAGGTAGAGGAAGACTGAAGAATGAATTGTGTGAGTACGTAAGAACAACTAATAAAGATATGTGGAAACGTACTTGATGTTCCGAGAAAGTACAAGACGATCTGAGTCAATTTAATGAGCTGTTAAAGAAGGTAATAAATTGGTACTTCTCTGCAATTACGCTTAGTGGCCACGGATTGTCATTTCTCTTGTAGACTTAGGTTTAGTATCTTATGTCTGATTACAGATAGTATTTTTATGTGCTTTTTAACTCAAATAATATATCTGTCCTTGTTTTTAACGTCCTAACGTCAATAGTCCCAGTCTTATATTTCCTAGAACGGTTAGTATTCTTTACGTCATTGCTTGGAGTACAGCCAGCGTCGTGTCCCGCGCTGAACACGTCACGTGACGTCACTGACAGCGAGTGAAATGCATTTATTCTCTCAGAAATAAAGATATTTCAAATATATGTGCCGTTCGGAGAACATCACTTAATTTTTCATCTAAATAATGAAAATATACAGTTTAAATAGCTAGTGCAGGTCATTTTCTGCAAGAATCAGGAATTGGTATTAAATACGTAACTTGTACAGGATTAAATACATATTTGATTAATAGCAGACAATCAGACCTGTTATTAAACGGTGACAGATTGCCGGTCCCCTTACAAATTCACACATCAATTAAGTACAGAGCAATTAATATTGCAACGTACAGATTTAGGGCGTAAAATCTATTTTATAACAGTACAAAAGATTCTCAAGGAAAGACACTTGTAACTGCAAAATTAAGTAAACGCTTTGCAGAAATGTTCAAGTTTTTAGTTAATTCTAAACATCCATCTCTCAGACCACATCTCTATTTATTAGGATTAACTGGGATCTGGCATCCGGAACAAAAAACTCTTGCATCGCGGTTTAAAACATTAATTTTCTACATTATTGTATCATTTTTCGCATCACAGTATATTAAATATATATTTGATCTCAAAAAGGAATCGTTAGAGCTAATTCTTCAATATGCTCCTTTTCATCTCGGGATTGTAAAAGCTTGCTTCTTCAAAAAGCAATATGAAACTTGGGCTTTGCTTATTAATTATTTATCAAAGGTAGAAAATAAGCAAATAGTTGAAGAAGAGAAAAACATATTAAAGATTATGAAGAATTATATTCGATGCAATCGACGCGTTACTTATTTCTTCTGGGCGCTGGCTTTCTTTTCCAACTTCAGTATTTTCTCCGAACCTTACATTAAGAATAAAGTAATAGAAAATGGTACCAGTATTTACTTAAATATTTTCGATGGGTTCATTCCTTTCAGTCGTGAGCCACCAGGTTACTACGTTTCGATGGCAATCCAGACGATTCTAGGGCATATAGTGAGTGCTTACGTTATAGGCTGGGATACAATGGTTGCGTCAATCATGATATTCTTCGCAGGTCAATTGAATATATCTGGAATGTATGCTACAGAAGTTGTTAAACCTGACGCTGTGGAGACCCATCGGAATATTGCAAATTGTCATAAATTTCACATTGAATTGGTCAAGTAAGTTGAAATGATCTGAGAAATGTTGAAGTTTAATTAAGTGAAAGTAACTTCTAGTTTATATTTTTCTAGGTATCAAAAGATGTTTAATGATTTGATATCGCCAGTGATGTTTGTCTATTTGATAGTTATTTCGGTTAACTTGGGCGTTTGCATCATCCAGATTGTTGAAGTGAGTGGAACTATTTCTGATTTTTGTGTTGTCTTTTTTGATTAATGTAGTTTGTCCCTTGGTGTTCAGAACCTTTGTTGTTAGATTTATCATAATGTCACTATTAACTTTATTCTAGGTGCAAGATGATTTAGCGATGCTGATATCAAGTTGTTTGTTCGTGGTGGCTTGTTTGATACAGTTGTTACTTTTCTATTGGTTCAGTAACGAAGTAACTGAAGAAGTGAGTAAGAACAAGTATTATTCATATTACTTCATATGGAATATTCATTGTTCATTTATTAAGGCTGATAAATTGGTCAAGTGAAAACGCATATTGAACTTATAGAAATTAGGTTTATGATATTTATTTTGTGTTTTTAGAGCTTGAAGGTGAGCTATGGCGCTTTTGAAAGTGATTGGGTAAATTGTGGCAAAGCAATAAAGAAAGAGATTCACCTCCTAGGACTGACATTGAGCAAGAGGCTTGTGTTCAAAGCGGGACCGTTTAACGAAATGTCTTTGACCACATTTGTTTATGTTAGTAACTACTGCAATAAAGACCACTATTTGATTATTAGGACACGTTGATGTTTGTTAAAATTATATTTTATTATTACAGATCTTGCGAACCAGTTATAGTTTCTACACGCTTTTAAATAAGACTAATTAATGCATTAAGTTTAAGATTCCTTCACACTACATCTTGTATACAATTTGTGATTTTAATTAAAAACTAATTAACTCGGTGTCAGCTGCAATATTCAGATACATGACGCATACTACTCGTATCATTATAAATCGCAATTTAACGCATACAACTAATTACTTTTAAGATCTGGGTCTTACTGGAACTTTGCTGACACCGACTTCAAAATAACAATTGTTATTGTACATTATAGACATAATAGTTACAAGAAATAAGAGACTTTTCTGCCTCTTAAAGTTAGCCACAAAATCGAAATTATTTTGTTACTTTTTAGTGCATTTTGTTGGAGGATTTTTGTTTTGGAAGGCGGTTTTTGTTTTTTTGTTAAAAGTTTTTTTTATTTTTAGATTTTTAGTGAATTTGAATCCAGATAACTAATTTATTTATAGCTAATCAATTAAAAATTCTGATAACAATATACATGCATCTGTATGTCATTGCAGCACCATGGATTTCATGACATTTAATTGAGAGTACCGAATCAGGAAAAATTTTAACAAAATCGTCTGCACACTAAAACATACTACTTTATAGTACGAAGTACTAAAATTTCTTTACAAATATTGCTATTTAGTTAATAATGTTTAATCAAACGAGAACATCATATTTATAGTTGGTATTTAATCGAATACGCTTCTTCACTAAAAACTAATCCTCAGAACGTGATCGTCACAACGTAATATTCAACAACTTTCAAAGAAAGAAAGAATTATTAAAATCGGTTAATCAGCCAAATTTAAACGAACTAAAACACATCGTTGCAAACGTTTCTGTACGGCCGCGCGCCGCTGTTACATTTTTCAGTTGAACGAAGTTTATAATCATTTGATATCTTCTAAACTATTAGTCAGAACTATATACTGTAAACGGCAATTATAATCTACGTTTAATACTCTAAGGCATAAACATATTTATTTGGATAAGGTTTCATACCCAATTCAATAAATAGCCTCGTAATCTACGACGGTCTTAGTCGGATGCATTTTATTTGATGTTTCAAAAGAAGCAAAGGGCTATTGTGAAATAACTATACATTATACTTATATGCCATCAAAGACATTTATTTAGCTTATTTCAAGATCTATAAATCGTTGATACATCATTTTATTGTACATCCTATATTTTAGCATCCATAAGACACGACAGCAAATCTGTCCTTGTTTCTTTGTAACGGTTATTGTATTTTTCTAGTTACGCGTAATTTTGAACTTATCGTATCTTCTAAACTATTGGTCAGAACGAAATAGTTCAAAGGGCAATTATAATCTACATTAAATTATCCTGATAGTAAACACATTTATTTGGATAAGGATTCATACCGAATTCGAATAATAGCGTCGTAAGTAGCGTATTGAATATATTTGACTTTGGATTGATAATTTTAAAGAAAAAAATTGTTTTTGTGAGACAACTATAGAAGACAGGTATATGCCATCGCGGACTTTTCTGTAGCACATTTAAAGAGCTACAATTCGTTGATACATCATTTTTATGTAGGTCTTATAGTTTAGGCTACGTAAGCCAAGAAAGCAAATTTGACCCTGTTCTTGACAACTTTTCGGCACATTATTGAAAATAACTCAAAAACTACTGAATAGTTTTTCATTTTGAAAAAAATGGGACCAAATGACACACCGTACCTTTCGAATAAAAAAAGAATTATAAGAATCGAACCACCAGGAGCCGAGTAATCGGTGAATAAAAAAAAAAAAAAAAACATACAGACGAATTGAGAACCTCCTCCTTTTTTGGAAGTCGGTTAAAAATATAAGGCAGAAGAGTACTGTATTGTTTCTGTCTGTTTATAAAATTGTCAAAGGTTTATGAAGTAATTTTTTTCATTAAGTTCGCCCTACGGAAATTTACATATAAATCCATGAAGTTAGGAAAATAATTTGACAAGCGACAGAGGCCGAATCACAAACCATTTGTATGTAAATTGTGACAGTGGCTGAGTTCTGAGTCACGTCGAATTGGAAATTCTTTAAAACAATACAACTGTAAAGTCCTACACCATGTTGCTTCTACACGAATGGAAGAGGTATTTTTATTCCATTCTGACAATATTTTTATTTTTTCAATTTTTTTGAGCCCTTGGCTTTGGCGCCCCTTAAGAATGGCGCCCGTGTGCATTGCACACTTTGCATATACGGTAGCTTGAACCCTGTTTAGATCTTCAAACCTTTTTTTTTCCGATTTCCTACAACTATCAAAGTTTTTGTACTTTGAATATAAGCAAACATATTTGTTAAAACAACATTTTAACGGTAAACCAATCTGAACATTATCTAAACAGTATTTAACTCTCTGGGAGCTTATGAATCCGCTCGTTGTCGGCTATTCAAACTTTATTGAAATTAAGCTCGCATTTCTCGATAATCGATTTCAAGTCGAGTCGAGTCGAGTCGAGTCGAGTACTCAATCGCAAACCGGTTGCAAATTCGAGTTAGATATTTCAGGTAACTGAGAATGATCGGTGCATTAACAAGTTTGCTTTAACTTAAGCTTATATAACTGAATATTTTTTCTAATACGAAGCAACTCATAACATTAAAAAAGCAATAAAGAGGTTCGAAATAGATGATTTTTTTCTTTCTATCACATACATATCTTTCCCTTCTTACCTGTAAAAAAATTGATCTAATTGTTTTGCTCTATTATTTTAACTACACGTACATAAATCAATTTTAGTTATTGAACAAACCCCTTAAAAAATCATTCTGAAATTATTTCGAATTGGCAAGTACAATAGTGGACAAAGACGTTCCGTGGGAAGTGAAGATTCCTCGAAGTAATTGTAACTTAGTACAGAAGCATAGTTTAGAACTGTACGACGTTTCTAACACTGATCTGTTAGAAATATTCATTTCGTATGAGATTTGTGATCGAACTTTGAAGTTCTTGAATTGTAATTTGAAGTTTAAGCATTTACTTAGGTAGAGTTTTGTATTTGAAATTGTTACTGGTTATAATAACTTGCAACCTTTCTCCTAAATCATATTATGTAAAGAACATGGGTAAAAAAGTACGGGTCAATAAATAGAAATGCAACAAAAAGCTAGATATATCATTTTATTCATAATCGAATAAGAGATAAATTTCTCGCAAATAATAGAACTACAGAAGACCTTTACTGCCAGTGTATTTATGCTTACTGTCACTGCGCTTTGGCGTAAGTTCGAAGCATAGCATAGTATAGTAAAGCAATGACAAGTCGAACATAAAAAATATAATTTTCTTCGATACCAAAGTAAAAGTCCAACAGATCTTTTACATTTAATATGGATAGCATATAAAGAGGTGAATGTTCTGCTCGTCTCAACATTTATTTATATGAAATAGCATTAATTGGACGTAGAGATAAACGCGAAGGTTCATTAAGCGGTACGGCGGGCGTCGAGTGCGCAGAATGATCCTTGACTCTATCCGCTCTTTACAGACCTTACCAAATTAAAATGCTTTGATAATAAATACCCCTGCAACTGAGAATTGAATAGCTTTTCATTTTAATTATATTATACTCTGGACTATTGCTGTAAGTGTTCTGAGATATCATTCGTTGCTATAGGTTGATAACAAATGAAGATGTGCAAAGAATACAGCATTTACTTTAGCATGACGTTACGCACGATTCGTTTCTAGTAGCATTTTCTGTTTACAATACCACTAGTAAGATTATAAAGTATAATGCTCTGATGACATATACAAATGTAGAGGAACAATATGACGAGTGAAATAGAAGTATGGAGAAGTGGAACATACTGTGCTGAACCTCCGTAGAGACAAGGACAGAGTGATAATAATGGTTGTAATAAATACAAATTGTGGATGTAATTTAAGTTTAGTAATCATATTCCTATAATGTTTATCTTCTAAACTTATGTTTATATTCTACAGTGGTAGAGCCCGCTTTAACATCTTCGCACAAATTGGCCGGCTCGCCCGGTGAATACCACGAACACACAGACGACTGGCGTCAAATGGAAGCTATTCCGTGTTTCGTCTGAAGATTGTGGTGTCGAAGGCCTAATTTTAGGCCACTTCCCCTTCCCATCCTTTTCTTATAAGGAAAGGATGGGAAGGGGAAGTGGATTGGGGGGGGGGGGCGCATAGAAAGAGGTATTATCTTCTTGCTGTGCGTCTCCTCCGCTGTAGACTAAGGGTAGGCAACGCATCTGCAATTGCAGATGTCTATAGGCAGCGGTCGCTTCGCGCTTCAGCGAATCCAGGTGACCGCTTGCTCGTTTGACACTTTGTCAAATAAAAAAAAATCTACTATCTTGTTTAGTATTTAAAACGTCATCAGTTATTATTTGTATATCAAAATATCTGTAAGCGATTGGTGTTCTAGTTAGATACACAAGTTTCATAACCGGCAGCTAAACTTCCTGACAACTTTCCAGCGGAGTTGTGCAGCTCGTTTTGATAACATTTAGCTGTCCACTGACAGCTTATATTAACACAGGTATTTCAATTGCTATGCGGAATTGTGTCTTAAGTTCTCTGTTCTGGGTCCCTAAATAAAAACAAACGACGATCTGATTGAGGTCCCGAATGGTTGACAGTAGCACCATCTTAGTTTCCCAAGTTATGATTTTGCGGTAGCAAAAGGCAAAGAAACTTTACTACACTTTTTAATGAAAGCTAATTTTAGTTTAAAATAAAGTTAAACGAATTAAATCTTTTGCAGTGTAACTGGCATACAGATATTATCCAGTTTTCGATGTTTGTAACTCCAAGCACTAAAATAAATGGCTTTTCGTGGAATAAAGCGAAGCGTAATTGTGAATAGTTTCGTATGTGATAGTGTAAGGCTTTCTAGGTATTGTTCATTAAGCAGGGCGTCGGGTCCGCATTTGTTCCGAGTAATGATCGCTCATTATATCTCCAACAATGCCTCAAACTTTGTCCATACGTGACTACGAGTTATTAGAAATAGCGACTTACTCGTATTTCTTTATTGTTATACGAACATTAATGTGTACTTAAAATCCCGAATAATTGTTGACTTTATTCTATATATTATTTACATCTAAAACTGTTTCTTTTTAGATAAATAATTTGCTTAAAATTGTCTTCATGTCATGGAATTATCCTCTTGCTGTGCGTCTCCTCCTCCGTAGATTAAGAGCAGGCAACGCATCTGCAATTGCAGATGTCTATGGGCAGCGGTCGTTTCGCCATTGTAGTGAATCCAGGTGGCCGCTTGCTCGTTTGCCACTTTATAATATAAAAACAAATTGTTTAAACCTACTGCGCTACTTTATTACATAACAATAAACGCAATAAACGCTTTTTACAGTTTTTCCCCCAAAATACTGTCAATAAAGATTATGTGAGGCTTAAATAGTTAAACATGTAAATGTGTCCGGACGAGGGAGAGGGCATCGAGTGACAGATGTCGAGGCTCCGAATGAAATTTCCCGCTGGTAATCGAATGTTTGCGAGCAACTTCCTTATTAACGGCGACAGAGTTCCAACCCCGGAGCTTTGATTATGAAAGGGGAGCGGCCGGTAACAGATTTACCTACACCCCTGTCTAACAACGACAATGTTTTCCGTATCAAAGTTTAATTAATTAATAAAGTATGTGTTTGTTTCCTTTAAGTTAAAGGAAATTGGACATATTATCCTTATCCTTACATAGTATAAAACAATAACGCTTTTTTATGTTTGTCCCTATATATGCTTGAATCTTTAAAACTGCGCAACGGATTTTGATGCGGTTTTTTTTAATAGATAGAATGATTCATAAGGAAGGTTTATATATATAACTAGCGACCCGGCCTGGCTTCGCACGGGTTCAATTATTGTTAGTATGGCTGTTACAATGTTGGCTCATTGTATGAAAGAGGAGTACATACTGCGCCGACCCTTTGTACGGACAAGAGTAGGTTGAAGAAGATAAAAATTATAATAGTGTTGTTTACTAAAAATGACTCTAAATTAAACTAAAAACTACTCTACATATAAGTAAAAACTAACGTGTAACTATTTGCTTGTTAAAGAAATAACGTTAGAGAATATTATGATCGGCATTGCAGAATCCTGTCGGAAACTTAACAATCTTTGTTCCATGTTACGTGAAAAGGTATCAAACTTTTAAACTTTTATTTTATTCTATTCCGAGTCGGTTGCTTGTCCGCGCTTCCTTGAAATATGCCGTGAGCTTCTAAACTTATTGTTGAATATGTTGGATAAAATAAATATGTAAAGAATAATAACTTTATATGTTTCTTAGCTATTTAGAAAAGATTATATCTACTTGATGAGGGCGACTAAAGTGCGATTTTTGTTTCTTCAAAAAAATAATTTGAGGTTATTTGACAATTATTTTTACTAAATTCAGTATTTCTAAATCATTTTTAGCTAGTTTTATTGTACTAATTAAAACGTTAAAATACAGTAGTAAAATCGTTCGAGGTTTTTAGTGTTACTCCCCTCAAAAGTTTATGTTTGTCGACAAATGCCTATTTCATAAAAACAGATCTTTGTTATGCAACAATGGAAGCAAACAGGGCATTACAAGTCTTAAAGACTGAGAGTTATAACAATGCAAACTAAGTTACTGGCAAACAGGAACTCGGAACTCGGATCCCTGTTGCGATGTTATGACGTTGCCTCCAGGTGAACTTATGCAAGTCACGTCAGTGACGTCATCCTCAACTGTGAAAGTTGCCCTACATATTACCGACAATGTATCTTCAGAATATTAACAGATAAGTTGCCTTAACCATAGGTGCTATCTCTTATAAAGATATAGCACCTATGGTTAAGCTTTTAAGGTTAGGAGACCTAGCTGTTAGCTTATTTAGTTATCTTACAGCCTAACCTAAGCCTAACATAACTCAGAATCGAATAATAAAGAAAGGGCCGCTTAAAATTTATAAGACGTAATTTGTATGCAATTTGGAGTTGTGGTCTTGTTATTTAAGAAGAAGTTTGCCAGTTGGCATGTTGGTATAAAATTACTTTTCTAGACACACATCTTATTTGTTCAGAATAATTTCCAGAACGGACTTACTAATGTTAGAAGTATTATTATTTATTTATCTTAAATAAACTAGGTTAGTTTCTTTTTGAATTTTTAACCGACTTCAAACAGAAGGAGGTTATCTAGCCAATGAGTTTTTTTTGTGTATGGACAAGATTTACGCAGCGAGTTTTGATCAGATTTACGTGATTCTTTTTTGTTATAATGCAAAATAGCTGCCATTTTTGAATTTATGTTGACTATATTTCTAATTAAATAAAACACTTTATAGATAGGAAACGATAAAAAAATATCTAACGACTGGTTTCAAAGCAACGACGGTAATGTAGTTACTTTGCTCTTTGAAAAAATTTATTGCAGTCAATGTGAGAGTAAAGAGCGCCACTGGACGACGGTAATGAGGAAACTGGCGGGAAACATTCAATTTCCCGCGTTTTTCCCGCCAACCTCTACCTCCACTTTTACTTCACAGACCATCAATAATATGATACATCCTTCAATTTTGATAATTATGTTAATATTAGTAAATGTAACACATAGTTAACAAATTAAAAAGTTAAAACTTTTGGTTTTTTTAAGGTAAAAACTAACTAGGGTGACACGATGACCCGAAGTGAGACTTGGCCTCCGACAAGAAATCTCTCCATACTTGGCGATCCCACGTCATTCCGACCCAATCGCGGACTTGGAGCTCCCTTAAACCTTGTTCGCACCAGGATAGTATTTAAGTCGAGTAGCAAGTAGCATTTATCCGAACAAAGGATTTACTACTGTTCGGATTCGTTTGAGCCTAAACCTACGCACAAGGGTAGTAATTTAGTAACTATACGTATCCGAACAGCAACATTTTAGTAGAATAGATTAGTAAATCCTCTGTTCTGATACTTGCTACTCGACTAAAATACTATCCTAGTGCGTACAAGGCTTTAGGTCTTTTTCAACCTCGTTGATCCAGCGATACTTGGGACGGCCACCAAGCGCCGACCAAAAAAACAAGAACAAAAAACAATAGTGCGTACGTACATCGTACAGCGCCATCTATTTATAAAAGTAGAAAACGAAATAATATTATTTTAATTTATTTATTGAACCTTGTCGTTTTCGACTTTAACGCTAAGGAGAATAAAATTGGGATATTTATTTTAGGTACAAAATGATATTAGTCACCATACGCGTAGGTAAACATTGCAAATTAGATCTCATGCTGCCATCTGCCACATTGACGGCCGAATTTTCAAACGCAATCAAATATTTACGAGCGTCTTATATGTTAAGTTCACGCTTTAACTCCAAATTCTACGGCGATCGCGTTTAATTTTGACGCCACTTAGATTTTAAGCGACGCTTAAATTTGAGTCGCGTTTGAACGTTCGGACGTAAGTGGTTTAAAACGTTGACCAAACAGAAACATTAGTTATATTTAAACATATTTACCGAGTGTTTCAATTTTCCTAATTGCAGGGGAATCTTCTAATTTAATTTCCATCCAAACCTGGGAAAGAAAATCGTATGATTTAAAACGTCGAGTGCTCTTAAAGCGTAATTTAAGAATCTTCGTAAAGTTTATTTTAATTGCAAGGTTTGGATTAACAGGGAGTATATTCTTGAACATTCCACGTCGGGTCATCGTTCGTTCAATCTCACCTCCGCTATAGAATAAAGTAATTCATTTAATTATTTTTAATAAAGTATTCACAACTACTTAATGGAATAAAGAATGAAGCTAGCAGAATTGAGGATCCTTTAATTTTTAAAAGAGTTTTGCTAATTGAAAGAAAATGTCGATGCAAGTATAAGGTCATCGGCCGAATACGAAGCAAATCTTAAAGTCGCCGCTTACAATTTAACAGACGTCTTTTTTTGTCGCATCATTTAAGACTTCGAGACATGATGACGTTCTAGTAATCGGCTATATGTTACATTCGTTCGGCATTGTTAAAGTTTTCTTTAATAATCATTATTTTGAATTATAATTATTATAACGCGTCGTCACATTTATTGTCTAGCTCGGCAATAAGATAAACATTGATTTATGACATATGCAATATTCGTGTTATTATGCCGTTTGAAACATAAATCATTTTGTTAATTATTGTGCTTATTACCGTGCGTTTCTACTGTCGAAACATAATATACAAAAATATATTGGTCTCTCAGATTTTTGTAGGATAAAGTAAGAGATGACTAAATTGTATGTGTTTCTAAACTCAAAACTCGGTGTAAAATTCGTCGCATTTAATATTATTAACCTACGGCTTCATTAGACCGAGTCCCAAAACACGGAGATTTTACTTCTGCTTAAAGCCGTTTTTTTTGCGTGACATCGGTCTAATAAAGCCTTAAGGTCGGAGGTAAATAAAATCTATGTAATCTAGAAGAAATAATAATTTCTAGAAATTAACAAATTATTTTTACATTAAATAGCATAGGTTTATTATTTACAAAAATAGTGCTTTTAAAGTAAATGCACAACTGTTACAAATAAATAAAGTTTTTTAAGCTTTGATTTATGTCGTTGACTAAGTCCCCGTTCCCCGTCACGTCGCACGCGACGTGCCCGCGACGTGCTCGCGCCGGACACGCTGCTGGCGGGACTCCAACGTGACACTAAAAAAGGATTTCAATAAAATAAAGAATATAAGACGTCACCTTACTAACTTAAGTCTCTTAAGACGGAATTTGAAGCATGTCTTTTAAGGTTATCTTAAGAAAATGTTTCTACAGTTACTGAAGATATTTAACTTCAAAGATTTAGTATTGTACTATAATACAGCCATAGAATAATAAAGACATAATAGACAGGACAGCACGAATGTGTATTCATCCTCGCTTTTCTATCAACCATCTCTGTTTAAGACTAATTTCTTAACTCTCAACCTATTTTATTGAATAATTTGCTTGAATTTAAATAAAATTAGAGTCCCCGCTCCACTTTATTAACTTGGGTAATACATTAATTTGAAGTAGTGATAGTTCTGGATTCACGTTAACTGAAGTCGAACTCCACGAGAGGCGAGTTTCTAAAGCCGGCATTAATGTTGAATCAGCGGTCCAAAGTAAGAGTTCAAACTGAGGACAATTATTAGCTAAGTACTCTTCACAACTTCTGTATTTTACGTTATGTTTAGAACAACTCTGTTTTGCTAGTTGTATTACATACATTATGTTTTACTTTTTAAAATAAAGTAGATATTTACCTTACTTTAAATTAGGTACAAATAATTATGTAACTGCCGCTAATTCACTAGACCGAATTCGTGCAAAAAACCGTGATTTTGTTTCGGTGTAAGGCCAATTCTTGTGTAAAATCGGTCTAATGAAGCCTTAAGCTTTGTTCGCACCAGGATAGTATTTTAGTCGTGTAGCAAGTAGCATTTATTAGCATTTATTAGGAACCCAGTAAAGTAACCATTTAATTTTTGGAATGGATAAATCAATTCTTTTCTACCGCATTTCTTAGTGCCTCTTTGTAGAAGGTCTTTGATAAAGAACTTGTTACTTGAAATATGCAAATAAAATTAACCTCAGATAATAAAAAACATTGTGTTAAAGTGATTAACAAGCAGGTCTGTTGCCTCACAATTGCGGACCCCGCGACGACAAATCTCAAGTTTTCGCAATTACCATGTAAATTTGGGAAGTTCACGAAATAATTTAACGCGTTGTAGACGTCGGATTCAAAACAATTTGTATGTTAATTCGTCTAGGACTACGGCTCGGTGTGGTCATATTAATTAATTGGAATTTTGGTAGCTAAAGAAAAGGACTTAAGAAAATAAAGCTTTGATAAATAAGGTTACGGTTAAAATAAGACACTTTAAACTAAGAACAATCGACCATAAAACGACGGAATGTTCAAACGCCACTCAAATTTAAGCGTCGCTTACAATCTAAATGGTGTCAAAATTAAACGAGATCGCCGTAGGATTTGAACAATAAGCGTGGTGTTTGAAAATTCGGTTGGTAGGAATATCTAATGCAAATAATATACAATTAACGCAGAACCAAGAAATATAGTAACAAACATCAAAGGAAACATAACTTTATAATGAAAATTTCGAATCGAATTTCATAAACATTGATTTAAAAGTTCCCAGTTGTGATGACAATTAATTTTCCCTTGCGCCTACTGACAGAGATTTCAATTAAAAACTTCGTCACAAACAATAAGTGATTCGTTAGTGTGTTCATAATTCCTTTTACAATAATTTCAGATGTATATTAATTTAATTAATACGAATACAATACAATTTTTAATTAGACACTACAGACAATCATTATAATTACTACATTTACCTATGTATTTATTAAAGACTAAAATTATTATGCAACTAGCAGTTGTGCGCGACTTTGTTCGCGTGGAATTAAAAAATATAGCCTATGTTACATCGGGATAATGTGGCTTTCTAATGGTGAAAGAATTTTTGAAATCGGTCCAGTAGTTCTTGAGTTATTTCAATACAAACAAAAATACAAAGTTTCTCTCTTTATAATATTAGTATAGATATATGTAGATATAGATAAATACCTACTTAAAAGCTTATTGTGTAGCAATTATAAGTCAGAAACGTTTTAATTTCCATCCATATTCGTTTGAAATTACACGTAAATCAATATGTTTATAAAAATCATAAAATGACTTTGTTATTGTGATTCTAAGCTCAATTAAAATAAGTTATTTTAGTATGAATTAAAACGTAAAAAAATCAATGGATCCAAATTATGTTTGTATAGTACTTCGTAATGTGAAAATTACTTTGTCAAGAGCATTCACAGGTAAATCTTAGATTAAACCGCATTTATCTATGAAGTTTGTTCAAATTGAATACGGGATGCGGTTCCTACCCTCGGCCTCGGGGCGACAGGGCAGGTGACAAAGGTCTGATTCCCCGCGCGCCCACAAAAATGTACACACATTTATTCACTACAATATGGAAATATCTAGCATACTGTCCATTTTTCGGAATAATGTCAGAATATATTTTTTCGCCTAAATGTAAAAATACTGTCCGAGCGTCTAAAGTCACTAATTATAAAGTACTTGTTTTTAATATTTCAGCCTAGCCAAGTCAAATGTTTTAAATAAGTTTTCTTTGCATCTGTTATTATTCTGGCTTTATTTTTGATGTGACAGCTGTTTTATTAAGTCTTAGAGGACACGCGGTACAAGTTTAAAAAAAACTTTATACTTTGTTTTTATTTAGTTTCCAGGTATTGTTCGTGGAGCGTTTCAGATGGCCAGCGGCGAAAGGCTATAAACAAGGCAAGTTCTCGGCCAAGTCTAGAACTCGGACAGTTGTTGGGACAACTTTTAAATTGTACCGCAGGAAAAACTGTATAGAGGGAACAAAGAAAAACATTTTCCACTCCCAACTATTACGCTTCACGGCCATTTTTCAATTGTTGTTTTTTTTTCTGTCCGTCGATTTGATTTTTGTGTATACTGTCGGTATAGTCGCGTAATTGCATTTCGTCACATTTCTTACGTATATTTACGTATTTTGTTACAAGTTTTTTTTATAAAGTAATTTATTTTGTAATCATCACAGATCACACATATAATATAACACGCAAATTATAATATATTTTTACGGGAAAACATATTATAGTTTCACAACATACTGCTTTGTCAACAAAGTTCAGATTCTCAAAAAGTTTTGGTCCGGTTGTTTTCGAGCGGGTGTTTCGGCACACTTTACACCGCAAATGCTTCAATTTGCCGTTGTACATGTAGAAATAAATAAATGTTACGTAGTTTGAATAAATCTATACTAATATTATAAAGTAAAAAGACGTAACTGCTAGTCTATGATAAAAATATATAAATTACTGTTGCGCGCGACTTCGTAAGCGTGGAATTTAATAAGATAGCCTGTGGGCTGTGTTCCTCGGGGATAATGTAGCTTTCTCAATAGTGAATTAATTTTTGAAATCGGCTCTGCAGATCTTGAGTTATTTCAATACATACAAAAATTAAAAATATACAAAATACAAAATTTCTCTCTTTAAAATATTAGTATAGATTAAATAAAAAGATATTTCGAATTTCCATTGATACATCATTTCTTGATAATCGATAAAACAATAAGACTTAACACAGACTTAATATTAAAAACAATATGATTTTTTTTTAATTACATTATGTTGATTTTATTATAAAGTTAGGATTTGTTAATACAAAACTACAGTAGGCACGTATCGTATGTGACTTGCGCCACACGCAAGCCTGAAGCTTTAGATTAATTTACTCTGAGAGGCCGGTTTCAGTACTTCCTGAAAACTGAAATTCACAACGAAAGTTGTATGCTGTTGCCTAACACCGGATAGAAATACGATCATGAGTTTACATTTAATTAATAAATCATATTCTAAATCATTATTTTCACAATGACAATGACGTTCGATATCTCACACGTAACAAGCGCATGACTTATCGAACGTCATTGTCAGTTTCATACATTGTTGTCGATTCCATCAGCGATATGGTTAATAGAAAGATACGTTGGGTAACTGGTATGAACCGTGAATAGAAAAAAGAGAGTATTTTTGAAATGAACTTTTTATATTTCCGTGAATCGTTCAGTTATTAGTTAAATTGAAATAAAACACGTTTGCTTTCACATTTAAAATAATTCAATTATAAATATTTAAATGAATTTGATTGGTTCAAAATTGTTTAAAATATTCCTGTTCTTATCAGTTTTCAAGTCATAAGACTTTGAAGTATTAAGAAATTAAATGAAAATTAGTAATAATTTCTTTGAAGTTTTAAGTCAGTTAATGAAAAATAATTGACAGATTAAATTACATAAAAGTTTTGTACCCTTTTTATCTATCCGTCAAACCGTCAGCAGATTTTATTCAAAGGATTAAAAATTAAAAGTTTAATAAGAAATTTATTTTATTAAGTACAGTCAGATACAATTATCTTTTTAATACAAATCTTAGGTATCTTAAAGGGTCCAATTCCAAGAGGTCGAAATAACTGGGTAGGTACTTAGTACTAAATCGTTTATTAAATTCCAGCTATCCGCGGAGTTGCGGCAAATTAAATTTCGGACGCGATCTCGCCGGAGCCCGCCGGTCGACAGGTGACGACGGTACCGAACCTCTTCTAGGGTCCAGTAAAAAACTTCATACTACTTTTTTGTACCTAATATTGAAAGATTTCGAGTGAGGGAAAAAGAGAAAACTAAATAAACAAAGTTAAATCATTGTCGAATCTAGTGTTATTTAATAACTTCATAGATATCAGAAAATATCGAGAGAAATGTAAACATATAGAGTGGAAAAAAGAAGGAATGGAACTACCTTGTCTTATGATAGCCTAGTACTTCTCAACTAATTGACACGCATAATTTTTGCCCAATAATTTCAAAAAATATAAGGAACCCTGTTACAATAAATTATTATTATATTTAAGGTAAATCGCGTACAGGTCGCGTATTTTATTTAAGGCCCCTTAAGAATAGGTCTGGGGGCTTTGGTCAATCAACAAAGGTGAGTGCCTTCCCTGCAGACGGACTTGACTCTGATAAACACGTCAACATCATTCTCTATTGAGAATTAATCGTGTAATTCCAGTAGTGTTAGCCTCAGAAGGAAATAAATACACATATAAGGTAAATTCCAGTGGCGAAGCGTCCATACAACACGATTCCTACCGGCTTCCCTTCGGCTTACCTTTTCAGATACTAATATATAAAACTACTATTCTACGTTGTCTAAGTATTGCAAGAGATTTATTTACATTGCGGGCTTTATACAAAACATTCTTTAATATGCGTCACAAAACACGCAATTTACGGATCATAATTTTACAATCGTAATACGCGTGCCGAGGTAGTAGGAGGCGGGGTAACTCGCTCATAATATTGGGAATTTAAATTATTAAAATGTAAAGAATTCGTAACGGATATACATTGGCAACCTCTCTACGAAATAACACCTTATTTGTTGGTCGTTAAGGATGAGTTTGGCTTGAAGCTTTCCACTTCGAAATAAGCCGAATGTCTCACGGCTTCTAATGCTTATTTTTTGTGTGTTAAGGTTTACTTTTGCGTGAAGTTTGTCGACCAATCAGAGTATTTTTTTGCGACATGCAGGCCGGTCATCCGATTGTTTTTTTATTGTTACTACGCGTGTTTGGCAACGGTTCGTATCTTAATAACGTGAGTGTATATTTACTAATAGTAATGTCTCACGGAAGTTTAAACAGTGAAATAGTGATATTTTATTTGCTAAGTGTTGTGTTTAAGAAGTATATTGCGTATCTTTCATCGTAAAGGTTTGTTTGTTTGTTTCTTTTTGTTTCACGTAGGCTAGACTGTTAGGTTAGTAATGGCGGAATTAGTACAAATAGGTTGTTGTTTTACAGATTACCTATAAAATGAGTTAACTTTGTTTTCAAAACAAGCTATTGAAACTAAAAAATATATAATTAACGGTGGACGGGCTCGCCTCGATATTAAAATTGATTATAGACGTTATAAACTGTAAACAATGCAACGTAAACACCATAGTCCATACAAAACATTTCGCCGTAATTTTGGAAAGGTGAACTAACTATGTAATTTATTTTTGACAAGATATGACGTTGTGAAAATTCACGCGTTAGACGTTTTTTTTGGTCCGGCTTTACCTTTCTTTTTTTTCACCCCACGCCACTGGTAAATTCTAGTTATAGTTTGATGATAAATCAGTTCACTTATCTATGTAACTTACGGCCGAATGTTCAAACGTCGCTCAGAATTAAGCGTCGCTTAAAATATAAGTGGTGTCAAAATTAAACGAGATGCCTGTAGAATTTGGAATTTAAGCGTGGATTTAACATGGAAGACGCTCTTAAATATTTAGTTAGCGTTTGAAAATTTTGGAGGTTAGGGCTTTTAGGATAGAAGTTAGACGACGAACTCGCTGTCTTTTTATGTCAGTATGTGTTTTTTGTGTCATTTTTACTTCAAAGTACCCAAACTAATTTAAAAATAAGGTTAAAAGTCATAAGTTGATTAGGTGACATGGTTGATTTTCATACTGATGTCTAAGAAAGATATAACTTTATGGCACATTCAGACATATAACATCGAAAAGCAATTTCGAAGCGATATATCGCGTTGCTATTTAATTTTTTATCGAATTTCGTTGTGTTCGCGCAGGGGAACTTGAGACGTAATCGTATGACGCGGAAAGGCCAATTTTCCGTGCGAGCGCGCTTGACGCAGAGCACAACTCACGCTATCATATCGGCCAAATTAACTCGTTTTGGATGTTCTACAATGAAACCAATTGTTGATAAAAAAAACAATTATTTTTTTTTCTTAAAATGATAGATCCTGGATGATACACTTTGTCGAGATAACCCAAAAAAACAATAATGATCACATACCACGACATGTCTAACTTGTTTGCCTAAATGGTCATGACTTGGTGATGGTGCCAAATATTAATACAGGATAAATAATTTATATTTATACGGAATATAGTTTATATCTATACTAATATTATAAAGAGAGAAACTTTGAATTTTTGCATTTATTGAAATAGCTCAAGAACTACTGGGCCAATTTCAAAAATTCTTTCACTATTAGAAAGCTACATCATCCCCGAGTAACATAGGCTATATCATTTAATTACGGACGAAGTCGCGCATAACAGCGAGTATGGAATAATTTAATAGGAAGAAATTCGTGTTCATTGTGGAACATTTTTCAATAGTCGCGCCAACTGCGGTAAACGGATTGTGACGTCTAGTTAGCGGGAATCAAATCTAGATCTAGGCTATACAGGTGAGTTTAGGCTAGCGTGACTCCATCTATGTAATTGCATCGTTAGACTTACATTTCGACAAAAAAAAATGTTTGAGGTGAATGCACTTTTTTAACGTAGACTTAGGAAAACAAACTTTCTTTGGTATAAAATGCGCAATATGGTTTGTCGAATTTATGACATTTGACTTTCGCGGTTTAACAGGATTAGTGTAAGTAGATGACCGACGATTTTTATTCTACGTACAAGCGGGTAGATCGAAATACCCTATCGCCACGGATGAGCGCGGGGCTCGCGAGGCTTGTGCGGAAGTGATGTTGTCAGTTACCAGTCGCATCATGAACGTCATCGCTGTAGCTCACGTTCAGCGTACAGGGTCGCTGGAGGATTTCGGTTCGCGCTTAGGGGAAGCGATGCATCAGGGCAGCATCGCTAGGACCCATTGACTATTGGTCTCTGATCTTTGACTTGACTGACTCTGACAGAATTACTAGGCACCTGCAGGCGGTGAACGGGACATCAAGTTGATAAGTGTCACACTATTCCTTTCATTACAATATTACGCAAACCCTCGTGCATACGTATCATGGTTGGTTGTGCGGCAGGACCCGAACCTGTGTTGCACAATTCGATGGTAATATTACATTCGAATATAAAAGAAAACACAAACAAAGTCTATTTACCGTATGTTCGTCTCTTTAAGGTAACTTTATAACACATGCTTTTTAGCAGAAACAATGTCCGAGTACATTATCGGAATACTAAAAATGTGTAATATTTTTTCAAAAAATTAACTTCGTACCAACAAGCTTAGTAGCACGCTTACCGCTACAACTCCTGTGCCGCACAAAGGCTCGTAATGAGGACGTTTTTGCTTTGCTATACTCGTAGTGAACCAGTTTGAACACATCCTCGCTTGTTACAGCCATTTATATTTCCCTTGTTGCTATGAAGTTTATCATTCTATACCTAATATTATAAAGAGGAAAGTTTTTTGTATCTATTGAAATAACTCGGAAACTACTAGGCGGATTACAAAAATACTTTTACCATTAGAGAGCTACAATATCACCGACTGACATAGGCTCTATATTTTTTTCCGTGCGGATGAAATCTCGGGCAACGGCTAGTGTTATAAGAAAGTTAAAAATATAGGGAAAGTAAGTACTTGACTTGTATAACGCTTTTGTACTAGGTATAATATTTGACGAACTAACAATCTATGTTTGGTAGAGGATCGTTCTTAAACTTACAGTATACTTCAACCAATCTCTACTGTCACACATTTTGGGTAGCTGTAAGTATAGGTTTAGAATAGATTCAGATTAAGAGCTAAAGTTTTATTTGTAAACTGGCGACCCGCCCCGGCTTCGCACGGGTGCAAAACTGATACTAAATACACTACAGAAAAACTGTGAACATTGTTTATAACAGCCATACTAACAATATTTGCACCCGTGCGAAGCCGGGGCGGGTCGCTAGTTATATATATATAAACCTTCCTTATGATTTATCTATTAAAAAAACCGCATCAAAATCCGTTGCGTAGTTTTAAAGATTCAAGCATATATAGGGACAAACATAAAAAAGCGTTATTGTTTTATACTATGTAAGGATAAGGAAGTCTTGAAAGTTTTATTTTTTATTCTTCGATTAACTTATAAATAAACGCTTAAAGTATCTCGATAACATCAAAGTAATGATTTCTTCAAACAAAATTAATTTACCTATCCCCAAATCCATTGAGGTCAGAATTAAGCTGATTATCATAGCGTCGAACAATAAGTCTTGGGTTCGCAATCAGCATGTAAATTCGTGGAAGTTGAGATAGCTCATGCCTGACGACGCTCTACTCAGAATCAAAACAATTTACATGTTAATTGTGATACCGAGACGAGAACTCACTCATTCACTCACTCGCTCACTCACTCAGCCACTAATTAACGTTGAACTAGAGCGAATAACAACTCCGGATTTTCGTGATTAAATTATTTTTGAATTGAAGCGAAGTCAGAACCGGGTCGTGTATAAAGCAAACGGAAATTTATTTATTTAAATTTAAGTTTTATTTTATTATGTTTCATGTAACAATAATTTAGTTTAATTATCGATTAAATTTGAGGTTAATGTAGCCAATTGCGAGATATACCGATTTCTGATGGTATTTATTTATAGCTATGAATAAAAACGAAAATCTCACTAATCAAACAAGAAGCCATGTCTTATTTTAATAATAAAAACTCAATAAATTCATTTATAAATTTATATTCTCATTGTTTACGAAGTTTAAGTTTTGATTTGAACAACTTATAGTTATCCTTATCCTTACATAGTATAAAACAATAACTCTTTTTTATGTTTGTCCCTATTTATGCTTGAATCTTTAAAACTACGCAACGGATTTTGATGCGGTTTTTAATAGTGATTCATAAGGAAGGTTTTCATGTATAATACATTCACAATATAGTAGAGTAACACTGATAATTTAGAGGTTTTTAATATGATGTCGTAAATTAACACATTTTTAGCGCTTACATTGCAAACGCTGCAGTATTTAGTATCAGCATTATACCGATTTGCACCCGTGCGAAGCCGGGGCGGGTCGCCAGTTTTATACATAAAAGTAATTTGAAGACAATGTAGGTGAAGTCGAGGGCAAAAGTTAATTATAAAATGGCTTTTGTATATGTTTATAAAGCAATAACCACAATCATTTTGATTTCTAGACGTCACAATACGTTTGGAGCACTTGGCGCCAATATTGAAGACACATCTACAATGGTCCCATGTTTAAAACAACATTATTAAAAAATAAACGATGTGTATACTTTTTTTCGATAATGAAAAGCTGCCTTATTTTAATATTTTGTAACATTTAGTTGAATTTTTTAGTTTATATTTCTGTAAGACGAAAAAAAATGGGCCAAATTCGACTTCCTAAAATCCGATAATAACAATAAAAAGTAAAGAGTTAAACCTATACCGCTTTATTCCGAAACGAGAATCAGCGTTATTACTGTTGTACTTTCTACGTTTGGTACTGGTACATTCATAAAATTTATTCCAAAATACAGAACGTCCTTGTTCCTGGTACTTGTTATTATACATAATTTGGTCCAATGAGACCCCTGGTCTATATTATTTAATTCTGAGTTCCTCCAGTATCGTATAATCGATGACTTATTGGTCCTCGTTTATCGCAGTACTTTATACATTTTGTCGGAATAAGGGGGATAAAGTTAAAAAGTAATAGCGTTTTGTGTACATTGTAGAACGGCCGGGTCGACTTAATTTGGGCGATGTCGCCTAGGGTGCAACGTTCTGTTCTGTTCATTTCTCCCAAGGAATCTTCGCTTGTATTACAATAGTATTAAATTCTAAACTACCTTGGCAATATAGTGCAAGCGTCAATAAAGTATCAAAGGCCACAAACGTCCTTTAAGAAAACGATTTTCTTAAAACTTTATTTAAATAATGAACAAAATCTAAAATTAAATGTGAAAGTTACAATAAATGTATGGTCGCTAGTGTAAAATAATTTAGAAACAGATTAGATTAGGTAGGTGTAGTAATTTTCCCGAATTATTTGGCTATCATCTTTAAGGATTAAAAGAGACGTATGATATTAAAATTACATTAAAAAAAAGTTATACAACACGTTACCAAACTGGGCCAATTAAAACACGAGTAACGGATTACCAGTAAATTGATCCTTAAAAGTTTGACAACATGCTGCGGTACTTCTGTTCCGGAAACATGATTTTGGGAAACTTTTCGTTACAAAATAATAGGTTTAAATAAACAAAAGAGTTACTTGGTTTCTATTTAAACAATAAAATATTATAATTAAGCTTAAACATTGTAAATTTGAATATATAAGTATAATTAACTTAAATAATACTTTAGTAGAATATAAGTGCACTTTATCTGTCAATTTTAACTAAATAGATACAAAAATGAACTTTGGCATGTATTAAATGTGATTTTGCTTTGTGTCATGTATTTTTTTATAATACACAAACGAGCATGCGACCATCTGGATTCGCTGATAAAGCGAAACGACCGCTGCCCATAGACATCTGCATTTGCAGATGCGTTGCCTACTCTTAATCTACGAAGGAGGAGACGCACAGCAAGAGGACAATACCTCTTCCTTAGCGTCCGCTCCCCCGCCAATCCACTTCCCCTTCTTATCATTTCCTTATTAGAAATAGATAGAAAGGGGAAGCGGACTGAAATTAGGCCTCCGGCACCACACTCATCAGGCGAAACACGGAATTGCTTCCATTTCACAACTGCCTTCTGTGTGGTCGTGGCGAGTTAGCCAATTCGTGCGAAGATGTTAAAGCGGGCTCTACCACTGTAAATATACAAGAAGTGTCTCTGCCTACCCCTCTGGGTTTCGGGCGTGAGTTATGTTGTTGTTGTATTGAAATAGACTGACATAACTACAGTTTTGAAGCGTTTAATAATTTAGATTTTAATATAATTGTTAGTGAATCTCGACTACGCCTGAAGAAGTAACAAAATTCACTTACATTTTAAAGTTAAGATAATCCAGTGCAACTTGCAAACATTTCCCGGATAAGATGCTTTAGTTAGAGATTCCCAGAACTTACTTTGCTGGTACACTTTAAATCAATTAATTTTGTTAACTTAATTCTGTCTTATACTTTAATGACTACATAATATAAAAGTCGCTTTCTCTGTCCCTATAGCTCTATGTATGCTTAAATCTTTAAAACTACGCAACGGATTTTGATGCGGTTTTTTTTAAAAGATAGAATGATTGAAGATGAAGGTTTATATGTATATATGTATGCTGTTATAAACAACGTTCACAGATTTTCTGCTGTTTATTTATTGTAGTATCAGCATTACATCCGTGCGAAGTCGAGGCGGGTGTAATGCTAATAAAAAAATTGGAAAAATTTTGATGTGGAAAAATCGATAGAAAATTAAAAAAGTAATTGCTGTAATTTTTTTTGTGTTGCGAGATCTACATAATACTAAAATTAATATCAAATAAAAATCAAATATTTCAGTAACTAAAACTTTTTAAATCCGTTTTATGATATCTGCATAGAGTTATCAATCGCTATGTTTTTAAAATGCACACAAAACACATCTAACAAAGAAACAAATCAAAAGGTCTGGAAATGGAATCCATATCGTATCGCCGCAACAAATCCTTGTCAAACTGTTGCCTATAAATATAGCAAGCGATGGAATACTCGTAGCGTTCAAATGCATTTACATCATGCATAGTCTGTCTTTTAGGTTATAGTATCTATCTATTGTTGGCAGAAAAAGGCTAATCATGAAGATGATTATCCATCTAATACTATGTATCTATCTAATACTAACTGTCGTCTGCAACTCCGTCACTACGAAATAAAAAAAAACATAGTAAGCTTAAGTTAGCTTAAGGGGAAGTGGATATGGCAGGGGAGGGGACGCCAAGGAAGAGGAATTATCCTCTTACTGTGCATCTCTTCCTCCGAAGATTAAAGGAAGGTAACGTATTTGTAAATGCAGATGTCTCTGGGCAGCGGTCGCTTCGCTATTCAGCGAGTCCGGGTGGCCGCTTGCTCGTTTGCCACTTTATAATATAAGAAAGTTAGGAAGCCCAGTAAGGAGAAGAATATCTTGGCTTAAAGACCTTCGTCAATGGTACAACAAGAGTACACGTTCTATATTAAGAACCGCTGTGTCGAAAGTTCAAGTTGCTAATGCCAACGTTTTTTTTAACGTCAGGAAATGCGTTTATGCACCCCTATGCCGGGCAGTGCAATGGCGTAGGGAGTGTGGGACTCGCCAGCCACAGAAGGTGACTGGAATACCCACTAAAACCTGACTGCCCTCAAACGCACTACGGCGTATCGTGGGTACCTGTCGGTTTCGTACGCAACCCCGCCTGCGACAGCTGCCGAAGCAGCTCCCTAATGAATGCTATTGCCAACTTCTGTTAGAAGATGGCACCCGAAGAAGAAGCTTATGTTTTCTTCCAGTCTATGTTCTACATCTGTATAAAATTTCATCAAGATCTGTTAAGCCATTCTGGAGATAAATTCGAACAAACATCCTTCCTTCGTAACTTTCGTATTTACTAATAGTAAGAAGTAAGATTTTACTGTTACTTATCAAATAATACCAATAATCCAATGATATTATAAGCGATGTAAATTTAAGTAAAAAAATATGTGTTTAAATAATAATACGGTTTGTAGTAAGGTAGATTTATGGAAAAAAATGTTTACTGAAAATAAAAATATTAGAGGGTAGACGGCCCACTTGATCGAATGGCCGCCGTCCGCACGCATAGTGCGCGTCTTACCTCTTTCTTGTAATATTGTGTGTCTTTATTTCCTCGCGTCGACATGCTTTACAGATATAATGTAAGGATGTCTAACTATACGATCCTGGGTTAGATTTATTTTACATAGTTGGTATTGATTACCATTTTGGTTGAAATTAAAGCTTACAAAGACGGATAACTTGTTTCATCTAACTATCAAATTGATGAGTTTCTACTATACATAATGTATGTATGGATGTCGAGTTTGCAACTCGCACGTCAAACATTTAATCAAGTGATCTCGATAGCGTTGTAATTATAAGTTTTCGAGTCGATTCAGAATCTAGTTTGAACAAGATCTTAGACTCTACTCGTATACTACACTCGATATAACTTCGTGTTTAATTACTCCTTTAGACATAAGAATATTATGCATGAATATATTTTAAATATCATGAAGTCAGTAATTATTTAAAGATAAATGTTAATACTGTAAATACATAGATTAAAAGAAACAGATAAGATATGACATATGTCAATTGACGGCCACTGAGACACATACGAAATATACGTAACATGACAAAGACAGTGAGATAGATTTTTGGTCTCTTTCTCAGTATGTGATTTTGGGTCCAGAATGGCCCAAACAAATGTGACGTATCATATAGTATTGTGGCGCTCCAAGCGTATTTTCAATGAACTAATTTTTCATACGTCCCAGGCAAAGGCTTAAGACATGATGTTATTGGTTTCAAACCGTAAAATGATGCACACGCAACATATCTACGACGTAGTGTAAGGCATTTTTTGTCACTCAACCGTATACGCTATAGCCACTTTTATGCATTTCTCTTTCTACAAATTGTAATGAATAAAAAGCAACCAATCAAAATTAGACAAGCCAGCTGTAACCTTCTTTAGTTGGATATGAACATTTTTTAAATAAACTAAGTAACTAAATAAAAACAAATACTTATCTAAATTCTAAGCTAACATGTCGAATCAATTTACGTTTCCTTAAATTCAATTGATATAAAAAATATTTATTGAGAATATTGTGCAATTTCCGAACGAAATTACAGGTATTGTTAAGTGCTAGACAGGGCTTATTGCAAATCTCCTAAATACGAGTCAACCACTCGACGTCACCTGCAAATCGAAGCGATTCCAATTTTATGGCGAATGGAAAATAATTTTAACCTTACGATTTTCACGATATTGAGTATATTTGATAACTTAAAAGATTTATCTACTTAAAAGGTAAAGGTGTTCAGATAATAAATACAAAATATGGCATTTAAAAAAAAAGGCTTATATAACCAAGCCGATAAACATTCGTAGATTTTAACAGCGTTTGTGAACTGTTCTTTAAAGCACTTAGAGACGTCCAAGTTTAAGTTCATTTAAACCGCTGAACACCGAAAACCGCACCAAAACTTACTATTTATTTTAGTTGAACAAAAAATAAAGAAATAGGGCTTCTACTAATTAGCAAGCTCTACATTATTACTTACAAAATGTACTGCCACTCTCATAGTAATTAATAAATCAGTTAGAAAGTGTAGAGTTAATGAAAGAAATCTACACTAAGTGAGCGCTTAAATTACATTTAAATGATTCTGAGTCTTACTCAGATACGTCAATAACATTTATTACAAACTGGAAGGGAGAGTTAATAGATTTTTAATTACCGGAGATTTCCTTATTCTGCATTTAATAAACTATTTTTAATAGGATTGCGGTAGGGACGCGCCACGTCAGTTTTCTTTCAATAAATCTAATAGTGCTGATAACTATAAATTCGTCAAGGGTCACCCCTATTCGAATCGCGTTGATAAATTGCGCGACATTCAATTTAAAAGGGTAATGCTGCCCTTATTGCCTGACACACGCTTTCCCGCTGTAAACTGTGTTGGACACAGTGAGATACGATTTACTCTTATATCATAGAAAAACTAGCGTAGAGAAGCGTAGCTTTACGCTTGAGAGAGAGAAAATTGTTTTATTTCTGTTTTACTTCTAGATTTTTAGTTCTGGGTTCTATATTTCTATATCTATACTAGCATTATAAAGAGAGAAACTTTGTTATTTTGTATTTTTTGAATTTTTGTATTTATTGAAGTAATTCAAAAACTACTGGACCTATTTCAAAAATTCTTTCACCATTAGAAAGCTACATTATTCTCAAGTAATATAAACCATTTTAGTTAATTCCACGCGGACGAAGCCGCGCACAACAGCTAGTTGTTACCCTAGGGGTTCATTAGACCGATGTCACGCAGAAAACGGCCTTACGCCGAGGCAAAATCTCCGGGTTTTCCGTGAACTCGGTCTAATGAAGCCATATATAATAAAAACCTCACAGACAGCAATTATTGATGAATATATAGCTGCAAACAGTGTAAGCTGCTTATGTGTATTTTAATAATAAGGAATAATAACATTGTTTGGGAGTGAGATTTGAACCCACGAAATGTCGTATAGCAGACGGAAGGTACATAATATAGTAGATGCTTTCAATTCGAGTAAAAGAAAGGAAGTTCATTCCTCTTTGTGTATTTACAAGATGGCCGCGTACTTTAGCATTGAGGACACTTTGTAAACTTGCTCGATTAAGAAACTTTCAAAGAATGTTAATTTACTTCCCATACTTATTTTAATTTTAAAGTTACTTTTAGTTATATCACTACCAACATTAGGAAGACTGTTATTACGCTAGAAATCAAAGAAAAAATAGCATGAAAAACTTGATTTGTTTGAGTAAAAGCCGATTGTAAAGTTCGTCTGTTTATAAACAGCCTAGTCCTATCTTTTTTATATTACATAGTAGCAAACGAGCAAGCGGTCACCTGAATTCGCTGAAAAATCGAAGCGACCGCTGCCTATAGACATAAGCAATTGCAGATGTGTTGCCTACCCTTAATCTACGGAGGATTGGACGCACAGTAAGGGGATGACAACTCTTCCTATGCGTCTCCTTCCCCGCCAATCCACTTCCCCTTCCCATCATTTCCTTAAAACAACTGGATAGGAAGGGAAAGTGGACTAAAATTAGGCCTCCGGCATCTAATTGGCAGAGCAAGTCAAATATCAGGATTATTTAATAATCAGGATAATGAAGTCAAATATATTCGATTATTACAATGTTTGCCTTAAGCTTTTAAATTTACTTTGTCATCAAAGAAAATTCGAGAGCGTTTATAAATAACAACATATTTATTTATAAAATAATATTTCATGTTAAATTCGATGCATGCGAGTAACGTTTCGTCGTAAATTGGCAGCCGCCGAGACTCGGCTCGGCTTTCGCCACCTCGTTACTGAAAATGTTGACGTTAATTTTTCACACGAAATAATTGTGAAAGAAGTTTCACACGATCCAATATTGAGGGAATATAGAGTTTTTATTAAATGACTAAAACTCTATACAATACGTACTCGTACATAAAACATAGCAAGTTGCTACCGGGAATCGCTGGAAAATCCGAAGCGACCCCTGCTCATAGATATCTGCAATTGCAGATGCGTTGCCTACCATTATTTTCCGAGCAGGAGACGCACAGCAAGAAGATACCTCTTCCTATGCGTCCCTTCCCCTACCAATACACTTCCTCTTCCCATCATTGCCTAATAAGGAAAGCAGAGAAAGTGGACTAAAATTAGGCCTCCGGCAGCACACTGCTCAGGCGAAACACGGAATAGCTTCTATTTGACGCCAGTCTTCTGTGTGGTCGTGGTATTTCACCGGGCGAGCTACCAATTCATGCGAAGATGTTAAAGCGGGCTCTGCCACTCTAAAATTACCACATTATGTACACGCAGAACAAAATAGATATTATGTGAATTTCCTTCAATTATAAAGCTATGGATTCCTTACTTATCCGTTGCTTTTCTTTCAACAAACCAAATTATACAAAACTTACCTTACTAAGTAAACCACAAGATGTTAAAAGTTTTAAATTTTTAATCTCGATAGTGTATACAAGTAAAGTCTAAGTTGTGATAAAGTTATAGTTTAGCTTGCATTTGCTTAACGTTATAAGTGTTGATTCATTAGAGTGTGATAGCGTACGTGCGCCGGTAGCAGCCCGCGGCAGCACTTTGTTGGAAATCTAATTAAACTTGACCCTATCGATATCATCAACGATTTCTCGATTGCAAACCTATAATGAGATTATACTCGTATTAGTTGAACTGTGTAGTATTTGAGACCAGTACTGTAGGGGGAGGGGACAGATAGTAAAAATAAATATTTTTTTTTTGTTAAAGATCTAGTGCCTAGCATACCTGGCTCTCGCCTAGGAAGGGTTCGATTCCTGGTATCGGAAGACAATATTCCTTTTATCTTATTCAAAATTAAAGGTAAAGTCATGTGCTTGTCACGATGCGAGATATCGAACGTCATTGTCAGTTCTATAATTTTTTGATGTTCCCTATCGAATCGCTTCGTAGCGCATGGACTTTACTTAAGGGTTCTAGAAAATATATTACTTTTGCTTATTAATTAAAAGATATATGGGTTATTTTAAAGTTGACATTGAAACAGTATTATTCCAGTAAATTCAACGTCGACTCTGAATGATTGGTGGACTTAATTAGATCGACAGAGATTGGTAGAGGGCGCTCGCGTTGCGCTGAGAAATTGATCGCTTTAAAACTGTATCCGGTAACATGTGAGGTGAAAATTTCAATGTATTTAATTAATCTATCGATTGCGAAGGTAATTTTTAAAACTTGATTAGAACACTGTTTCACGCACCTACTGTATTTGAGTATATTTAAATACGATACTGTACAAGTAACTATGCTATCATCACCATCATCACCAGCTCACTATACGTCCCCACTGAGGAACTCGGAGCCTACCCTAAGGGGTGACTAGGACAGTCAACCACGCTGGCCAAGTGCGGGTTGGTCGACTTCACACATATCTTTGAATTTATTCGCCGATATGTGCAGGTTGCATCATGATGTTTTCCTTCACCGTAAGAGCGTCAGGTTCATATGAAATTCTAAAATCGAAAAACACATTGATACATGGCGGGATTCGAACTCGGGACCTGCAGATTACAAGTCAAGAGCCACCGACGCTCACTTTATGCTACTAATATTATAAATACAATGTTACAATGGATGGACAGATGTATAGATGGATGAAAAGATGTTTCTTTGAAGCTATCTCTGGAAAGCTTGTACGGATTCTGGTGATATTTGGTATAGCTATAGAGCATAGTCTGGAAGACCACATTGGCTACTTACGGTTTTTTTAATGCGTGGGCGAGTTGTAGGCTACGGCCAGTACCTACTTTATACTTAAACTTAAAGGATCGTTTCAAGCATTTCAATTAATACAAACTAGGGTTCTGTACATCTAAGCGAGGACTTCATAAGAGACACTCGCTCACTAATCAGATCTAACTTCCCGTATCGCCTCACTTGTCGATTCACTAAACTTTAACAGCGACCCGCCTTGATTACACTTTGATTAAATGTTAGATGTGGATTTAAATGATTTACTAAGTTACTATCGAATAATTACTAATCTGTAATGTTGATAGCAAAAATAGAAACATGAAAATATGTAATACTTGCTGTTGTTCGCGACTTGGTAAGCGCGGAACTAAATACTCGTAATTACCTATGTTACTCGGGGATAATGTCGCTTTCTAACGGTGAAAGAATTTGAAATCGGCCCAGTAGTTCTTGAGTTATTTCAATACATACAAAAATACAAAGTTTCTCTCTTAATAATATTAGCATAGACTAGCTGTTGGCCGCGACATCGTCAGCGCGGAATTCTATCATATGTGATTCGAGGATAGTGTAGCTTTCCTACAGTGTTTTTTTTTATCTAAGTAAGTTTAGTTCGACCCATGATGGGCTCCATTTTCCGCAACTCCACGACTAGCGCGTATTTGCGTGTTTTTAACTTGATTGAGAAATTATAGTTATTTGTATTTAATTTTATTCCGTCATGGTATAGCAACAATAGGTCATTTTGTAATTATGTGAAGTAAATTACAATTCAGTATCGATATTACGGAACATCTAATACTTTATTATAAAAGCCTCTTTGTCAGTTTATCGTTCACTTCATCGTATTAAGCAATTTTCCAGCTGAACGGTGATTGGTTGAGCTTGGTTTGATGGCTAAATTATGACACATCTCTATCGGTTTCACATTAACTATGAAAGCTTAATGCTTTTGTTAAAAATTACGTTGTTATTACAAATTCAATTTTAATTTACAAAGGTTAAAGTAATGACCCAAATAAAATGGATTGTGTCAACAGAACTTTGCCATTAATAACCTTTTATGGGTTAAAAATGAAGGTATTTTTTATTGAAAATTTAAACTTGAAGTGAAAAACTGGGTAATTAATATTGGTGTTCGGAAAAACTACGTCTGTTGCGTTGTAACAGAATCGTTTTCATGCAAAGTTCGGGTCCAATTATGAACTTGCGACCGCCGTAGTCGCGCTTTTTAGTTTCTAACTTTTGTTTTGTATATTAAGTTTTTTAATATTTGTAATGTTTTGAGGTGAATTATTTATTTTGCAGTTTGGTAGTCTTTTATTATTTTAACGAGTTGTGACAACTTTACTAAGGGATAAAGACAAAAATTGTCAGCAAGCTCAGTAAAGAGTTTAGACCAGGTATTTCTCAACAGCTTAAAATTAGAGAAAGCTAAGACCCCAAATCGAATGGAAATTGGAAAATAGCTTAAATGAACAAAAAAAATATTATAGCTAGGATTTATTTCAACGAATCCTGGTGCACACTTGCTTGTTTGCCACTTTGTCGTATGAAAAAATGACTTAAAAATCACCCTGTATAATCAAAGTAAATATTCGTTTAAATACAACTTGTATTGATTCATTAGAATGTGTGATCATATTGCATACAATTCGATTTAACGCTTAAACCCTGTACGAGGAGCCTTAGTCAGCTCGGCTACAAATCCAATTAAACTTGACCTTCGTTTCTATCAATATTGATGAACAAACTTCACACTCTAGTTACAGATTATATTCCTCTTAGATATGCATTAAAATATAACTAGTGGAACCTCTCGAATTCGACCTCATGGAATTAAAAATAAAAGTTAGATTTTTCGTTTCCATCGTATATTATTTTGATAATAAAGGCAACTCCGTGGTGTTTCAGACACTAGATTAGTGTTTAGAACACCGCAAAATCTCTATGCCACAACTAGATCTTGGCAACAAAATTACACCCAAACAGGTTAGAAATTTTGATCTAAATCTCTGAGTACTTAATAACTACGAAGAAAATTACGAATTTATCTCTAAAATATCAGTTGACTTATAATTTAAAAACTTGTAATCTTCCCCAAAAGATTTTCTTTTATCTTAACTGACAAGATCACTTACTGATGAAATTCTAATTTATCTGAAGGTTTTCAGATGTAATTAATTTTAAGGAAACTTGATATTATACTAAAAATATCCTTGATTAGATTTTGTATTTAATATACCTAAGATGTTCGTAAGTAAAGCTTACAAAAAATAACAATATGTTAATTAAGTTTTTTTTATAATCAAACTAGCTGTTGCTCGCGACTTCGTCCGCGTGGAATTAAAAAATATAGCCTATGTAACTCGGGGATAATGTAGCTTTCTATGAGTGAAATATTTTTTGAAATCGGCCCAGTAGTTCTTGAGTTATTTCAATACATACAAAAATCCAAAAAACAAAGTTTCTCTCTTTATAATATTAGTATGGATTAAACAAGATTTAATTTTAATTACAAAGGAATTACAACAGTATTAGGTCTAGTTTGTTTCTAAACAGTTATTGGAAGACTTCTTGCTGCTTATAGTCCTTCTAGACTGGTCCGGACTGACTTGGAGACCAGGATATTGGACCGAGTAGCGGTGGAAACGACAGTTACGACCAATCGTGCGACGTTCACAGTCAATACAACTACTATTTATGAAACATACAACAACCCACGAACAATAATTAGTCAAGCATGTATCAAATTATATTTATATCAAAATAAAGGCACAGTTAAATTACGAGTATAGTGGTAGTTTTACAATCAAAAAAATGTTTCACTTTACAGCCACGTTTGATAGGAAGCAATAGGAAGGGTGTTGTAGGTACAATGTCGAAATAGGAACGTTACATATTGTTCAATCAATGTCAATAATATGTCAAAGGCTTGCTGATGGATCAGTGCACGCTTCAATCACGGGTTACACGGATGGTATACGCTATTGTATTTTAAAGAGAAGAACAATAGTATTTATCTATTCAATATTCGGAGAAAACGAGAGAAAGGGAAAGGACGTATAGGACTCGGAATGATCCTCTTGCTGTGCGTCTCCTCCGAAGATTAAAGGGAGGAAACGCATCTGCAATTTCACATGTCTAAGGGCATCGATCGCTTCGCTATTTCAGCGAATCCAGGTGACTTGCTCGTTCGCCACTTTATTATATGAAAAAAAAATAGAAATAATGGGGAATACATTTTTTTTTAATCAAGGTTTTTTTACAGACTTTATATGTAGATGTTACGAACACTTGTACTAATGGCGTGATTATTTTCAATTAACTTTTGTCTCTACTAAAAAAAATATGAAATCACATTTAATTTTGGTTCAATCACAAAAAGCTATTGCAACAATTTAATCTTCTATGTAAGCAGTTTTAATACAGCAGGGGGATTACCCATAGTACATTCGCTACGAAGCGATTCTATAGCAAACGTCAAAAATGTATGGAACTGACAATGTCAGTTTTTACATACATTTTTGACGTTCGATATCCGACGTGACAAGCACATGACTTATCGAATGTCAATGTAAGTTTCATACATTTTTGTCGATTCCATCAGCGATATCGCCAATCGAAAAGTACTTCGGGTAGCCTCCCTGGACAATTTTCTTTAATCACAATCTAAAACACGTAGAGCAATAAAGGCAGCGGGACTAATGTGGCGAGCACGCTAAGTCAAAGCACGTACCATGCGAGTCTCTGATCAGAGCAGACGCAATAACTACTTTTATGCTCCACTATTAATTGTTTTTCCCCTCTTTTTATATATTAGATTAAAATGTTTAAAACTTAAAAGGTAAATTACTTACTTATCCCTTTTTACCGACTTCCAGAAAAGGAGGAGGTTCTCAATTCGTCTGTTTGTTTTTTTGTTCACCGATTACTCGGCTCCTGACTAATAAAACATTCACGTATATAACAAAATCCTTACTTAAATGCTATTTTTTATTATTTTTGATACTAATTAGTGTAAATAGTAGTAGTAATATTAGTTCGACCCATGATGGCCTCCATTTTCCGCAACTTCACGACTAGCGCGTATATTGCGTGACTTCATACATATCTTTGAATTTATTCGCCGATATATGCAGGTTGCATCACGAATCACGATGTATTCCTTCACCGTAAGAGCGTCGGGTAAATATGTACATATGAAATCGAAAATCGAAAAACACATTGGTAGATGGCGGGATTCGAATTCGGGACCTACACACCAGAGCTACACACAAGCCACCGACGCCCTACTAATTAGCTTATAATATATAGATTGTAATATTTTTTTTCTATTCTATAATATCATAAAAAAACAATATCATACGTTTACGAAAACAACTAACCAATAAATCTATATAAATATTGAAGCGATATTATCGATCATTGTCCAAGTAAAGGCTGGAAGGACACCGTTCAGTCGCTAATAGGATTAAGGGACAAAAGACATAAATTATTTACTTTAGCACCGGAAACCATCCTATAAATCCCGCAGGTGGGGATTTATACGTCCGAGAAAATAACTACGTTGTTTACACTCAACTTCACACACCTACTTCCGTTAGCTGAAGCAATACTTATTAAGTTACTGCCTTATTTTTATAAAGAAATAATTAATATATTGATCACAGTTAGAAAAGGAATATGATGATGATGAAAAGGAATATGAAATGTTGTTTTGTCGCTCTATTTTCCTGGATAACGTATCTAAAGGTTTCAATTAATACGTAGTCAACATTAATAACAACTTCGGTAAATATGCGCACTATGGTTTGTCATACAGGATGACTTTTGAATTTGGCGGGAACCGCGTTAGAGTAGGTAGATAAACCAATGATTTTTATTCTTTGCACATGTGGGTAGAACGGAATACCCCACCCCTGCGGATAGCGTGGGCTCGCTGTTACCAGTCGTAACATGAACGTCATCGCGGTAGCTCACGGTCATCGTACAGTTTCGCTGGAGTATTTCAGTTCGCATTTACGGGAAGCGGTGCATCCGGGCAGCATCGCTGGCGCCCATTGACTATCAGAATGTGACTTATTGACTTGATTGATTCCGTCAGAAATATCAGGCACCTGCAGGCGGTGTACGTGGCATCACGTTGTTAAGTGCCACACCATCATTTCCTTTACAATATTACGACCCCCCTTGTGCATACGTAGTTTCAGAGTAAACTTTAAAATATAATTTATGTATAACTTTGTAACCAATGTATCTATTTCCATGTTCTTGTAACATGTAAATATGTTTACGCGTTAGAATACGTATTATAGATGCAAATAACAAGGTCTACTTTGAAACGTATGCTACTATTAAATGCACAAGGCAAAGAGATATTATACATAGAGGTAGCACTCCATACTAATTTGACGTTAAAAAGCGTGTCAAGAAAGAAATTATTAAAAAAAAAAAGCTTGCCAGTATCATGAAAAAAATTTCCAAGTTTGGGAAATTGTGTGATTTTTTTACATTTTTAAAATGAACAGTAGAATAAACTAAAACATTCATTAAAACGTTAATTATCGTTTTTCATTATTATTATTTTATTTAAAACAATTTAAATCCAAACAATTTTTAACAAAGACCATTTTTGTTTTATGGTTGTTATAAATTTTTAATTAGCGTTTTAAAAATGTTTCTATTAATTATTATATTAAACTGTAGTAAATAGTATGAAATACAATTTAAATTTGAGAAAAGAGGTTACACTCGTTCGACTTTTTATGTCGGCAAATGTAATTTAGAGGTTAACACTTAGGGAGATTTCCCTACATTGGACCTCC
Organism: Papilio dardanus tibullus; assembly: GCA_013186455.1. Classification (NCBI taxonomy): domain Eukaryota; kingdom Metazoa; phylum Arthropoda; class Insecta; order Lepidoptera; family Papilionidae; genus Papilio; species Papilio dardanus. The sequence goes on from QDHC01006030.1 coordinate 462,652, forward strand.
GGAGGTCAAATAAAATGCCTCACTTTTAGGTATCGAGTGTTCCATCTACAGTATAATATATCTTTGGCACAAGGTATAAGATGTAGCGGTTATTAAATAAACAATATTCGTGACAGTAATATTATGGGTTTACAATATTTGCAAGTGATATGTGCTATTTCGGAGAATCGAGATGGCCGCTTGCTCGTCTATCACTTTATAAAAAAAGTATTATTAATTTATTTAACTATAATTCAGAAGCTTATTTTCAAAAGTGGTCAACTCCATTTTTGCCAATTTAAAAAACAGCACTTTTGAAAATAAGCTCCTGAATTATACAAACGAGTAGAGATAATATTATTGGTTTGCTTAACTAAGCCAAGTTGAATACGATATTTTTTTTTATTTAATTGTTTCCAATTGGCACCACACTATGGAATTTTAATACACGGTAAGCCTAGAAGCTATGGTAAGCAAATCCCACTTATAAAAATGAAAGAAAAATATTTTTAGTAGTTAAAAATATAAAATCGCTATCGTTTATGTATTAGAACAAGCCGTAGTGTAAGGCGCGGCACCTCAGACACCGTAGCGTCGAATTTCTGGTACTTTGTTGAGTGCCCCTGGGACATGTTTCGGCGGTATATCGCATTACTGAATACCGTTCAATGGATGTACCTGTTTTTAAGTTAATTGATTAATGATAATATATTACTTCATTATGAGCAACGACTCTATTTTTTCGTAATTAGTTTTTTTTTAAATTTAACATTTTGACCTAAAATGCAATATTATGGATACTTTATAACTAGTTTTAGAATTGTCTTTATTTTAATATTTTGGAACTGGTATCATTTAGTTTTTGTTTTGTAAGAGAAGGGGCGAACGAGCGGTGGAAACACCGCATTGTTACGTTTCGAAACATTTCACGTATAAAGTTCGTGTGAAAAAGCAAAACCGTTGGCTAAAGGAGAGTGTAGTGGGAAAGGTCCCAGGCCGTAGTAAAAGGTTCTCGATCGTCGAAAGCTTTTAAGAGATGAGATACTTTGAACTGTCGCCGGTGACTTAGATGTGCTTTCAATTGAATCTTGCTTTTGTTTGATTTAGTTAATCGATTTTGTAAAATGGAACAAGATAATTCTAGATTAAGCACGTTTATTATCAAAAATATAGACATATTTTTTAACATTTTGATCTAAAATGCAACGCTTCAAAAATATTTTATAGCCTATACTGTTTTAACCGACTTCCAACAGAAGGATATTATCAAGTCAATGAGTTTTTGATTTTTGTTACTTTTCTTTCTTTGGTGACATCCCCATAGTTGCCATCATTTTTTTTGCAAAATAAAAGAATTAGGCGGATTTGTAGTCTTTAAATGTACAAATAAATTACCAATTAATTCAAACCATTTGTGTTTTAAAAATAATTTCCTTTTAAAAATGTCCAATTGTTTTATACATTTATTAGCTGCTGTGCGCGACTTCGTCCGCGCGGACTTAAATAACATAGCCTATGTTACACGGGGATAATATAGCTTTCTAATGGTGAAAGAATTATTAAAATCGGCCCAGTAGTTCTTGAGTTATTTCAATATATACAAAAATACAAAGTTTCTCTATTTATAATATTAGTATAGATATAGAGTTTAAAATTACTCCTGACGTAATAAAACTTATTCTTAGTCGTCATACCGACGTATGTGCAATAAATCATATAAATGATATAATTCTTGGTAACCATGATCCATGTACGGCGTTGCTTAAAGTTGACAGTTAACATGACAAAGCTTTTGAAGTAGTGGCCATGTCGTGTCGCTTCTTTCTTAGAAAAATTAAACGCAAAAAAAATCTTAGAAGCTGTGAGTAAGATGACTAGATGGGGTAGTGGTTTGTTTTATATTTCAAAAATAGGTCATATAACCGTCATATAATTCTTAGTTTAATCTTTATACATATTTGCTTTTATTTTAGAACGTTATACGCCATCGACAATTGATTGAGCGATCAGTCCTCCAATGTTAATTACTAAAAGCGAATCATTTTTAATGGTTAATCAACGAATGGTAAACTAAAAGGGAAGTAGGGTTGCCGTGGTAGAGGTCGCCATTATCTCTTGGTGACCTTTCAAATACAACACCAATAGTTGGTGGCCTTATATTTCAAATAACAAGAAAAAAAATTAGGAAATGGTAGCTGTGCTGGGAGTAGTCAAATGAAACATTTCTTCGGGAAGCATGAGCTACTACTATCAGCAGTCTCTTTCTATTCGTCAAGTCAAACAGTCGCCATTCCTGGGTTACCTTAGTTGTTACTTGATACTTGATTTGCCTCTTAGTTAAAGTTTAGTAAAGCAGAAGTAACTTTACTTCTGCTTAACTTAACTTATATCGTTATTCGAGCCTTTTTTATAATAATTCGGAAAGAGATTTCCAAAAATACTATATCGTTAATGGTTACAAGAACAAATTCGACGAACTTAGTAAATTACATTTTGTTTCCTTTCATGTGACATGTTTCAAATGCGGATTAAATTACTCTATTAAAAGCGCTCTTTGTTGTAAATGTTTCGCCTCAAAACTTAGTCAACAAACGCCACGAATTATATTTGACGGTATCACAAAAGATTTCAACAATATACAAGTTATAAGCCGCCGTGACAAGGTCTAAGTTACTTAGAGCAAGTTACAAGCAAACATTTTATTGTATTCATATACTTAGACGAATTATTTATTCAAATGTATGGACTTCGTATATTAAATATAATTTCTATAACATCGATTGAGTATATAAGGTAAACTCAAATGTCAATCTAGATTCTAGGAGTCAATAAAAGAGTAGGGTTCATATTGCAAAGTCTTTATGACTTAGTAAGTAATTAAATCTACTATCTACGAGTATCTACCATTTCATTGAAATCAGTTTTCACTATATTCTTCATTCGAACATTACTCAGGACCAAAAGCTTTATCGATGTGATAATATATCCCTCTGAGTACTCTTCTGAATCCTCGTCTTACACAAATAGTATATTTTCGAATAATATTCTGACGTGACAGTTGTTTTGTAGAATCTTCTATTACAATATTACTTCGGCGATGAACACGTACTTCAATGATTAAAGTTATTGCTGCAAAAGAAATAAATGAAGCAATTAAATTAGTTTAATATGAAATTAAATGAAAGTGCTTTCTTCTACCGGTCAAATTGGAGAGTGGCTCAAGAAGGCCGGTATTAAGAGTACGCGTAACCATCGTGTATGCATGCGTAGATGTATGAATGTAGATGAAGCGAGAGAGGTGTGTCAGAATCGTGCCTAAATGGAGGTCCATTGTCTCTGCCTACCCTTCTGGGTTACGGGATTGAGTTGTGTTGTTGTTGCTTTCTTCACACGTACCAGCTAAAAGGTATCCAATTCCTAGAAGACAAAATGCTCCTCGAAGCATCACAAGTGACACTGGTTCTAAACCAATAGTAGATTCCGATTGCATCTGAGAAAGAAACATAAACCATTAAATCAATTCAGTTGGTATATTAGCCAGATACGCGCTATGAAAATTTTTATATTGATTTTGGTATCCATGGTTTAATAATTTATTTCATAGTTTACCTGAGAGTTAGCAACAGAATCACCGGTAACATCAGCATTCTCGTTGTCGCTTTCAGTTACCGGTTCAGATCTTCTCGATTGTTCTGGAAGATTTTTGTATTCGTCTCTAGTCACTTTTGCCAGTATTCCTGCTTCGAAGAGATTCATAATCCTACGATATGTTTGTGTTAAATAATTTATTAGGACTTTCTTTGTTCATTTATATGGTTAATGCGATATTTGTTGGAGATATGAGTAGAGTTTAACCTACAGTAGCTTATAATACTATCTTATATTTTCTACTGATTGGATCTGAGCATAAAATAGGTGAAATAAAGACATAAATATTTACCAAGTACACAACTTACACATCATTAAAAGTTTCCAGGTAAGGACATCCGATTTGCAGCGCGATAGCTGAATATCTAGTGTACAACTTTTCACTCAAGTGAAAATTATGAGAACCTGGAATATAAAATACTATCCTAGATAAAAATAAAAATTATTTATTTAAAAATTCAAGAATCATTGGGAGCAACTTTTCTGTTCTCACTTTATATATGTAGGTTTGGTACTAATTATTGTTCGTTGTCAAAATCTTACTCTTTATCCCTGATTTATCCAGTCACTTCCTTATTAGCGATCTTTTCTTAGGCGTCCTCCTTCCTAATAATTGTAAAATGGAATCTAGTTTATCAAAAAAATGCATTACCAAAACGTTCAGTATCATAAAACAGGGTCTCTCTGCCCCCGAGCACAGCGATTCTCTTGTGAGCGAGCACCAGCCTCACACCAACTTCCACGCTGCGAACACGCTGGAGTTTTTGTCGTTGCATCAGTTTCGCCAGACGTCCGTATACACCCGTACCATTCTGTAACATTTTCTTGTATCAGACAAAAAACTGTTACTGTGAATATCTCGGTGAAATCGACTCCAATCATTGCAGTAACTTACGAATTAAGAAAGAAACCAATTCAATTTGATCCAGATTCATTTCAGTTCTTTGTCTTCTTTCTGTTATAAATATATTAAATAGACTATGTACCTCTAAAATAGTGAGAGAAGAACTATGCCTTTCCACAACTAGTTCATACTTTCTATCTCTCATTGCTTCTTCTAAGGCTTCGAGTGTGCCAATAGGTTGCTCTCTAGCCGGTCGGGCGAGTAGGCTGGTGAGATTCGCCGAGTACATGTCACCGATCACGTATGTCGCTCCGAGTGAAATTAGTACTGATACTAAGCGAGCTTTATGAGTACTGGATGGTTCTTTACTTGAAGCTGTTAAGAGACGAAGAGTAGGTTACTTTTTTGTTTCTCACTTAGTCTGTTCAATGGTATTTATGATCATCCTTTTGACTTTGATTTTAACGTATCATTTTTTTACAGATTTAAAATGCTTACACTGCCTTAAAAAGAGTGTGGTCGTGAACCAGCAACAATCGTTAAACAGACCGAGTTGGTCTTGACGTCGTCGTTGCCAAAAAGATGGCGCTGCGATCACAACCCACAACGCCGGTCCCGTGATCAGTAATGTAGCGAAGACTAAAGGCCAAACCTTGGGAATAAATTGCAATATTTGATTAGCTAAAACGAAACCTATTTCATTTGAAGATACTGCTTAATTAGGATTAACACTCTGACTTAGATAATCTTAGATGGCTTCTTTTACTAAAATGAGTAAATACAGTCTAGATTCGATTCTGATTGTAACCATTTTAGAAGACCAAAGTTTTGTTACATATATTATTATTTGTATGTTAGAGGATGTAGTTAAGCACACTTACTTCCCATCTAAAAGGCCGTATGATAGCAAGAGTTTCACTCAGCTTGGCGGGCGCGTGCGTCAGGAAAGCGCCTGAGTCAGCTAAAGTTACGAATGAGAATTCCACAGCTTGCAAACGTTCCCATGTTATTGTTACATCTCCAATGAAAAAATCCGCTTTCTAAGATATCAATAGAAAGTTTACTGCATAGAAACATCAGTAGTAAAGACATGTTTTTAAAGGAATCAGCCAGAAAAAGATTAAAATATTACATTTTAGTTGTTAGGTTCATCAATTTAAACGATGTTTAGCTTTATTTGTTAAATTAGAAATACTTACCCGTTTCCAAATTAATCCAAGAGTTCCTTTAAATGTACCGTTAACCGAAATACTGGAACCTTGACTTCTTTCTGGTGGATCATAATATTTGTATCTGTTTGAACAAAGTTATTGAACATTTAAAATGTTTCTATTTCGGTTAAAGTTATTACAATTATAAGTACCTGAAATTTAACCTCTTCGATATTAAAGCTAACAATTTGTCATCTCTGCCTCCAGTTACTTCTACTGTTGAATTGTTGTTGTATTTTACAAAGTGCCACGGAGGAGCCTGAATGGAAGCGTTTTTAGTTATTATTATTTAAATTGGTGTTAATGTATTGATAGATTCCAAGTCACCCAGACAGAAAGAGTGACATGGAGGATGAATGATAGGCGAAAAGGATAATACCTGCAGCGCTAAGAGAACAAAGAGCGAGAAATGGGGTATATAACAATAAAAATATCACAAAAATAGATAGATAAAGATACATACATGTAATACGGGTACATTAAAGACACGTTCATGAAAATTCTTGTAAACAACATTAGCAGGTGGTAGTACAGGCAGCCTGTATATTTTTCCTGCCCACCAGTTCACTAAGCCGAGATGATTCAATCGGTTTGGAGTTGCCTGGTTATAGTAGATTCGGAACCTGGGGAATTAAAAACTATTTTACAAACCTTGTAAACTCTCTCTTTGTATAAGTTTTATGCATCTAAATTATTGATTTATGTATTAAAACCCATTATGAAACTTACACGCTTTCTCTAGGATAGGTAATAACGGCAACCCTCATAGCTTCTTTCATAGCACCTCGGAACCTCAAACTGATCTCACCAACCGGCCAATAAAATATGTAGAGAATGGACCGATAGATAAAGTTGTTTTTCGTGAACTGTGAGAGAAATCACATATTTAGTTATACATTTTTTTTAGAGAAAGTTGATACTTTGAAGCCGAAAATGTAAACTGGAATTAGGTACCTCTGAAAGTAAATTTTCGCATTCAGTCGGTTGACAAAATATAAGACTCGTTCTTTCAGTCCATGTGTCTAAACCTTTTTTCAGAAATTTGAAAAACTGAAAATATTAGTTTATATTACATTTAATTCTGAGATTTCTTGTCGTAGGTCAAGCCCCACTTCAGGTCATCGTATCACCCAAGTTTGTTAGTATTTTTACTTTTAAGAAAGTGAAGGGTGTTAAAGGGGTCTTGGAGAGGGGATAATAATTTAAAATCGAACTTCGCATAGAAATAATCATAGTGACATAGACAGCTAGTGTCGAGCTCGACTTCATCCGCGCGGAACAAAAAAAATAGTAAGTAGCCTACGTGTTCTTTAAGACTATGTTTACATGTATGCACAATTTCATCGAAATCTTTTCAACCGTTTCGGAGGTACCTTCACAAACGCCCAACCATACATCTATACAAAATGTTGCATTCATAATATTAGTAAGAAGTAAGAATTATTTACCGATGCTTGATTCTCATCTGAAGTTAGATCCATATTCACTACTTGTATATTATTATCATTAAGATGACAAATTAGTTCGAATATATCGGAAGATCTGTGGACAATATAAAATTAATTCACTATAAGAGACTTATTTTATACACTAGAATAAATACCTGATGTTAGTAGAATTCCCTCGGACTATAGTCAAAGAATTAACCGGAATTCCTTCAGCAATGTTTGCTACGGCGAGTGAAAAGTCTTTAGGAAGTTTCGTTAAAATTTCCGGAGCTATAACATCAAAAATATTTAAAAAACCAGAACAAAACGACAGACAAGCTAAGAATATTAAAAGAATAATGTTCATCTTTAAATTAATAGATTTATTCCTCAATGCAAAAATTGTTTCAATTTTCGAGAACACTCTAACTAATGGAATAAACGTAACCCTTAATTTTCTTTGGATATTATTCTATTTCATATCATAGATTATGTTGAAAATAGAATTGTAAACGACTTTGAATTACATGCATTAACAACTTCCAGTAATTATAGTAGTATGCGCGTGTTTAACGCATTTTGTGACTTGATAAACGTCTATTATGGTTGCCACTGTGTAGATTTTTTTTTTAATTTAATCTATATCATCTTTCTCTACTCGTAGATTTCGTTTTATTCTTGTTTATTCTACACTCAATGTAGTTTTAGGAGTATTAGAGGTATACTCAGGGACTTTGTTTTTACGATAGTTAGTGTTTACTTTGGTAGTTTAATCTATGTGCCTATTATAATGTCCATCAATAAGAATCGGACAGGCGTTTAAATATTGTAAGAGAATATGATCTGGCATTTAACATTGAAAAGGTTAACTTGTGCTGTATATAACTTATGATTATGTGTTGTTTAATACTAAATTAAGTGAGGCTAAGCTTTAAATTGGCAGTAGGTATGTTTAAAACTTTATCTAAAAAGTTTCCAATTTGATTAGGCTGTACAAAATATTAGCAGATTCTGAAAAGATTTTAAGACGTGAAGATAATTTTATTTAGTAAAGCACAAAGCAACTTTGAAAGGTCTACGTTTCAGTGATAAATACTAGTATTAAAAACAAAGAAACATGTCCTTACGTAATCCAATTGCTCGGATTAACAGGGTAATAATTGTGTCTAATGAATTTAACCGAATTCGATGAGCGCTTTAATTACGTCCCTAACGAGACAGCCATTATTATGACGTCCATTATCCGACAAAATTAACAGATCATTAGCGAAATTATTCTGTCATCAAGAGCCGAAAGACGCATATTCCAGTTTTAAGTGCTATAATACTGAACTGCTTTCATTAATAATATTGTTATTAGTATTTTTATAACGCTAATTGTTATGTTTTGATTAATAATTGAACTTAATAATTATAACACCAGCAATTAGCATAGTTTAATACGTTTTAGAAGATTGAATTCGTTATAAATAATTAAATAAAGTACCGTTTCTAAAGTGGGCTTCTTTAATTGTTTTTAAGCCGATCTTAGTGACACCAAAACCAGCTTAAAGGTTTTTTTTTTATAAGAGAAGGGGACAAACGAGCGGCTGGATCACCGAAGTGATCTTCGACGCCCATGGACATTAGCAACACTCGAGGAACCTCAAATGCGTTGCCGGCCTTTAAGGAATGGATAGGCTCTCTTCTTGAAGGACCCTAAGTCGTAACAGTTTGGAAATACTGCCGAGGACAGACCATTCCACAACTTGGCTGTGCGGGGCAGAAAGTTCCGCGAAAACCACACGGTTGTGGATTGCCAGCCATCAAGGTGTTGTGGAAGGAAGCTGGTGGTCTGCCGTGTCGTTCGATGACGAAACTCGGCGGCAGGAATAGTTCCAAACAATTCTTCAGTCTACGAGATCTACGTTCGTCCAGTTATAGTTAACTACTATACAGATCAACTGCGTGTTTAAAACCGACGTTACTAACTGAGTACTATTAAAATATCACTTTGTAAATTAAAACATAAGTGATTTCACTAAAATATTTATAAAATCTAGCACCTAGTAAAAGTTCAAAAACGTTGCATTGTATGCAGCTTTAAAATTTCTAGAAAATTAACACGCAACCGGCAAAGCGCTAACGGACTTTGTTAATCTTTTTTTATATCTGCCAGCTACAGTACTTTAGCGTGCAAACAGGCTCTTTACAGAGAACTGATTTTACGAATTTGTAAGGAAACTGAAATTTTTAGCTTTAATTGCTTTTGAAAAGGAACTTAATTTATTTAAGACGTCGGGTATAAAGCAACTAATTTACATACTTTAAATGCATCTGGATTTAAAAGTAAAATTTATTTCAAGAAATTATAGTATGTAGTTCGACCCATGATGGGCTCCATTTTCCGCAACTCCACGACTAGCGCGCACTTTGCATGACGTCAAACATATTTCTGAATTTCTTTGCTGATATGTGCAGACATCACGATGTTTTCCGTCACCATAAGAGCGTCGGATAAATATGTACATATAAAAATCGAAAATCGAAAATTTGTAAACATTGGTACATGGTGGGATTCAAACTCGGGACCTGCAGTATACAAGTCAAGAGCTAGACTGCTGAGCCATCGACGCTCTATATCTCAAAGTTAAAAATAAAAAATTAAGTTACTCGTATTTAAAATCTTGTACGGTTATTATTGCATTTGCTATGGCTTACTATAAATTGAACATTTACAAAATCCTATCCTTTAAGTCAGGAGTGACCCTAGCCCGTGGACCCCCATCAAACTATCAACTCCGAAATGAATAATTGCCTTGTAGTATCAGTGTGTAATAACAACAGAGGGCGCTATAAGAATGTCATCAGTAACACTAGCTGATGGAACTTTATAGTATAGAATTTACTTTGACATTATAAGGAGAATACTACTAGAAAAATTTTCAGTATAGCTAAATAATTGCCGGCCGGCTAAAATAATTGTAGGTAAATAATGAACTGATAACTAGAAAAAGAAAATTTCCTTTTATGAATTCTGAAAAGGATATTTTTGAATAATTTATTCAGATTTGTAAATTTTATAAGACAAATTATCTGAATTTTTTCAAATGAAACAATATTATTCTTTTCCTCGCGAAGCTTTCCTTGGGACGTAATTTATAAATTTCCTTTGGTATAGTAAAATATGTTTCGGTCAATTCACAATTGTCGATCGGCTCGATTAAATTACGTACGTGCTGGGAGAAAGCTTTGTGCGTCTTGTTCGGGACTGTACAATCGACAAGAACATGGAATACTTAGAATTTCTTATCAATTTTGCTCTAGATAGTACAATAGTACAGTCTGCAAGAGAAGTGTTAATAATTATTATTAGTTTTTTTAAAAAGAACCGATATTTTTGTACCGCTAATTTAAAGCATTGTTAATTTTCACACTATCTTCTTCTATTGACCTAAGTCAGGATGAAAAATAACACTCTGTAGCAGCTGTTTTAAGTTAGCGGACCATTATGAATAAGGGGGTTGATCTTAAGAGTAGGTAATTTGGCTTTGGGGGGTGGTGTCTGAGTTAACAGTTCATTTCGAAAAAGGGGTCACTTGTCAAAATAGTTTGGGAGTCCCTGGTCTAGTATGGTATATTTTATGTCAGTTTCTATGCCTATATACTCGTAGATTTTAAAGAATTAACCGCGATAGCAGTGCCTTTTCCACTGGGCCAGAAATTCCTGTTAACCTATAGCAGTTAAATTATAAACTGACAATTGCTGAATATTATCTGTAATAAAGTCTTGTACTCTGCTTCAGAGTCCATATTTAATGAAATCCCTGACGATGTCTATATTCTCGTATTGTTTGCGAAATGCGATAGATGTCGCTGAAATTAGTTTTCGGTCTCGGCTCGCTACGTCCTGTTGTCTGTTAATTGATTTATGTAAGCCATTTCCTAGAGGGGTCAGATTTAATAGATTTGTTGCTCTTTGCAAATTTTAGACGAAATTGAATTGTTAATAATTATTTATTATACTAGTGTGATTGTCAAAACCTATTATAATTGGCAAACTTGATTTTTCTTTTCTTTATCAAATTGTTATATCCGTGTAAAATGTTAAATGCTTTAATTTATTCGACCATTCCATGGTTTGGAAGTATAAATATTTTTAGCAATTCCTTTAACCATTTCGATTTCTAGTTATATTTTTGTACTGAAAGGTTTGGATTTTATAACTTTTATATTTTTAGAATTGTAACCGAAGCTTTTACAAAAATTGGATTGTTCAATTCATTTTTTACTTTCATATATTTTAACAATTTTACACTTTCCCAAACTATTTTTTTTAGTTTTTGTTTTAATGTAATAAAAATATTATCACTAGCTTTACTATTTACTTAGGGTATACTTAGACGAAACTTATGTTACTTAAATTGTCTATTATAAGTGAAATAAACTTCCTAATCTCGTACTTTCCTAGACGCAACTTATCACTCTCATTACAAATTCCACGAAAGTTGGAAACCTGCAAAGGTGTTACTTAAGATTATAGAATTTACGTTAACTTAGGTTGAAACTTAAACTTAGCTGTTAAACTTGTTATTGGTATAAACTGTGAAGTTTAAAGGCGATCTTGATTAAGGAATAAACTATTTTTTACTTTTAAAGTAAACCATTTTCATGAGTGAGAAAATAATCTCGTCACTTAATAAGAACGAAAATAGCAAACGTGGCAAATGGCAAACGAACGATTCGCCACCAGGATTCGCTGAAACATCCGAAGCGACGCGCTGCCCATTGACATCTGCAATTGCAGATGCGTTGCCTACCCTTAATCTACGGAGGAGGAGATGCACAACAAGAGGATAATACCTCTTTCTATGCGTCACCCGCCTATCCACTTCCCCTTCCCATCAATTCCCCATAAGGAAATAACAGGAAGAGAAAATGGACTAAAATTAGGCTTCCGGCACCACACTCGTCGGAACCACGGAATAGCTTCCATTTGACGCCTGCTTTCTGTGTGGTCGTGGTATTTCAGCGGGCGAGCCGGATAATTCGTGCGATGATGTTAAAGCGGGCTCTACCACTGTTAATTATATATCTATTAAAAAGAAAAGAGTTAATACAACAAGCTATGTTTATAAAGAAAATAAAATGATTAATAAATGAAATGAAGCCATTAAATTACTCTAAAAGCTTCCGTTAGCTAATGGAAATCATAAATAATTCAATTTTATATTAAACTTTAATTTAAAAGTCGAAATATTTTAATACAAGATAAATACTCCTATCTGAATATTTGAAACATAACAGAAGTAGATAGAATAGTGTTTTCAAGCGATTTCGTCCGCCGGGAATAAAATAAATTAATAAATATAGTTTCTAATGGTTGAATATTTTTTAAATTAGTGCAGTAGTTTTTTAGTTATTCTAATAAATACAAAGTTAAGTAGGGAACCTGTATTATTTTTGGATTTAAAACTTCATACAAACTTAAATATTGATCATGTTTTAAATTGAAGTTTATTTTTAACCGACTTCCAACAGAAGGAGCTTATCAAGTCAATGAGTATTTTTTATGTAAAGAATTACTCAGCGAGTTCTGATCCGATTTACGTGGTTTTTATTTTTGTTTCATTTAAAATAGCAGCTTAAAAAAACTATAAAGTCGTTTTTTAGTTATTTCTAATAAACATGAAATAAAAAAATATATATTTGGTTTCTCGGCTTACGTAGCCTAAGCTACAGGGCCTATGAAAGATTCTAATGTACCTGTTTGTAGCTCTTTATGTGTGCTAATTTAAAATCCGCGGACATATCTATCTTCTATGGTTTTCTCAGAATATTATTTTAAATACTAGAGTGGAAATAATTAAGTAGTAATTTATTTTACGAGGATTACTAGAGCGCTCGAATAAATGTCGTAGCCTCGGGTCGTGTTTTGCTAAAATAGAATATCTGTCGTTGAAATGAGTTTTCGGTCCCAGAGCCCCGCGTCTTGTACCGCCTTAATTGATTTATATCATCTATATCTGTGATCTATTACAATGTTTATTGCTATGGTTATATGATAGAACTTGGATAAACGAGACTCCGAGGGACCGCGATATTTCTCTCCCTTATAAGGGTCTCTATAATCCGAGTTTCTTGCTAATGGCGGCAGCTCGAAGGGACCATAGAATGTCTCTCGCTTAGTCTTGTTTGACTGTAAATGGTAAGCGTAAGTGGCTTTCCGGGGGAGGGAACGCATAGGGAGAGGATCCTCTTGCTGTGCGTCTCCTTCTTCGAAGAACAGGGTAGGCAACGCATCTGCAATTGCAGATGTCTATGGGCAGCGATCTTTCGCTATTTCGGCGCGTCCTGGGCTTACCCAACATGCTTTTCCATCGGCGATTTCGCTGTTGGAATCGACAAATTTGTATAAAATTGACAGTGACGTTCGATATCTCATACGTGAAAATCACATGATTTTATCGAATGTCAATGTCCGTTTCATACATTTTTGTCGATTCCATCAGCGACATCGCGGATCGAAAAGCATGTTGGGTAAGCCCACTGGTGGCCGCTTGCTCGTTTGCCACTTTATAAAATAAAATTAAAAAAAGTACATTTAACCCATAAGAAAACATTTAGTTAAACAGTAATGGGAAAAACCGAAATTACATGCTAAACACTGTCCCTGTAGTTTACAACTGTAATTGAAAGTTTGTATGAGACACCTTCAATCATCCATTGATCCATCCACCGATCAAAACCTTCGCGTTTATTAGTAAGAAGTAAAATATAATTTACCATAAACAGAACTAGTTGTTGTTCGTGACTACGTCCGCGTGGACTTAAAATATAGCCTATGTTACTCGGGGATAGTGTAGCTTTCTAACGCTGGAAGAATTTTTGAAATCGGTTAAGTAGTTCTTTCAATACATACAAAATACAAAGTTTCTCTCTTTATAATATTAGTATTGATTACCATTTACCGAAATACCGTTTTGTATATTTATATTTATATAAAAACTCTTTTATTTACTTACTTTAGTAGAAGATTAATGAATGTGGTCAAATCCAGTCGTCAGCATTGTTCTCATGTTCGTGTTGTTTTATAAAGGTTTTTATCATTTCAAAATTCTGCCATTCGTCAAGTTAATAAATTCATTGTTTCGTGTCTATTTAACACTAGCTGAGGCTCGCGACGCTTGAAATTAAAAAAAAAATGCCTATGTTACTCGGGGATCATATAGCTTTCTAATAGTGAAAGAATTTTTGAAATCAGCCAAGTAGTTTTCGAGGTATTTCAAAACATACAAAAATACAAATCTTTTATCTTTATAATATACTAGCTGTTGTGCGCGACTTCGTCCGCATAGAATTAATTAACATAGCCTATGTTACTCGGGGACAATGTACCATTCTAGTAGTCAAAGAATTTTTGAAATCGGCCCAGTAGTTCTTGAGTTATTTCAATACAAACAAAAATACAAAAATCCAAAAATACAAAGTTTCTCTCTTTATAATATTAGTATAGACTGAAACCTGTAAGTAAGAGTCCAAGGGTCCGCAATATTTGTATCGCTTATAGAGGTTTCTGTCTAATTCGAGTTTCTCTCTTATGAAAATCGTCCCTCGGGACCGTAGTGTCTCTCGCTTATAGACGTTTCTCACTAATCCAATTCTCGCTTATCCAAGTTTGACTCTTTTAGTATAGATGAACAAATAGCATATGTATTCAACATCAAGATTGTCGGAGGAGGGGACATTTACTAACAAATAATTAACAGTTACAACACTATTACTCCTATAAATCTAATCAATATACGCCTTGAGCCTGTCTAAATATTTTGGCACGTGCGCTAATTTCGTGTCTCCAATCAAGCTGCGAGCAGATTGCACCTGGAATACTATTCACCAAGTAATACTTCAAATGCTACAACTATGTGAATATGGCGGGGGTGGGCACGTATAGAAAGAGGAATTATCCTCTTGCTGTGCGTGTCGTCCTCCGTAGGTTAAGAGTAGGCAACGCATCTGCAATTGTAGATGTCTATGGGCAGCTTTCGCTTCGCTATATCAGCAAATCTAGGAGACCGCTTGCTCGTTTGCCACTTTATAATTTAAAAATCACCTTTAGATGTGTCTTTACTAAGTAATATGCAAGTCACTGGATATAACAATATCACCATCATTATTATAAGCTCACTATACGACTTCTCTGAGAGGCTTGGAGCCAATCCTGTAATAGATTTGACACCTAGACCCACTACAGGTTCCCTAGGATCGTGCAGGAGTTCAGTGCATGGCCCCGGAAAGTAACTGGAGATCCCGTGACCATGGCAGCCGCTCTTGGATGACATCGAGATACCCAGGGGGTTTTTGTTGAGTAGAAATCTTACACATGACCCTGTGTTTCCTTTGTAAAGCTGCGTATCTTTTAATTCCCCCTGATACCAAAAAAGCCCCAGTGCTTGTTAGTATTATAAAATTACTAGCTGTTGTGCGCGACTTCGTCCGCGTGAAATTAAATAGCCTATGTTACTCGGGGATAATATAGCTTTGTAATGGTGAAAGAATTTTTGAAATCGGCCCAGTAGTTCTTTAGTTATTTCAATACAAACAAAAATACATAAATACAAAGTTTCTCTCTTTATAATATTAGTATAGATATAGATTGACTGCATTTTATACACATTTGATGATTGAAAATTAATATTAATAAAAAATAAAAACCCTATAATTTATATAAGAATAAATAGACATTAAAAAAAAAACAGGTTAAACCGTTTAGATTAAATAAGGTAATAACAGGAGACCTGCGAAGCTTATTCTGTGCTGTATAAAGTAAATATTTTTTATACTAAAGCTTGCTTTAATCCAATAACCTATTTTCCAGCTAACTGAACGAATAAGCCTGATGACTCCTGAAAGCGATCACAACTCAAGGAGGCGCTTATTATGAAATGACAGCTCTTATAAGACCTATATTAGAATGAATTATTTTTCATTAAATTCCATTGCATTTAACTACTTTTTACACGTCTATTTATTATTATTTTATAAGTTTAATCTAATTAATGAAACATATTTTAATTGCATATAAAGTGCTTGCGACGTCGTCCGCGCGGAGTTAAAAAAATATAGACTAGGTTACTCGGGGATAATGTTGCTTTCTAACGGTGAAAGAATTATGAAATAGGCTTATTAGTTTTTGAGTTATTTCCATACATATAAAAATATCTTTCTCTTTTATAATATCAGTATATACTAGCTGTTGTTCGCGACTTGGTCGACGCGGAATTAAAAAAATATAGTCTATGTTACTCGAGGATGTAGCTTATTAACGGTGAAAGAATTATTGAAATTGATTAACCGGTTTTTGAGTTATTTCAATACATACAAAAATACAAAGGTTTTCTCTTTATAATATTAGTATAGTTTAGCATTTATTTCGTATCTGGCCTATCAATTTTTTTGTGTTAAAACATTCTATTTTCTCATAACTATATAAGTTAAAATAGTCAAGAAAATAAACTCAATTAAGTATTATTGTCAAACTGATCCGAACAGATTCATTGTTGTTGAATCGGGTCTTAGTGAACCCGCGCCTTATTCTCCACTTGGCTGGAAAATTAGAAGTTAGATGACACGCGATATCCAACCTCGACTATACAACCTCCGTACAACCTTCCGTATAAACAATTTTTACAAAAATAACGAGGGAATGCTTGTGTAGAGTTAAATTGAAGTTTTATCAGCATTATAATGTTTAATTTGAAAAGATGACGCAAGTTTTTGTTATTTTCAATTTTATTTTTTAAATTACAGCAGTTAAATTAAACCGTTTTTTTAAGTTTTATGTTTGAATGTCAAATAAAATATTATGTTCTTTTTTATTTATAAATAATTTTGTAAAGAGTTAAAAATGTTGAGTAAAAAGAGTTCAGTCTGTTGAGGAATGTAGACAATGGAGGTAACGCGGTAGAGCCGTGTCCGTCATTAAAAGCGTCCCGCTGTTCTGTTTGTTTTGGTTGAAAAAGGGAAAAATATTCTGTTGTCGAGGTCAGATCAATGTTGCGAATAGTTTTTTTTTTAGAATACGACTTATAATAATTGTACTAACGTGCTTGAGAGATAAGAAGTTACTGTTATCAAAAATCTCTAAATATATTAAAATACTAGCTTTTTTCACGACTTCGTCCGCGTGGAATTAAAAAACATAGCATACGTTACTCAGGGATAATGTTGCTTTCTAATGGTGAAAGAATTTTTGAAATCGGCCCAGTAGTTCTTGAGTTATTTCAATATATACAAAAATACAATGATATAAAAATACAAAGCTTTTCTCTTTATAATATTAGTATAGATAGTTACAAATAGTTTCGAATTTCATATGTACACATTTATGAAATTGCGGAAAATGGAGCCCATCATGGGTCGAAACCTTTAACCTTTTTACAAAAATAGTAGTCTCACTACATTTACTTAGTGTATAGTGTATATTAAAGTAAATTCAAATAGTTCCCATAAGAAACTGGGAACAGTTTCGCGACATTTCCTCGAATGCGGGCGCTAAGTAAATCGCGGTCCCAACGCGGCGCTCGGCGCCTGCACCTGCACAAAACTATTTTATTTCCAAACTTACATTAAATGCGGGCACATAAAACAAGTTGAAAAAGCACCTTGCAAGCTTTTTTTATTTATCAACTTCAACTTTATAACATTTTAATAGCAACCGAAAATATGGATTATTTTATACTAGTAGTAATAAATGTCCAAGGGGATCGTTGACAACTCGGTGTTCACGCCACTCGTTTGCCCTCTTCTCTTATAAAAAAAACAATCAAGACATTTTATTAATCCAAATAACTGGTAATTTTGTTAAATGTTTATTACCTTTATCTAGCTTTTCATTTGTAAATCAATGATGGTACATAATTTTAGACTAAGAAAAAATCTAGCAAGAGTCTTATAAAAATCTTGAAAAATCTTAAATTATAGTGTAGAGATTGCAATCCAATAGATTCACCTGACATTCTCGTCCGTTGCTCCAATACTCACGTACTCTATATTGTATTTGAACAACAACGGCTGAAAACAATTCCCCAGTGAGGCAAGGTGGAATTCTTTCAGGAAAGTTTCAACCGGAGTAAGTTATGCTCGGCGCGTGGGCCTATACAAAGCCTCGTCGGTTTACAACATTTGGTATCACTCGAAAACCTATAGAATTGTTTTCTTTACTTCTAAATTATATTACCTAATTTTATTTAGACCAAAACATATTTAATTAAAGAATTAAAGTACTTAATTCTTTAATTAGAATAAAATATTAAATATTAAACAGAACACTTCGTTTTTTTTATTTTGTTCACAAATCCTTGTGTTAAACAACCGGTAAACAATTACATAATTTTTTTAAATTTTTGTCTTGAAATTTATAGTATTAAAAAGTGTCAAAACATTTTGTAAAAACCTCATAAATCTATACTAATATTATAAAGAGAGAAGCTTTGTATTTTTGTATGTATTGAAATAACTCAAGAACTACTGAGCCGATTTCAAAAATTCTTTCACCATTAGAAAGCTACATAACTCCCGAGTAACATAGGCTATAGTATTTAATTCCACGCGTACAAAGTCGCGCACAACAGCTAGTACGAAAAAAATTACTAATAATAAATTCACAATACAGACGAGATCATTAAATATTGTCTTTACTAGTTTGTAGATTTAAAGATATTTCTACGAAATAGATTAAATTGGAATATAACGCTTCATCGGATCTGTTCGATTTAATTTATTGAGAAACACACTAATGAGTCAAAGGACCGCCGACATCTCAGATTCTAGTTTTACTTGCTACATATTTATTTAGTTAGTTTAAATTTTAATAAACGTCTTTCGATAATCTACAGTTTAACAAAATTTTAAATAAAACAAATATTTTTAAGTCGAAATAATAGCCGCCCATTGATCGAAATTCGACCATAAAACATAATTAAAGAATTATAAAAGCAATATCCGCTTTATTCCGAAACGAGAATCAGCGTTGTACTTTCTATGTTTGGTACTGGACTGGTACATACATTTATTACAGAATATCTTTGTTCCTAGTACTTTTTATGATAAATAATTTGGTCCAATGAGACCCCTGGTCTATCTTATTTATCATGTTTAGGTCCTCCAGTATCGTATAATCGACGACTTATTGGACCTCGTATGTCGCAGTACTTTTTTTTCGGAATAAGGGGCTATGACCTTACTCAGGTTAACTTCAACTGTGTCACACGTTGATTCGTTTGGGTAATTTCCTTAAAAAGGGGTAAAATATCATTGTACCTATTACTACAGTGACTGAGGTCCTTATTACGAATACTTTCACTTAGGTTGTACGAACCGTTTAAATAACAATATATTTGATATCAGAGATTGAATTCATTTTTCATACTAGTTCATAAAACTCTTTGAAATAGCAATCGTTCAATATTCTATCTCGCGTCAGTCTGTTCAAGAACGTATATTTATTTCCAATTTTATATTTCAAACGTATTTTCGAAAATAACATTAAGAAATGATCCTTCAACGGCTTATTCTGATTTATAAATTTAATGAACACCTTGCGACGAATATATTAATTATATTAAACACTACTTAGCTGTTGTTTGCGGCTTGATCCGCGAGGAATTAAAAAATATAATCTATGTACTTGGGGATCATGTAGCTTTCTAATGGTGAAAGATTTCTGGAAATCGGTCAAGCAGTTTTAGAGTTAATTCAATACATACAAAATTACAAAGTTTCTCTCTTTATAAAATTAGTATAGTTTGATATACAGTCAAACCTCGATATGCGAGACAAATATCGCGGTTGGACTCTTAGCCCATCCAGGTACAACTGTATGTTCAAAATGATTGTATACCATGTTATCTTATGAACAAAGATTCCACTCAATAAATTTCCCTGCATTTATTTAAACAGTTTATTTACTGTGAGTAAATTTGGCATATAAATGGCTTATAATTTGTGTATAATATTTGAACAGGAATACGGCGTTGAGATAAAACGAGAGGTTAACGAAGCGAGGTCGTCACACTACACGTGTCTGTCAAATATTTACTTCTTTAGGCTTCCGAGTTGAATATTATCATACAGGAAAAATAAATAGAGAAAATATTTTTATATAGAAACTTACAAATATGTCTACTTGTCCGTTCTTTTGAAATATAATCTATATCCATACTAATATTATAAAGAGTGAAACTTTGTATTTTTGTTTGTATTGAAATAACTCAAGAACTACTGGGCCGATTTCAAAAATTTGCAAGCGGTCACCTGGATTCACTGAAATAGCAAAGCGACCGCTGCCCATAGACATCTGCAATTGCAGATGTGTTGCATGCCCTTAATCTACGGAGGATGAGACTTACAGCAAGAGGACATTACTTATCTAGAAAAATAAGTCAGAAAAAAATATTCACGTAAACTTAAGTTCAATTTATTTGGTAGAATAAACACGAAACATCAGTCTTTCACTCGTCCGTCGAAAAGAAAATAGAGCAAGCTTCTAATTCGTTAGTCTCGGTGTGACGCAACAAAAACTTGATTGGTCGAACGAATTGATTTGTGTTCACCGACGTTTTTATTAACGTATACTTTCTAGCTTTGAAAGTCTTTTTAACCAAGGTATTACGGAACGGACTTTTTTAAAATATCTTTGTTCCAAAACTATCGACACTTTGATGTCCTTATAGGGTTGGTGCACCAGTTACCGTCCACCAGATCGATATTACTTCCGTCATTTCAGACGTCACTCCATAATGAATTACACATAAATGAAGATTTCAAGCATAAAAAACTCATTTTTAAATATCTCGAAAATTGCATATCATTAATTTTATACAATAGACAGGATGCTTTTAATGAAGGACCTTTATTCTCACTTTATACCTATTGTTTCAGTATGTGATGGAACTGATGTGCCTTATTAGGACTTTATAAGTAACACTAACTGTTGCTCGCGATTTTGTCCGCGTGGAATTAAAAAATGTAGCCTATGTGACTCGGGGATAATATAGCTTTCTATGAGTGAAAAATTTTTTGAAATCCGCCCAGTAGTTCTTGAGTTATTTCAATACATACAAAAATACAAAGTTTCTCTCTTTATAACATTAGTATAGATTTAGAATGACTTGCATCATATAACCAGTTAAATTTAAAGTTAATTATAACAGTGACAATTACAGTAACGTTAACATATTCTAAAAGTTGTTGCACCAAGAAATCTAATGTAAAAGTTATAGTTAAAAGGGTTACAAGATTAAAAGTTCTCCCTGAGATTTACACGGATATTTTTTACAACGGGAACACTTTAATTTGAATGTCATGAAATGGTCAAAACTGATTTATCACCGGTGTAGTTATTTTGCATTGCTTACGTGATATTTAGAAAAAAATAATTAATTATTACTCTTGAGTTCAGAAGAGAGAAACACAATTGGGAATTAACTAGTTTATTTGGTAACAATATTTGTAAGCCTTTCGAGGGAATACGGAACAATAATCAATTAACTTCCGACAGGGTCCGACCTTTTCTAGTGCTGTACCTAATTTGGATTACGCGGGAAATATTATATTACATTTATATATCTATTGTAATACTCGTATTGAAAGCTATTGTTCTCTTCTTGACTGTACACTTTTCTACAATATTAGTGGTCGCTTATTGGTCGAAGGACCCTAATTTATACCTTTATATATCTTTATTACAAAAAATAAAAAAAACTGCGTTTAAAAAAACCGCCTTCCAAAACCAAAAAAACATATTTAAATA